>KZ308549.1:616628-632257 GCA_000376725.2 Ladona fulva
CCTTGGTCGTCAAAAGGATGGGTTGTTTATTTCCAAAAAAAATTACGAATTTTCCGTGTATTTTATCAAAGTTCTCGCAATTTCGAAATTATATGATTAATTTACGACTAATATAAGATTCTATGATTATTTTCCTTTCTTGTGACACTTGTCTCAATTTCGTAGAACCATTGTTTCTAATTAATTTTTGTAAAAGAAACAACCTCTGCAAGTCATGAAACGTAATTTATGTTCACCTCTTATGGAAACGTATTATGGGCTCCTGGGTTCGAACCCGGGCCTTTACAGAGATATGAATAGTTTTTCTAGGGGTTTCAGCATCGTAGAAACACAATGCAGTTTGTTTCAGATCTCTAGGTCAAGCCGTTTCTGATATAAATAGAGGGACGGACAGACATTTGCTTCTTATACATATGATATAAGAGCATTGTAAAATAATATAAAATAATAGAGCATTGTCACATGCAGCCCTCCAGAGAAACATTATTTCACGCATTATTCATTCGATTAGTAGAAGTGATCATGATAGATTTGCGACTCGATAATATTTAATGTTTTCCAAGACAGAAACTATGCACGTGTGATAATTTTCGAATCCGAAACCCAAGTGGTCGTATTTGCATTAAATTTACGACACACTCATCAATTTCGAGCCTCACATCCCACTCGGGTGTTTCCCTTCTTGGATGGAATGGCGTGAGTTTTTTATTATATATAAAGTGTGGTTGAAACGACGACAGAAAATTATCAGGATAGACGTCTTTAAAATAAGTCACAAATATATGTATGCACTTCCGACTTTACTACTTTATACGTGCGCAAATGGTTTATTTTTGTTTTCGCGGTCTTCTCCTAGGATATCGTTTGTTTCTTTGTGGTGGATGTAATGAACATGGATCTCTGCATAATAGAAATGATAATGACTAGATACAGCTTAACCGTCCGGTCTTCTGGAAATTAAGTTTTTTGTGGACGAGTAATTATCTTAATTAATTCCGAAAGAAATTCCCAGATATCACGACCACCTCTGTGGACGTTTTTAAAACTGAACTTTTTCCAGTAAAAGAGCATAAATGAAGGAATTTGGGTACACCCAAGGGAGAACAGAACGCAACTTGAAAAAAGCTTATCTACGGCATAAATTAAGATAAAAAGAACCCATAAAAAAAGTATCCTTTTTAGTAGGGTTGATACCAAGTTGAAGGGTGCGTCTCCCATCCTACGCACTTCTACAAAACAGTCTGAACATCTGTTGGCACCATCGCAAAATGCAGAGAGCTGTACACGCGTCCCCAATTTCTTTCCCGAGGACTACCGCAATATCTACAGCGTTTTGTCTATCGCTAAGGCATCCATTTATGAAATATCACATCATCCTCCTTCGGCAATCTCGTAAATGCGATATCCGACACCAGATCCGCGAGTGATTTCGAGGGGAAATTTATGGCTAATTTATCAACTCGACGCTCTAGCGAAGCAGGATAAACGGATTTTCCTGTATGTATTTTTTAACTTTGCCTTATTCCAGTTGATTGGGACTGTTAAGGGAAGATAAACAGATTAAAGAGGTCATTTCTTCTGTTGTTGATTCTCCATCATACGGAGATCAATCCGCCAATTTTGCGAATTCCTATTTTTAGAATTTTTCGAATCGCAATCCATTAATTAAATGATCCAGATTTGTTGCTTTTATATCAAGATATAGTCACTTTTCAGATTCCTGCACAATTGATCAAACCCTACACGGCCAAAGGTTCTTCAAATCATTAATTGATTTAACAAATTCTAAAATCGATCATTCAAGTTATTCTGAATAACTAAGCGAGTTTTCGTCCACGGTCATTGCTGCACCAGAAGATATCTCAATTACCTGATCAATACTCTTAATTGAAACGAACAATATGCTCCCTTCTAGTCTGTAACGTATTCAGCCCGAAGGCCGTTTGGGACCTCACCCCCTCAACCATCAGGCTACGAAGAGCTGGGAGAAGGAAATAAAGTTTACTAGTCAAGATGAAGAATGAGGTAGTTTTGCTTTCCTCACTGAGCCAGAATGCCATAAACAGAACAAGCCCACGTTAGTGAAACACAATGACTCTACGAGTAATACTTTTCGTAACATTGCATAAGGAGAACCATTAAGTAATTATATTAATAAGCATAACTCATACCTCGGTAGCTTTCATATCATCACAGCCATGAACGAGATTAAGACAAAAGTAAATAAAAGATAAAACTTTTCTGTATTCCGTATCAAAAGACATGATAATTATGATGACATGATGATAAATATTTCATTCATCAAGTTATGGTAGCAGGAGCTCTCTTCTGGCAACGCAAAGGAAAGATTCGAAAAATCTAATTTAAGTAATTGGACATCACCTGAAAGTAAACTTTAAAAACCATTTAATCGACGGAATGATTATTAATTACGCACAATGAAATCCAAGACAACTTCATGATCAACTCAATATTACCACGCGCTGGTTACAAGAGATGACTTAATTGTTTTGGTGCGGCCGCAGCAGAAAACAGAATAGCACCGATTAATGAACGAATGTGTTTGTTTCGAACAATCAAGCAGCTGTTTTTTAACGTAGAAGCGGATGCGAAGATTCTCTAATCCTCCTCAAATCTTAGAAAACCTCATTTTCAATAACCTCAATAACCTAATCAAACGTGATATGCTGAAAATTTCAGATTTACCGAGCTAATGAGTGATCTTGAGTTATTCCTTTCATTGAATCACTTACGGTAAAAGTCACTTACAGTAAGAAAACTTATAGTTTTCACACGACGTTCACGTCATGAGGATGTATCAAAGATCGCTATCAAACTAATGAAGTGAAAGATTTCATCGGATGACGGAAACTGGATTAATTCAATTTCATTATACGGTAAGCTGTTGCTTACCCTCTAGTTTGCAATTATAGTCACCATTGAAGTTAGAAGTATTGATTAACTATTCTTTACATATTAACGAATTTAAAGGTAAATTTACTAAAATATAAAATTGCCAGCATCGATATATACGCCGTTATCATAAGATTTTTTGTATGCGTAAATGGGTTCTAAATTAAAAAAACAATCCCCCTCTTCCCAATAACAAATGTACCAAGTAGCAAATGTATATGAAAACAATAAATGATATATATTTGGGTTTAATTGGAAGAAGTCAATATCGGTTACGCAAAACTCGAGAAATTTTTCATTTATCTTTCCGATACTTTTACTTCATCAGCAATGTTCCGGGTTCGAGTCCCAGCTTATCGGATTTTACCGGTTAAAGAATGGTTCTTTGTGTTCGTTAATAATTATTAAAATGTATGTAATAGGGGTCTGCTACCATTATAGAAATAATACTAACAGAAATAGTCAAATAAAGCGTATAAAAAACTTCTTACTTTCAACTCTTTTCGCGGATTATATACTGCAATGGAAGTGATGAGAATGTATTTACAAATATTTAAAACTTTTACTGGGATTCGATCGTTTTCTCTAACCCACGAGTAAACATTTTTTATCAAAAACCCCAAGCTCAGAATCCTCAAAGCGCTCTTTGGTCCCAGTAGAAGCGCAGGGAAAAACTCCGAAGTGGTTTTCATAAAAAAGATGTTTCAAAACTTTTCAAACGTCGACCGCCCCTAAAAGTGTCATCTCTCAGTCAGAATCTCATTGAAATCACTTTCATGAGCTTGGCAATGTGTGTACGTATCGATCTGCGGGATTAACCTCTCTTTGCGATATGGTTGTGATGCAATATCCACAAATTTCCCTACAGCATGCCCCGAGCACTCCAGTTACAGCCCACACATCCATCCCATCTGCAACAGAACACCCTTTCCAAGTAATGGCCCACATCATTAGTTCCATCTGCTCCCTGAAAATCCACCATTAATTTTTAGTTAGCGAGTATCGAACATTTTCCAGGCTTATATTGGCTTCCATACGGATGACCCAACTAGAAACTACTAAGGGCAGGGGCACGAGTCTTTATCGTAATAGATTTTATGATAAAGGGGTTGGAAAACGTTGACGAAGAAGCCGAAAATTGTTAATCGAACATAAATAGGTATAGTTTAAAATGATGATGAGATGGAAAAATAAAGTGATCGTGGGTAATTATATAACGTGTTACCTCCACGACTGTGTTAACAGAGCGGGCAAAAAGATATTCAGCCGTTTTCTATGAACTGTGAGGTTTTTGAAAATTAAAAACGCCATTAAGTTTATATTATCTAATAATCTTTCCCATCAACCTCCTTTCCATCATCATCAAGCCTTCCTCTCCTTATTTAAAGTATCTTATTATATAGTGTGGGGTTTCATTGGAGTAAAATTCCTCTAAAAATACGTGATTATTATTATCATTATATTTTCAGGCAGCCCATCTCTACACCTTCAATTACGAAAAACACTTTTTCGAGATGATTCAACAAAAAGCTCATGTTCAAATTAATTTTCTTTGATTAATTACCCTTCAATTAATTACCCAAAGAAAATGTAGGTAACTGTGATTATGATTGTAAATAATATATTGATGGATATTACATAGTAATTTGAATTATATCTTGTAATCTTCAGTGCGTAACAAAATTCCCTTCCCATATTTTCCATTTATATCTTTTTATTCTTTATCATCAGAATGTGATTTCTATCTGTTTAATTCTTATTTCTATACAATAGGTTTGGTTTTCTTCACCGCTATCGTTTTCTTTCGCAACCCTTCTCTGAGATTGCTTTTCCGTATTGTAGGTTTTATTTTTGACAATTTTTAAGTAATTTTTCCACACCTCCACTCCCACATCTTTCCAACAGTAACAAATGATGTAGAGTTTCTGGGTGGGGTCAAGTTCGTTCACGTTTTAGAAACCGAGGCACTAACCGTTACGCGTAAGGCAGATATTACAGTAGACGTGTGCTTTTTTCTCGCTCAGTCCATAAGCTCATAAACACTGATTTAGCAGGAATTTGGACACATTGTCCGCAGAAGATTGCAGAGCGCGTAACGTAAGAAGCAAGGCTGAAAATATAGATAGGATATTACCCGCCATCCCTTTTTCACACACGCACGTCGGCCAGAAACACGTAAAACGTGATCGGAATATGTAACAGCCGTTGAAATCTCCATATCGATTTTTACACCAACAGTTTCTCATCGATAGGAGACGGTATCTTCCACCGCAGCGTCCTCTACCGCAAAAGACTCCAAATATTTCCACCGCAAAAAATTTAATCTCTCTCTCCAGATTTGTGGTTTTGAGAGAGAAAGAGAGCAAGCTGTGGAAGCTCCTGGATTTGAAATTAATTACAGGTCCTAAGGTCACCGATTACAGGCCTTGAGGGCTCTCATTCTTTTGATAGGTTCCGATAAATGGTATTAGAATGTTGTATTACCCCTCTTTGTCTCTCCACACATTATTTTCTTTCAAAGATTTATCAAAGAAGCTTGTTTCATAAAACGGTTCTATCGGATGATATTTTAAAGTATTTAACTCTTAGAAAAACACACAAAATAGACTCTAATTTTGAATTAATAGTTTTAACCCCTTAACGTCCAAGGTTATAAATAATGAGAAATCTAACTTTTTTCCTTTTTAATGCTGTATTGACGTGTTAGATAAAAAGAGTAAGAAATATGAACTTTGTAAAAAATTATAAATATGTAAAAAAATAGTGTTCTACACAGCAAATTTTAATTGTGTGGTAAAAAATTTACCTTCTAATGNGGTATACTCATGAAACAGAAAATTCGTCAAATTTAAAAATTTATTACGGAAGATAATAATTGTTAATGATGATATTTATGTATTAAAAATTAATACAAGACTTCGACCACAACATAAACTACAAAGACAAACGAAAATTTATGTTTAACAATTCACATTCAGCAATAATGTTGCGTTATCGTAACTTTGGTAGAAATGGGTTAAAGAACAAATAAAATCAGTAAAGTTTTATTTTAGAATGAACAGGACTCAAAGTTTGAAGTTATTCAACATTTAACCTACGGCAGAAAAAACTAATAGTTAAAAACTAATTTCATTCGATTAATACGACTTGGTCCAAAATTTTGGTGTCTCGAAAATTATTCCTCCAGATCCTTCATATTACATTCAAGTTCAGCTCAAAGTATAGAGTATAATTAAATTATGAAGTCGACTTGTACACAAAAACACACTGAAAAGACTACTTATCACATTTAGATATGTTTGCTACATTTATAACTATGTTAGTTAAGAGAAACTTTTCATGATCTACATCGAAATTTTTTGCAACGTCAGTCAAAGTACTGGACAGCTAACGCCTTCAACAGTGAAATAACTACCTACAAGTAGTTATTAAGTTTATTTGTAGTATTTATATTTATTTTTAATTATTCATAGTGGTTATTTATATTTATTTGTTATTGCAACACTTCGTTGCAGAATTTGCGATCGTTTACAGAATTTCATGCATGGTATTTGAAGATATAAATAGAAATAAACGTAACATTCAATGCACAAGTAATTTGTCACCTCATATAACACCCCGCTGAGATAAAATTTTTGTGGGGCAAGTATCAAAAGAATAAGATACATTTAACAAAATAAAAGCTCTACATTTAAATATTTTTGATAATCCGACATGTCGGCGTATATTAGATGGTTCTATGTGATTGAAAACCTAAACATTATCTCCCAAAGACTGAGTATCTTTTAGTCTAAATATATATGGAAACTGATGGGTGTGGTCAACGTAAGAGTATGGAATTTAAGTCAAAATTTGCCAACCAAGAAAAATCCTTTACTTCCTCATTCACTAACAAAACCTCATCTTTAAAGCAGTTTTTCCCAACCTGTATGGTCTCAAGTTCCACTTTCCGAGTCCTCAAGACAACCGGGTCCCACTAATGAGCAATCAGTTCGTTTTATTGATTTATATAATAATATATTTTACAAATACTTTTACATCTGGTGCAAATCTATTAAGTGAAAAAGTGATATTATCTATTTTATTATGTTCACGTGGGATTAAAACGTAGTAAATGATCACTATTAACAAAATTAATTAACATAATGCACTATTTATTAATAATTAACAATTATTAAGAAATAATTAATTAACAGAATACACATTTATATACTCTGGGGAGTCGTTTTTGAAGCGAACAACAAGGATAGTACCAGCAGTTCCGCGAGCCAAAAAATTCTCTCGCGTGCTTTTCGGCACGCGTACCATAGGTTCGCCACGCAAAACTTGGCTTGCTGATGAATAGTAGTGGAACTATTCGAAGATTTATTCGCAAGTCAGGAAACTGTTAGAAAGATAAAAAATCAAACGAATGAAACGAAACGACTTCGACCTATTTGCGTCCCGCCATGCAACTCGTAACTCCCACCAGTGGGACGCGTCCCATGGTTTGGGAAACTACTTTAGAGGACACGCAAAAGCTCATTGGTGATCATCCGCAGATTTACACATAAATGTTAACGTAAAATCCGTGAAAATCACGTAATATGCCTCGTTTATCCACAGTATTCCGCCAAGCCGAATTCACTTCGTTTATTTACAGTATTTCTTTTCAGACGCATTTATACATTCCCTTTCACTCTTATACCTACTTAAATACATCATCTACCTGAAGCACCTCATTCCAGTAAGGCATACTTACTACAACGCTCCGATTCCAGTAAGGCATACTTCTAATTATTGTTTAACAAAAGGTTAAATACTAACAAAACTATTGCATTCTATCCAGCAACAACAATAACAATTAATTATGAGAAATCTCAGCCTTGCCCAACAACAAATTTATCGCGTGTCGTTACTAAATCATCGTAGCACCCAGTCGCCGCGGACCAAATCGTAGTGGACCAAATTTCCGCAGACCAAAATTCCGGGTGCCCATTCTCGGTCTTCCTCTCCCTCCAGAACAATTGACATTCTCCTTGCTTTCTGTCCTAGGCTCTCTCTCATTCCATCTCTTTCATGCGTCCAAAGCAACGTACGTCTCATAGTCCAATAGTTATTAATATTAAAAGTTCACAACTACTAACATGCTGTCTTTTATCTAAAATTATTATAGTGTTCTCTTTATCTGCCATCATATAAAAACAGTCTTTAGATTTTAAATGTATTATAATGTTATGATAAATGAAAATATATTGTTGATGGTTTTTGGAGTTCTTTTAAACTGCAACAAACCTTCCTTAAAATGAAAATAGAGCAAAACAGCAGGTAAAGCTTCCATAAAATGCTACACTGTTGTAAAGTTTCAACAAACTTAGGAGATGACATCAGTTTTAGTTAAAAGATACAAAATCGAACTAACTGATTTCTAGATAACTTTGGGCGTTTGGAGGAAAATTTCCTTCTACTTCACTAGCTAAGAGTTTATTTACCAAATAAGAGGAAAATCTGCAATGTAAGGCCCTTATCTCGGTAGAATGGGCAGATTGGCTTTCGTGCGATAAGAACACAAGTGGTTGTGTTTATCGATACAATTTCGTCGACAGCGATTAATATCGAGAGCTGCTCCCCATTCCATTCAGTAGTGATTTCCTACAAGAGCTGATAAGCCTTTCAAATTACAAAACAATCACGATCGGTATGAAATACACAAAAACAGTACAAAAACTTATCATACGCGCAGCAAAATTTTCTCAAATTCACTATGTGGTTTAGTGTTTGTTTACTCTTCAAATTTCAACAATTGTTGCTGAAACAGCTTAATAAGAGTAAAAACTGAGTACAACTGAGCTTACTATTAAAATATCAGTGTTTTACTCTCACGTCGTTCCTCGCGTAATAGACTAATTTGCTAATTTGCAAAAATTTGGCGCACACCAGTTCAGCAGCTGGAACCAGTCTCTCAGTAAAGAGTTCATCCCGAAGTCCAATTGAAACCTCATCCCATATACCATAAGCCAAGTACCAATTGCTGGGAGAGGGGAATGAGGCTTACTAGACAAAATGAGGAATGAGGTGGTTTGTTCTTGCTTTCCTCATCGACCGCTTTAAGCAAACCAAGCCTACGTGAAGCACAATGAATGTACGAATAACATGTTTGATCGTATTGGAGGGAACTTAAATCAGTGCTGTTATTCAGGATCTTTCATATCTCAGTAGCTTTAATATCATCTTAGTCATGAAGAGACTGAGACTAAAGTAAATGGAGGATGCAGTTTCTTTGTCCTGCACCAAAGGATAAACGAAAAATATTCCATTCAGGAAAATATAATAATAAACGTCTTTATTTAAGGGCGAGATTGAGATTTCTTAGTTCCTTATAGATATGGTGTCAGGAAAAGAGCTAGTCATTTTAATTTGAAGGGGAAACAATCATTAGTTTGAAAAGAGTCTCTTCCTCATCAGAAACAGAAATTAAATGTTTTCATTAGAATCCTCAGATATTATATCTAACATATGTGTAAACTTTCCTTCCAATGAAAGCAATATAAAAGCACAGTTACTTGAAATGTTTACCCAATGTGTCACTTCCTACATACAGTATTTTTCAACTTCTCTGGCAATGCCACGAGACATCAGTGGGTGAAAAAATTTCAACCTTTTTTTATTATGCAATATCTACATAATTTATAAATCATTTTAAGTTTCATTGATATTTTTGGTAATTAAACGTTTTATTGTAAACTTGAATTACTTGAACTTACTGTCTAGGTTTATAAAAATCGCTAGTTTTATGTCTGGGATTAATTCACTATGCATTACTACGAATGAGGAATTTTGATTCCGAATTAGGGCGATTCACAAATCGAAAAGTCTTTTTCGATTAAATACGTTTGAATCCTGAGGCTTGTCTGTATAGAAAGATCATAAATAAAGATAATTAAGAAATATAGAAGAGATATAATTAAGAGATATAGAAAGCTGCAGTTCTTTCTTTCATAACAAGATGCATATAATTTGCAGATGCTCTAAGCTTTAGCAAATACGAGTGATAGACGTGTTTTTTATGTTATTTTACTCCAACAGTTTCGGAGATTGCAAAAAAGCAACAAAAGGATAAATTTTAGTCGAGCACTTAGACCAGTTTAATTTCAATAATCTGATGTCTATATTATGAGCCGTTCTGAAAAAGCGAGAATAACAGATTATAAATGCTCTTGGGAAGATACATTTTTTCTTTGCCGATGGTTTTGATAGTGGTTGAAAATTTTACTAACATCAACACTCATTTTGTCAAGAAAATTCACGTTAATTCACGAGTATGGTTCATAATTCGTAGATGATGTCATGACGATATTAATTTTCGAACATTTCCTGCTGGACTATTTTTCTAATTTACTTTTATACGATGTCGAATAAGAATTGGCGCAGAGAGCTTTAGAATAACTCTTTTAGTATTGATTCCGATTTGATTTTACAAATACTTCCATTGGCGTGCGATATTCTCGTGGGCATCGGAACAGAAGGAACTGCTTCGCAAAACCGTTTAGAACAAGACAAGTATTAAGAAAAGAAATTATGTTTCCAACGAATTTCATGGGAAAGCTAATGTTTGGCAATTAAACTGTTCAGCAGACCAGAGAACTTGTGCCAATACACACCCGAGGTCTACTTATCGATAGATAACATGTCTATCCTTGCGCTCTAACAATCAATGCACAAGGCAAAGCAAAAGAGGAGGAGGAGCAAAAGAGTGTCGGTGAAAGACAACAGCTTAATTTGCGAGAAAAACCAGTATGAAAATAAACGCTCGAAAGTACGAATATTTCATGGATCTGAATATTTTGCACACTGATGTACTTATTAATGAAACTTTTTTGCGTTGTTTCGGGCTCACGGTAAGGATGGATTGGAACAGAATGACTGAGATGGCTCAAGAGGAGAAAGTAAAAGGCCCTTGAGGGAGCAGATGCCAAGAGAGAGAATGCAGTGGATGAAATGCTGAAGAGGTTTACTTAAAGAATACGAGAGAAGGTATGAAAAATGTATAATTGTCTGAAGCGAAAGCTGTATGCAAAGAATATGAGGATTGAATAAATTAGGCGGATTTGTGATTTACAACGAAAAAGAATAGCTTTAATAATATGTATGTACATACGAAGTCATTACGCTAAAGTCGGCAGGAAGTGTTTAAAATCTCACAACGGATTATGTGCTACCCAAATCATTTATACTTTCTTTGAATGTTAAGACGTAGCAACATATGCACATCTGTCATTTTGGGTGACTAACGATTAAATCACCATAAACATGCCACATAAGCCCATTACACGGTCAAACAGTACTTAATCGCCTAAAATACAAGTACTACAGAGAAATACAAGTAATACATAGCGTTACCAGTACTTACTAGTACTTACCAGTACTACATGCAGCAACGAATTATGACAGTACTGTGGCCACGAATAAACGTACATTGCTGAGAGCAATTATTATGGTAGCATTTTCTTCATTAAAGACAAACTATTTTGTACCACGAAAAAAAAAGAGAAAAAAATGACTTTTGAATAAACTCTGAAAATGTGACTTTTATTAATGGAGTAAATGTCATATTAATATCTTCCCTTTCGAAAAACAAAATTCCACTATATGTATTTGAAGAGATAGCAATTTGCGGGATATTAGGATAAACTGAGACGAAAAAACTCGGTTTGAAATTAAGTTTAAAATTTTATCAAATAATCGTAATACTACTGCGAAATGACAGAATGAGGTATCTTTACTGGAAGAACAAATTTGTCTGAAAAAATAGACAAAGCATTACTTTTCTACAGCAATATTTATCCAGAAATTCTCTCTCGTATGCCTTCGGAGAATGTTGAAATTTATGAAACATTTATACCCAAGTATCTAGATAAGATCGTTTACATAAACGCTATTTCCATGGTAACCAACATTCGCAAGATCGATTACGAACCCCAAATAGTGGGGATGAGCGAATCGCACGGTAGGGTTGCAGATAATTGTGTTTTGAAGAATCTCGCGACTCATCACCTTAGTAACGCGGAAAAAACTCCAGAAAGAAGTACTCCCAGCAACAGATCTTCGAGAATACTTCGCGATGGCAGAGAAAAAATAAGACCGCTGGAGGCGCGACTTGAGAAATTTCAAGCGGTTGGAGTCAAGGAACAGAAATACACATCTCTGGCCTCTGGCGGTAGAACCTTGAATAAAAAAGCCAATATTATGATGGGCTGTTTATCACGACTTCCATGCGACATCTTACCTGGATAAAAATGTGGATCTGCCAGCGGTTGCATAAAATATAATTTGAGCCACTTGGTGCGAAATTGAAGGGAAAACAAAACTAATTTTAATACACGTAAAATCCAAGACATGGATACAACAGCAGATGTTCTAGAGCTTTTAGGCATTCATTGTACGTGTTCTAAGTTTGCCAAGTTAATTCTAAATTGTATTCTGCAATGAGGACAACTTCTGTTGGGATAGTCATAGTAGAGAATTCGTATATTCCGAGTGTAAAATAACATGGGTTAATATCAGTGGCGTGAAAGATATCCCGGCAGCCCCCGCGACATGGGAGGGTCCTAGACTGATGGATGCCGTCACACAATACTTCCTGTTTACTGTGGGTGGCGGGATGGTCTGCAATCAATCCGTTATTTCCCTGATTGAAATATCTGCACGCTTCATGACAGAATGTAAGAATGGTCCCTATGCAGCCAATATATACGGTATTTAATCGTATATATATATATATATATATATATATACTCATTTTNATATATATATACATATATATATATCGACCTAGAATTCAAAATTAATATCGAATTATTTGAAAAGAGAAAATTATCGAATAAATTTTACATCGAAAAATATCGAATCGAAAATGTACATTAATTATCTGCTCTTAAAAAAATAAACTTTTATCAACCCAGATACAAATAATCGATACTTACTTTCAATATTTCGATATGTCAACCGTTATACGTACAGTTACCATATTTTGATAGCGAAAAACAGGGACATATTTTATTTCGAAGAGAACAAAACCGAGACAATCATTTAATTTCGTCTTCTGATCCTTTAAATTTAAATCTTTGAATCTCAAATCTTTTTGGAGTTTTTCCTCGAAATCGGGACAAGACGAATAACTGACCGGGACCACTCTTCTAAACCGGGACAGTACCGGCCAAAACGGGACGAATGGTAAGCCTAGTTATTAGAATATATATTTGTAAAAGTTTTTTTTATACGTTTGTTAAAGTATCTGTCTCGTGGATATATCTACAACACATTTCTTTTCGAAAAGTAGTACTTAAAGGTCGACTAATACATAAGTGAATACGTTAATTGCCCAACGCCGTTCACGCCAGGGGTGGATTTAAAACTTGGCAAGAGTAAGACGGTTGATGGAAATCCCTAATCTAATAAGACGAAATACATGTCCTAATTATCTCCCATTAGCAGTGGAAACGCCATATTATCGTGAAATGAACCGGACTAATGATGTGATGTACTCTTGGCAAAAAATTGACTCTAAAGGACGATACAGAAGGGTTAATGAGAAGTAATCCAGCAATGCAGTTGTACAATAATGTAACCGATAATATGCATAATGCACAAACTTAAGATTTTTTCACAATATTCAATTATTTCCATAATTGATACTATCATCTATTAATTTCGTTTCATACATGATTGTTAACAAGTGCCGGTGATTTCCTAATGCATTAATTAATGTTTTCTAAAGCCCAAAAAATTACTACTTTTACTCAGATATGTAATATTCACAGCTTTTGCAACTTCCTACGCTGCAACTGAACTACTCCTCCGTTATTATTTCCGACAAATTTTGCAATTTTGTCCCCTTTCTCTACGGGGTTAAATGGAAGAAGAAACTCTAAAGTCTCGATTTTGTCTAAAATTAAGACGTTATTCATTTGTCTTTGTAGTAGAAATATTTTCTGTTGTTTCAGAATAACACAGTTTTCCCAAAAAAATCACATCCTTCCTTTCCCCATTTCCTAAATTTTTGCTTATTAACTTCATCGTCTACTTTTGTAATCTTAATATGTCATATGAATTTCAGCAAATGTGTCTGAATGGGCCTGAAGGCAGATGGAACTTCTTACCCCCGATTCCTCCCAACAAAGACGCTTATATGGTTGTATAACGCAGGGATGCATTAATTAAGCTACGCGGAGTAGCTTCAATAATGCACAAATAGTCAGGTGCCACCTTCCCGAGGAGAATTTAATCTCTTGAGGAACTATAACACAGTTTCAAACGAAGGCCATCTACATGACTGGTTTCGACAGAGATGTCGCCCTACAATCCGAGCATTCCGTTCAAAATTGCATTCCCGGAACTAAGGGTTGGGAAACACGGAAATTTACGGAATTTAACTTTTATGCTGGGGTAATACCAAATACTTGGCTCCTGTGAATTGTACTCATTTCATCGACCTTTGTTGAGAGTATGCAAATCGAAAACAGTTTTCTATTAACAAAAGTACTCGAGACAAGATAATGTTAAGACTACACGAACATTTGAGAAAATAGGAATTTTAGACGTAAAATTACAAAAATTGAGGTAGAAAATTCGACATGGATTTCAGTTTTTTTAAACAAAATATAATACCAACGTAACTAAAAGTATTTTTTCTCCAAATAAATACAAGAACTAATGACAAAGTATCCCTCAATTAGGAAATTAACGAAGCAATAAATTGTGGACCGCGCGGTGAAATTTAATTTGTATCTTAAGCGTTCTTTCAGGATTTATTCCCCCTTCTAGAAGCGAGATCAGCATCAAGTTATGAGACATACATGGTCGCCATAAAATAACATTAATTTCTGAAAGCTAATTACTCCGGTGATAAATAATGATCAAGAATAGTGAATTTAAACACCTGCGTCTGAGTCTATGGTAATCTTGAATAAAGGAAGGAAATAGGGAATCTCCACTCGTTTGAGAAGCCCTTTCACTGGAAAGGAGTATATTTTTGTAATTCTTTACCTGGAATTACTTCCCTACCATATTACCGTAATAATTCTAGGATTCGTTCCAGAGAATGGAAAAATACTAATCCCGAAATCCCAAGACTGGGGAAAATCCCCAGAGACTCTCTGAGCAAAGATTATGGCCCCGAACGGAGAGCATATCTTTCCCTCGGGGAAATTTTATTAATAAGATCAACTTTCGATCATCTGCGGCACTGATCCGATCGAAGCAAACGGATGATATAACGGTAGGTAGCAAGAAAGGCCTAAAGGTCGAACAAAAAAAAACTTATCAACCAAAATAACGAATTTAAAAACGCATACTGTAAAACTAAGAAATATTAAGAGCGAAACAACTTGCCTCACTTGAAATGCGGTCAATTTTGAATATTCATTATACATTTATTTAAATGTTACCATGGAGACGATAATTTTCAAAATTTCATGGAGGTTGTACACTGCAATATCTGCAATATTTTGTATTAGAATAACAGTTCGTTTCGATGGAAAATTTCTTATAAAACATAAATCCTAAAAAGAGAAAAAAAGGAACTAATTTCAGGAATCTTTGAAAAAACTCAAGCCAGGACGGATATTCAAAAGAATAACTATTCGAATAGTTATTCTTTTGAATATCAAAGAAAATAAAATTATTAGATTTTATCTACGTTATCACCGTTAGCTGAGGGTATCAACCTGGATTTCTGC
>KZ308549.1:636034-670817 GCA_000376725.2 Ladona fulva
CCCCCCCCCGGGCGACCGCCCGTGTCTAGGGACGGCCCTGGTTGCGGAATATCGTACGTGTGCTTTGTTCAAATAAGGCTGAGCTAACTCGAAAAAATCCGAGTAGATATCGGCAAAGTCACCCCTTGGGGATATGAAGCCGAGACATTAGCTCCCAATGCACACTTCGTTATCTCGCACAAACCGGCTTCCAACCCGCGATTTCTCTGAAGAACTCCTCCGGGAAAGCGCGTGCTCTGGGATCGATTAATCGATGTGATCGACCACGCCCCCTTCTGGAAGGCATCAACAAGTACCACCGAACGTCGCGAAGGCATCAAAAGTTTCTTGCTGCGGTGACAGCGGACGTCCGCAGAGAGCATCCGTTGGGAAGGGCCGCGGATCGATTCCAGCGGTGCGCCGCCAGCCCAACCCCGTGCTCCCAATCAATAATCTCCCGCATCACGCGAGAATAAGGGATCTTCGTCGAATGGGTCGATGCCAGTCAAATTATGGCTCCCTTTTTTTGGTGTAGCGAAGAATCTCGGAACCCGTCGGAAGACGTCAACGATTGTTTCTTCCGCGTATCGCAGATTGTTGATGCGTGCGCCGATCAACAATCGATTACGCGTAATCGAGATGCGAATCAAGCGCGCGGGACCGAAATTCTCACGGAGATGAAATGCCAAAGCAAACCATCGATCTACTCGTTAGGCATCAGATTCCATCGACTGAATACCCGAGTAAACTACGATCGAGCAGATGGAGGTCTATTGTTTGATTTCATTTCTGCGCAACAATGCCGACAAGGACAATGAGAGACGAGAATTAATTATTTGATCACGTTTTTGTGCCATAGAGGTCGTTGGATGAATTGTGACGAGTGAGGATTAATAAAAAAATTTATTATTAGTTTTATGAGAACGGGAAACATATGTGATAATAAACAATAAAATAAAATCTTGTTGCCGTAAACAAAATCTATATTCATCCTTACCCACAATTTGAGAAGGAAGATTGATTCAAAACAATATTGCCGCGAGAAATTTTCATTTATTTAAACTTAATTAATTGTAGATTATTTTCACTCGCAAAAGGAATCTAAATAGCAATACTACATACATACATAATTTAGATGGAGAAAACATAACAGGCAATTCATAACCCTTATTCCAATTGCCGAATTTCGTTATGCTTTCAAATCTCCCAAACTTTGAAAAATCAATGTTTTCAGAAATTTCACGTTCTTCATAGACAATATTCACAAATGCTGAAGCCGTTGTTTTCAAGAGCTTTTCTCGCCCTCGATGGGAATAATTTAGAGAAAGTAAAATATAGCTTAAAATCAGAACACGCAACGCTTCCGAGAAAGAAGAATTAAAATAAAAATTATAAATAAAGATTCATAAAAAGTCTAACGGGATTTCTTATTGATATTGATAGCATGCGATCAACCATAAGCTATTCGGAAATGCAGATATTTAAACTTTGAAGATCGTAATGTTCATTTCACTGAAAAGGAGTACTTCATTAACTTCGGAAGATTTTCCAATACTTGCTACGATACAATATAGCTAACACTTTCCATTAACGATGGGCACTTTTGTTATTAATGCTAATATAGCAACGATTATTATACTTGGGAGACCATGAACAATAAGAAAACATAAAATAAGAATTTTCTACTCAGATAGAAGAAACAGACCCTGACGAATAAATAATAGAAGGTGTTTAAAGCGAAAACAGATAATGCATGAATTGAACGAATCCAGAAGTTATAAATTTCCAAGATCATCCGCACCTTTATTGTACTAATTGTGTTATTTTGGGGATTTTAAAAGAAGATGTATGGCTAATCTAATTCTGACGATGGATACGTTTTTTTATTAAAGATTATGTAACAAAACTTGACAAAGTCTACAATAGAAAAAAACAATGCGACCGGTTTCGAGGTAATAACTTCATCTCTGGAGATGTTCCACCATATATTGCTTGATAAGTTTCGTTGCGATGGTTATGGTTGCTACCTGAAGCAGGTTCCCCATGGCAAGCTGGTAACAACAATGATAATAATAAAAAGTACCTAGCAATAGAAGATGTGTGTATACACCAAGTTTGAAGTATCCCAACAATACCATTAATAATTCATTGATTCGTTTCAATTCGTGCTGAAGGTATACAATCTTCAAACAGTCTTCAACGAATTCCCCATAAATAGTGAATCCCATATCGAAATGGCAGTAAAACTTATTTACAGCGTCCATTCCCGTTTTCTGCCATTCCGTGAGCCATCTCTATATACGTCAGTTTGCGTGCTTCTCTAATATTTAAGAGGTCCCGAATTAGTCTTCCTTTGGGAATAGCAGGTTATGTCATCTGACTGACTGACTGACATCAAATTGTTTCAGCCAAAAAAAAATTTACTTCATTTTGGACCGGCTTCATCAATAGGAAACAAGAGACTATTAGAATGGATATGAATAAACATATGTTCAATAAAACCAATAATCCCAATTAATTATACGCTAGTTGTTACACTGATCATGAAAAAAAAACACTTCATAATAGATTACAATTAACCTTTGAAAATGTCGCCAGATGCACCCTGAAAAGTAGCTAAAACATGCTAAACACAGAAAATATATCGCAAAGTAGTTAAAAATAGCTCAAATTCACTGCTATAAAAAGGAGTGTCAGTTATGCAAATTAAGTTGTTAGTATGAATATAATGTTTCTAATCATCTGATAGTAATGCTATTTTAATGTGAGACAAGTACATCATGTTAAGGGTATGTAGATAAGGGTCAACATAAAAGACCTTGCTTTTTAGAGTACGAGATGTCTCCAAAACATAAAAAAGGTCGTTAAAAGAAGAAAAAAGACGCTACATTTAGCTAAATCGCTAAATTCACAGCTATGAGCCATATGGCCGAGGATTTGCAATAGTAGTGCTTAAATTAGCATCCGAATAACAGCGAGATAAAAATGAATTTTTCTCAATTTACGGTCAATAACATTCAAATTCATCGTTATAATACGATGTATTGACAAGGATGGTTTTCTTTGGGAAACAGGAACCACAGCTTATGGTAAAATATAATCGAAAATTTAGGTAAAACTGAGGGCAGTAAAAATGCAATTGTATCAGGTTGCACACGACTTTCGTGTTTTTTTTTCTGAAGGTTAGCTAAAATCCACAACAACCTTTCAACAAAAAGAACTAAAAATCAAGAGTTTTTATCATCTTCATTGATCCTGAAATTCACACCTCACAGAACGTGATAACAAGCATCAAATATGCGAAACATAGCGAAAGCGCTACCATGTCCTATTGAAACACGCGGCTGTTTCACGCACCAGTTCATACACTGCGAAGAGTAGTCGCAAACTTTTATGTTTAAGGAAATTATAACAATAACCACAGTGCGCTTGCTACGGTTTCGAATTGACATTAACACGCTCATTGTTAGAAACAATAAGTTTTAGATTAATATCGGTTAATTACCAATCTGTTCATCTACAATTAGTTGCAACGATTGCAGTCATAATGACTTATTGTCAATATTAATTCTTGAATGTAAGCATTCTAATCAAGAAAGTAATAATCAAGGATTTTCAGCCACTTTCTTCCAAGTACAGGAATTAATTCTTACTTAAAACGGGTACAACTAACAATACCGCAATATCCGCAACAATGAAAGTTTAATGGGATCTACAATACCCTTGGGTCTGTCAAACGAAACAACAGGAAAATTACCGAAACATTACAAAATCTAAAATTTCCCAATGAACTGCGATTTCTGACTTAACGATGTGATTCAATGATCGAGGTTTTCACACGCAGTTATGAAAAAGGTCAGCCTATCTTTAAAATCTAATCAATAAATTCTCAAATTCCAAAAATAATGCATTAATTCATTTGTTTATTTCCAGTGGCTAAACCCTCTTAAATTTCTCCAAAAGAATCTCAATAGCGGATATGAGTGAAAAAAATGCTAATAATATTTGGTTGACGTCGAGGTTGCGAGGTTTAATCTGAGTGATAAAGCAATAAACTCAATGACGCGAGAATTGACGTCGTTTCGCAAATTACGCTTTCATTTCTCTTTGTTTGAGTAATATTATTTCTTGGAGTGATAAAAATAGAGTATGAATAGTTAATTCGGCAAATACTGCAGGATAAATCAATTTAATCATTTATCGGAATGACACTGCGCATTTTATCAATGTATATCATATAGCGTATAAAGGGAAAGTGTTAAAGAGATGTTTCCATGTAAAACTGATAAGATCACATAAAGAATCGAATCATATACTTTAACTAAAATGTTAAATTATCTTCTTTTTTCCACCTTAAGTGATAAACTCTTTAGAAAACGCTACTGATTCCTATAAAATTCGATTTTCGCTTTCAAAAATACGGTACATGAAAGAAAGGGATAGTTATCCAGATCATACTGAACTTACACTGCTTACATTAACAAGATGAGAAATGCGTGCGAACACTTTTTATGGCGGTTATTGAAGGAGTAGATATCATTTAATGTAATTTTACCATTACTTCCTGAAATTATTAAACTGCACATGATTTTAGGAATTATCGTTTAGAAGTAAACCAAAAATTTACGGTACAATCTACTCTAATATCCAAAGGTAGAAGAAACTTGTTCGTTTCGATCTATTCATAATATTACATTATATATTCATAACTATCATTCCATTCCATACAATTTCACTATTGACTGTTATATTAATAATTAAGCAAAAAAGGATAAAATTAGGGAAGTGTAGCAAGATAGCCATTAAAAAGAGAAGGAAACATTTTTTCAATTCTNTGACATTGGAAATGTTATATTAATAATTAAGCAAAAAAGGATAAAATTAGGGAAGTGTAGCAAGATAGCCATTAAAAAGAGAAGGAAACATTTTTTCAATTCTAAAACACCTGAAAATAAGTTTTCGTATTTTTAATCGAAAAATTATTGAAAATAAAAATCCATCTAGACTGACTCGACGAGCTGCCAAATCAAAAGATGAGCTTTTAACTTTTCCCCCGAAACAACTGAAAAGTTAAATGAAGTGGAGGAGAGTGAAAAACGAGAGAAGCGAAGCATGCGACACGAGCCGAATGGGAGTCTAAACAAGGGCCGTTGCCATCGCAACTTTCTCACAATGATCGATGGAAATGGTGAAAAAATAATTCCTTTTCAAGCGGGCGAAGAAATCCGAACGAAAGTCAGCCGAGGAAGGAAGGCGCTCATGAATTTTGTTACGTTTTCCTCTGCTGCGGATCTCGCTTCTGCAGAGACATGCTTTGTCACAAGGAATAATACAGGGACTTCAAATGAATGCATAATTTTGGGGAGTTCTTTGAGGTTAGGATTGCTGACGACCGAATTGTGAATCCCGTAGATTTTGAATTTATGTAAGAAAATTCATGGCGAATTTTTTCCTCGATGAAGAAATTACAACGAAAGCTATACATTTTAAGTTTTAGTTGTCGGAATGGATGATAATTGCACTAAACAGTGACCATTTTTAACTCGTCTTCTCCAACAATAATTTGCTCATGAACAAATTGTTTTAAATGGCATAGGAAGTGAAAACTAACTTAATTTGAATAATTCGCAAAAATCGCATGTCTGTCTGTAAAGTATTCAGCCCGAATGCTGCCTCATTCCCTCTACCATTAGCAACGGAGAGCTAGCAGGGGGAAATGAGCTTACTAGGCAATGTGAGGACTGAGGTAGTTTGCCCTTGCTTTCCTAAATGAGACAGAATAATATAAGCAGAACAAGTCCACATAATGAAGCCACAATTATTCCAAAAATAACACTTTTTGCAGAATCCAAAAAGGAGAGGCCTTAATCAATGCCATTATTCAGTATCACTCATACCTCGACAGCCTTCATATTATCACAGCCATGAACAAGACTGACACAAAAGTATGAAAATATACGTTTTTCTCTATGCCGTACAAAAAGATGAATATTTCGTTCATCAAGATAGACCAAAAATCGCATGAATGAATATAATAATATAGATGCAAATGTAGCCTTACGCTACTTATTTTACTTTCCGTGTTTTATTCGAGTACACCTACACCCCCAAGAGAGTGCATTGTAAGTATGTTTCCAAACGCTGAATAACTAGTGAAAAGAAAAGATTATGCTTACAGAGATACTAAAAATGAAATGTATAAATTTATGTCCAGATAAGTTCAGCGTCAAAGATATCTGACCCAATCTAATGTAGACCAAAGTGGATTCAGAATTGGACGCAATTGGTGCTAAGGGTTTACAACCAAGGTACAGCCTCAATGCTGAAGCGATCTCTTTAAAATACATGTACGTTCTAATAAGGATAGATGCGTTCACGGATATAATATATGATCTATTTACCATATTCATCGAGGATATACAGCATTTATTATTAGCATTAGTATATTAATCTTCGACAAAATATTTCACACTTACTGGACATTTCATCAATTCTTAAAGTCGTAAATTTTAATGAACACAGAATAAAATTGCATGTGAAACATGTTACCTCTGTATGAAAACTTTGGTAACTTCTAAGATAATGGAGGGCTGCAACGTCAAATGAAATTGTAGCATGCAAGGAAACCAGACTTTATCTTAAGTAACCTAACTTTAACACAGTTAACAAACACATCTTTCGTCCCCATTCTGCCTTCTTTACAGCGCTTTCATAGCTTCATATCTTCAAGATACAGCTCCTTCATAGCTTCTCATCTCCATGATTTAGACCAGCTTCATTGCAACTATTCTCTCCTTCTCATAATCGATTTCCAGACGTTACCTTTGCGATGGCTTCAACTTACTTGACTATTATTGGCGAATTCAATTTATATCTATCAATTTATTGTACGTATAAATACCTCTTGGGATTTAAACATTTTCTCACCACATCTTAAATTTACTATGTGTTTCAGTGCATTAATAAAACTGTTTTTCATTCATTTGTACATGTTTAAAAAGATTGCTTGAGAGTTAAAAATGAAAAACAAAAATAGTATCGTTAAATACCGTTTCCAACAGACGTTCGCGCGTTGATTCTCAAATAGTTTTCATTTGCCTACGGACCTTGATTATCCATTCTCGGTTAATCAGGAACCAATAAAATATTTAAATAAACACTCCTATCGATCATATCTGAAATTTTTTTAAATACTTTGTTTGATATCAACCATTGAGTATGACGACTAAAGATAATTTAATCAAATTTGATAAAACCTAAAAGTAACATGACATCCATTTCACTAGTTAGATAGTTGAAGGATCTGGTGCTTTCCCGGCGAATCGAATCTTCAGTCCTGAAGATGACTCCGGAGAGAGAAGTCGAAACGTCGACCAGCGTCGAAGCAGTCACCCGGATGGAAACCCGAGAGAACTTCATTCATTCATAGTTAGATAGTTATTTGGTACACATTACCCGTGCTTTGACTTTGATTAAATTTAATGAATGACGGTAAAGGTAAAATGTAAATAAATATAAACATTTCTGATGCTCCATCTAACCTTCGGGGCATCGCTAACAAAAGACTTGAATATCTTAAAATATAACTTTCTCGCTCCTTACATTTTATTTTGGACCTCACAACTTTCACTAGATTTCACTACTTCGTGCAGCCTTTCTTAGTAGTACTGTTTGTATAAATAGTACAGTTATTTTTAAGTCTTCAGAAGAAAAGCACAGTAGGATTTTCACCAATCAGCATCTCGTGATACATACATTAACGCAGCAATTCCTGAATTTTTAACTCTCCACTTGGGAAGGAGAGCCTCAAATAGTCGTATTCCGATTTACTTATGGATTCACGAAAGAATTTGCGACACTAAGTGACCATTTGAAACCAAAGAGGAAATCACAAAAAACAGGATGATTCTGATGTTACCTAATGTGCTCCAGATGATTAAAAGTGTAATACGTAATAATTCCATCCCCTTTTACGACCTTAATAATGTTGATGAAATGGATCGTATTTATTGGAGGCAGCAAAAAGGTTTGGCCAATCAGAAGGGATAGTTATGTTACGTAATACTTGCTCGTTTCCCCTCTTGAATTCAAGAGTATAGTAAGAGAAACGTAACGTGATGGTTGCGTTAAATTTCTAAACATTTACAGACATGAAAGAAAACGAGTTGAAAAAATTATAGTAAGCGATAAGGTACCAATGCTACTCTTATAATAAGCTGCGGAATGAACAGACAGGCTTAAAACAATGTTCCTTGAAAATGTGAGCGAAGTTTAGAACTTATTTACTTTTCAAAAATTGAAGATTGGATGCGACGCCGAACTACATATCTTTACTGTGCAAATGAGTGGATCTTTCAGGAAGGGATACAAACGAAACTAATATTTTCCTACCCAAGATAACGTTTATTGTCTACCATCTTAAGCGTTGACATTGGAAATCTCTCACGTATGAATTTATAGTTGCCTCATAAGATCCATTGTTTTGTAATACTAAGACAAACGCTAAGGAAATGAAAAATTCATCTCGCTTCTGAACTTACATTCGTAACAAATAAGTGTAAGTGCAAGAAAAATTCACGTGTACTTTTTTATCTATATTTATGATAGATTTTGATATTATTTCGGTCACTTGAATTTTAGGCCTCGGTGTTTCCTTTTGAATCAATACCTTTTAGTATCCCCAAACTTTTACCGTTAAAGAGCTATAAAATATTCTTTATACTCAAAAAACTCATCATTATTGCGAACATTTTCACCTCTCCCATAAATGAGCAACGAAAGTGCATTCAAAATACTTGAAAATTACTGAGGGTTAATAGATTTTTTAGGTATTATTTCGCATAATTACATAGCAGATTTACAAGCCGCTTGGTTTCCTTGGATAAATGCTTTGTATGTTAAAATATTTTTGTGCAATCTTTCTGGCTCCTATAAGAATGTATAGAAAATGAAAGCGCTATCTTCCTACGGAACATCTACGAATTATCACCATTGTAAAACATTGTTTATTAAGTTATTCATGGGTTGAAAACGCATTTAATAAATACATCGAGAAGCTGTTATCCAAAGTCTCAAGTTTGATAGGATGATGGGAGACTTTAATAAAAAGGTCTTTGGCGATTAAAAAAATGACAAAAATGCTAACTAAGGCCAGGAAATTTAAGAGGATTGAGAGGAAAAGTTGGGATTTCAAAGTTTGCTTGACAAAGAATAGGATCCTCAAGGGGACACTTGATTTGAAAGAATCCAATTAGTAGGGATACCAATATTTACAAAATCCAACTCTTTTATGTCAAGGAAGGTGTATTAATCAGTAGATAACAAGACTACTGCGCACGGAGGTATAATCATTTTACAAAATTTATGTCATTTAAGCTTCATTACACAAACGTGGTTCTAACAAAGCGGTCTCGGGTTCGATCCTCGGAGGAAGCTTACGTGCGGAAGTACCTCAGCAGTCGAAAGACTTGAAAATACTACCAGTAGTTCTATCAATGCTTCATGAACGCAGTTGAAATGTGACAACAACAAAGATTTACAACATATGAAGCTGCGATTACACTACAGAAAATGTACGCCTACTCGTAGGTTCGCCCATCGCAGTTCTACCGCCTCATTAATTTTAAGCATTCCCTCCCCGGCGTTCTCTCTTTTATTTCGCCGAGTTATTTAATGCTCGCGATACACCCGTCTATTTCTAGGATCATCGTATATCTTACCCACTCCAGATGTATAGAGGGAGATTTTTTCATTTTAATGGGCGAAACTGAGATCTTCCTGGCTCTCTTTTAGCCCTCACAGAATTACATCGAGGAATAAAGACCGTGCTCGAGCCGTTACGTATTCAACAAAACAGACTCAAGGGCTTAAAAAAAAATCACAAGGGGGTTTTGAGATGGTCCGAGAGGTAAGACGAATTTATTTTAAACTGATCTCCGCATCGTTTGCGCCGGAGACGGTTTCAAGTATGGACAGTCATTAATTTAATTAGCCAGAACGTCCTTCATTAGTGGAAGATCGAGTCCTCTTTAGATAGTCCTTCCAACTCTGAGATTTCCTCCACTCTCATCCTTCTGCGCTGCTGAATCGATAATGACTGGAAAAATGCGATGGCTTTGTTTGACCCGTAACCACGGCAACGCGATGCATAAATCGCCTTTCATCAGATATATGCCACGTTATGCTGTGCTTTTCGGTTTGAAGGGCGTAAGGTTTCTTACCTTCTTACCATCTTGTAGACTACTGAAATACTTTTTTGAAGTATTTCGTCGACAGTGTAACACGGAAGGACGGAAAGTTACCGCGGCGGGTGGTGAGGGATGAATAAGAGAATCTTACCAATTGACCGACTCCCATTTCACCGACATCCCATTTGTACGAATCAGATTTCTGGGGTGAATGTAGATAATGTGGTTAAAATGTAGTAGTAGTATTTATTAAAGTGCTTCAAATGCTGAGGTCATTTCGTACATTTGAGCCCTCACCGGATATCGAACCCGGGACCGCTCTCACCAAAAGCGAACGCGCTACCCACTTGGTTATCCGGAAGCCATTTTAAAATGAGTTAAAAGTTAATTTCAAATATTAGCAGAATTGATCGGGATTCGTCTACGCGGGATTCACATTCAGTTTAGAAAACGCAAAATTGCCAACTATTCAGGCGCTAGCAAATTTCCATCCCGCAATGGAGGACATCTGGCGAATAAAACTTTATGCCATAGTTGAATGACGTCCCTCTCTAAAGAGTTAAATACAGCCTAAACTCAGATAGAATATAAATTATCAAAAATACACGGCTACGTTAAAACAACTGAATTTTACACGAGGGGGTAAGTGCCCAGTTCCCCTTCACTGCATCATCGTGTATCTAAATACCGAATAAGAGACTGATTTCGACGGATTCATCAAACCTCAATGTCAAGTTGGAGATAAGTTGCCAACATCGGTCGTTTATTGATGAATTGGTACATTCTGCACCAACGGCTACTTCCTATTTTTAGCAACTTCTCCAACTTTCCTTCGATCACATCACTGCCAAAACGTTTCCTATTCAGGTGATCTCCGACCCAGTTTACTTATTTCTTTCATTAAACTCCCTTAATGGCTGTCCTACTAGTCGTAATATCTCCCCTTGTCATAAATTATCTTCCCCATTCCATCTTTCTATTCTTCTTGACAGAGGGAGGTTCTTCGTTAAATGATAATTTTTTCCTTTAAAAAAAATTCTCTTGGCAAAAGAAGTTCAGAATGAATTTACTTAAAATGCATTATGTGGTTTGAAAAAGCGAGAGAACACACTAAGAAAGTCAAACGATGCGCCATTGCTCGATTAAAATTGAATCAATGAAGTCTAGAGAACCGTAAAAGATATGAAAGTTTATAAAACTCAGGCATTTCATGAGCTTCACCATTTTCATGAAACGAATTTAATGCACCAATAAAATGGAAACTGTTATGACTTAGTAAGGAAAGCTTAATAGCCCTACATTCTTCTTAAGCATTAAAAATATCACGGGATAATTCATACCATCACAAGCACTAGATAGTTGTTTATTTAAATTTTCTATGAGTTTTATAAGGAAAATAACGTCTGTGAGCCGAAAATTTATATCCTCGTCCGTTCCCAACATATTAACCTCAATCTCAAAAATTTCAGTACCTCAACTGGCGATTTTCCAAGCAAAATTAGCAAGCAGATGGAAATTTTAATAGCTGCGTTTTATTTTTACGCTGTAATGTAAATAATAAACAGAAAAATATTCTGTATTTTCACAATGGATTCACTTGTACTGCAAAGCATGAGTGCAGCTCCTAAGGAGATATTTTTACTCCTAAAATAAAATAAGGAAATTTAACCTGTGTCTTGTCCTTAAGATGAAAAGTAACTTAATGCAAGGATTCCCTGGGGATTTTAAACTGCAAAATAAGATTCTTAAAACTACATATATCTTAACGAACATAAAAATCGACGAGAGATAAATAAGAACAAATAACGGCATCCAAAGGATTTAATGAAGAGAATAATGTTGTCAGTTAAGTTTCATATCATTATAACTGTCTTGAAGGTACACAAATCCGATTTAAACAAAATTAGGTTAGATAAATTTCTTCCAATATTCATAAGAATAAATTCAGGGGTTAAAAAGATTAAATTAGGTAATTAAACGATATCCAACGGAATTAGATTCAAACAGGTATACACCAATACCCCTTTAACTCGCGATTGAAAAACGATCAAGAAAAGGTAAAATCATTAGTTAACCTAAGAAAAACCAATTATAGTCCCTTGGGCTTCCAGGCAATGTAAATTTAGTGAGTTAAAACTGTACACTTGTTCTTGCAAGAAGGCTTTCTCATACAGCGGCCCACTGCTTTGGATTCTGCATCAAATGTAACCATAAATCAATCGTGATTCGTGAATATGGAACAGCGAAGAAACGCCTTCGAATTCGAATCCCAGATAAGCCAACACCAATTTGCCCATCAATGCGGCAATGAATCACGTCGCAGATGCACGGAAATTATGACCTTGCTTGCCAGATGATTTTGCAGTGCGAAATGCATGAAAGACTAATTTTCAGGTTATAAATCAATGAGAATTAAAGGCGACCTGTCCACCAGAAGGAAAGGTATTGCTATATCTATCAGCAGCCAAGAGGATTTCATCCGTCGATGAAAGTTTTAGCTGCTAACTCTAAGACTAGAGTAGGAAATAATTTTAAACAAGGTGAATCATAAATCCAAATTTATTTCGGAGCATTGCCATATTTTCGCATATCTTTCTAAAAGAGAACTTGGTGGTAACTGACGGTAATACTTTGCATGCATCGGAACGAAACTAGAGACGCCAAAATATGGCAATGCTTCGGCGACTAACGGACTTCAGCATAATAGCAATTGTCTCCTTAATTTCCCCGACTTTCACGTGGGTTTTAACAATAAAACACGGCCGAGGGAAATTCTCCCAGCGCGTGGAATAGCAAACGTCGCATTGAGAGGCGGGGTAAGGCAAATACGGCCTCGTTCTCCTTGTCCCGTTCCTACTTTGCGCACACGGCCGCGATCCTCATACCATTTGCACCTCGCTCCGCCATTATTCGCGTTATTTATCGGCGCTCATTTGTTTCGTTGCGATTTACAAGTCGTTTAGGAGCACTGGTTCGAATCCATCACGCCTTCCAAAAGCGAAAATCAAACAAGCTTGAGTAATAGCTGGTACTTGAACAGAAAGTTTCCGAAAGCTGTTGATTCGTCGCGTTGCCAAGGAGATCGCAGAGTTTGCTGGAAAAGGGGAAAGCACATGCATTTCAGCGGAAATATTTCAGAACGTTAAATCACCTTACATATCCCGGACGAAAATATCGACTGCTACGGATTTTCACAAAGCGCATATTTACATTTAAAATAAGCACTTAAAATATTAAAAATCAAAATAAATACTCTCCAGTGAATGCAATTTTTATTAAATATATGAAAAAATAATTTTACTCATGCGAAATTCATTTGAAATGCTACCATGTATTCCTTGGATCGATCAGCTTGCATAGATATTAATCTGCCATAAATTTAACGTAAGTATATAACACCAAATTTGCCCAAAATATGTCAAGATTTTCCAACTGAAAATACACACAATATTCCTCCCTAAAATGGATGAACTTGCTCTCACAGTTAATTTCTGCTATGCTACCCTAGATACCCTGGAAACATGCTTGAATTAAATATTTTTTTCGCAAGAGTTTAAAAAAGATTCTGAACGTATTCAAATACCCAAATGCTCTAATTTGCTAATATTTCTTTTAATTATTTGAAATTACGAGAGATTTTGCTAGGTTGGAAGGACACGTGCAAGAGATGGAAATATCTATTCATACTAGTAACATAGTAATATTTCCATATTAGTAATTTTTGCAGGCAGCGATGAATAGCACACGTTTTCCATTTTAATTTAAAAAAAGCATGTACATACATTTTCTGAAATACTCGTTAGCGTTCATCAATTCGTTCGCGTGGCTTAAATTTATAATAAGATCCAGTTTTTACAAATCAGGCATAAAATTAAACGAGAAGATACAATAAAAACTAGTAAGATTCAATATTAAAGAGAGAAATCCATTCCAAAATAAAAAAAAAACTTTCTTGAAAATCCTGTTCTCTCTGTCTGGAGACATAATACAGAAAGGTTCTTCCAGAAGAGTAGGAAGGAGTCGCAATTCCTTTCCAATATTCGCGTGGAATAGCCAACTTCTAAATAGCGAGAGTTCGTTTCAGAAGTCCCCGAAGAATTTCCTGGTCTCCATAGTGCTATACGCCATTTCCTTCGGACGCAAATCGACTTCCGCCCAAACACTTCCAATTGGAGAACTTGGAAAAGGAAATGATGGGAAACAAAAGCCGTTCAGGCGGCGCACGTGGGAAAATCTGCTGAGAAAGTACGTCAAGGACGCGAAATTGAGCTTGGAGAAGTTATCGACGAGAATTAAATAGGAAATAACAAAAGCTGGAGGCCTCCAAGAAGAATTAAGCAAGAGTTTCCGTTGGTAGAATGCAAGAAGAAGTCAATGGGCTTCCATGAATCTATTTTAAATATTGGACAATTTACGTATATATCTCTCTCTTCAGTTGATAAACGTCATGAATTTTTAATAAATGCATTCTAATTGAATGCTACGTCACTATCATAATGTATCCATTTAGATGGTTAAATATTTCATGCCGTACTTAACTATCGATTGCACCTTTCTCTCGTTGCCATGAATTGTTTATGTAGTATCAATCTCATTATAAGTAAATAACTTCCTGGTGACTTTCGGGATAGACATTCTCACCCGTTTTACGAAACAAAAAACAGAAAAAGACAATAATAAATCAATATTCCAATAATAATATCCAAATTTTATCGACAAGATGCTAATTAGACGTTTTCCGATGCGAAAAGGAATAAAAACGACAACGCAAACCTTACATAACAGCAACATTTCAGGAGGAACTTCAAACAATTTAATAAACAGAATATGAAATGAGAAAAACTCACGACAAACTGATAATGAAGCCTCTTAGACCCGCGGAGCAACGGACAACGTCGCAAACGATAAGCGATGAATCTCAATCAGAACTGACAAAAAAGTTTCTGTGAAGTAATGTAACAATTAGCGGATTATACAATACAATACGTCTTTATTTGGCGAAATTGGGACTAGAAAGTCTTATCTTTCATTTAAGTCTTGCTTTCGTGCACTCTGTGTAATACATTTTTCAAATTAGTCCTTAAATTTGAGAAGTTTAAATAAAAATAAAACAAATTACGAGGAAAACAATTTTTCCATTCATAGTGTATGATGATAAGTGAAAATATTTATTTTTTAGTTTGGAAATTTATTAGGTATTGGAATGCATAAGTGCCAACTTTCTGGCGAAATTATCTCAAAGAAGAGTGTTCTGGAAAATCATAACTTCCTTTTGTCCACGTCCATAAATTTGATTAGCAACAATTCATATAAAATTGGAGGCGAAAACAAAAAGTATACAATGGGAAAATGTCCCCGCTGAGGAACTCAAGGTATTTATGCATCACATTGTGTCAAAGTTTTTTTCCCTTTTATAAACTAATGACGTTTATAATCAATATGATTGGACCTCACTTCGTGAAACGCTACTTAATAAATGAGAAACAAGGGACTTCGTATTTTCTACACGATTTTACTAACCGACCGATTTCGGCCTTCCAGCCATCATCAGGTACAATCTTCATGGGTTGTACCTGATGTTGGATGGAAGGCCGAAACAGGTCGTTTAAAGATCTTAGGCAACACAGCTGACAAATATATCCTCTTTTGCAATGTAATTAAATTTATAAATATTAATATAATTAAAATTCAACCACACAACTCCTTACGCCACACCCAGAAGCTAATGCTGCCGATAATTTTCGCACCATGAATCACTTTCACAAAAGTCTAATTAAACTTCGAAAACAAATATGGATTAGTTACACTAAAAGTGGTACAAAAATCTCTATTTAAGACGAAGTCATTCTTCTATCGTTGGTAGTCGTAATATTTCCGTTCATTCATCATATTCTTCTTCATTAATTATTTTGGCCTTTTTAAATACTTATAACACATTAACTTGAGCAAATTTGTAGAAATAGTGTGGATTTCAGCGACATTAATAAATTTCAAACTACTTAACCTCAACGCTGTCTCCAATGACGATGAAGATAATCAGAATTAAACCAGATAGCAGCGAACAGAATCTACGAAGCACTCTTTTTGATAGTTTGATGCTTTTAATTCAATTTCTCCCTGAACTTCTTAAGTATGAGGGATGTCACAACCAATTTCAGCTCGTCTTTCCGAAAACAATACAGCAAACATAAGAATCTGGAATTAACAAGTGACAAAAATACCAACCCCCGTTAATCAGAGCAAGCGGAATTACAAATATCCTTTACAGTTCCTACACACACTCTCAAGCATACTCTAAATATTTCCAAGATATTTTGACGCGAAGAAATCGAGTTGAGAAAACGTAACTCTCATCTGAAAGAGCCACTCTTCAAACGCTGATGCTAATACGGACAATTCTCACTTCATCTGACTCAAGTGTTAAATCACTCAAACAAGCCCATCTTGAGCGTTCTCTTAGTCAATCAATTTGCTCAGCAAACAAAATTTAAGTGGAGAATATTTAGATTGAATTTTTGCATTGTGTTAACATGATTTTGGAGCAAAAGTTTCAACTACACTTTGGAAAATATCTGCACGTGATAAATGTAACTTGTATGACATCAGAATACGTTAGTTATTCAGAATAAGTTGCATATGAAGATAATTATGGAAACATCTGCATTTGGTAATGCTATCACGTCTTTATTATAATTAACTAGTTACCGCTCCCACAATTATTACAGCACTGACAACAGTCAGTTCTATTAATAAGTAGTAACTCAGAGTCATCATGATCACTCTGTATTAGGAAATATTCGTTGAACTATAGCATATACATATAATAAGTGAAATCATCCAGTTTTATTTTTTCCTTAATACTTTTAAACTCTAGCGATTATAATACCGATTTAAGTAGCTCCTAAAACTTCAAGCTAAGAAAATTCGGCGTGAGTTTTAAATTATTAGCGACACATATCGATGACTGAAAGCATCTATAGTTTTTTTTCGTTTTTTTCGAAGCAATAACGTTTCAGCGGAAAATTCCTATGGTATGTGGATTCGATGTAAATTCTTGTCACGTAAGCGACCGATCGTCGCTGTGAATTAGATTTGATGAGGTTATTCACTGCGGTGATACTGAGACTAACGAATCTCCTCTTCCATGTAAGCTACCATCACAGCATATTAAGCAGACGAAATAAGCAGAAAAAAGTCTAAACTCCGCTTTGGTCAAAGGCGCGCAAAAACTTACGAAATCTACTGATCAAGATTTGATATTTGAAAGAAAATCTTTATTAGTTCCACACGTTTAAGATGGAGCCCATCTCGGAAGAAATAGCTACAACTGAATCTCTTGTGAATCACAGAGAAAATACTTACTGCTCACTTCCGTAACTAATTATTCATTACTTATACGCTAGATACCCACTAATCCGAACACAGATAATACGAAATTTCGGTTTATCTGAACAGAATTTGCGGATAATTTTAAAAATATGGTTTTTGGTTGAATTTTGGGACAAACGGAAAAACATAGAAAGATCACTCCTTCATTCAGAATAGTATCGTACAAAAATACTGCAGTTCATATAATTTATACTGTACCTATCGAATAAAAAATGCTACATTAAAAAGCAAAAATTACTGATATACAGTACTGTACGAAGTACAGAAATGTATAAAATAATGTATCAATACACGAAACAGTCATTTTAATGGATTTTTACTGTAATAATGCAATTTTTCGGATAATCCGAAAATTTCCCAATTAGTTCGGATTGGCAGGACTCTACCGCAAATTTAGGGTAAGCGTACCACTGAGGAAGAAAGGTTATGAACCAATGGTCTATTCAATTCTAGCTAGTCTAGTAATTCTACCTTTTTCTGGAGTAAAAATTGTTCATGCAACAAAATCCACAGTTTCGGCCTCAACTTTTTGGTACTCTCTCATTGCTAACAAAAGTTCGAAATTCGTACGATTTGAATAATAAACTTATGAGAAAGAGAAGAGAAGAGAAGATTTTTCGCCATATTTATTGTTCAAGAATACCAACAAATGTCTACTCATTACAAATACAACACTACCAATAATTAGAAACGATCAATATTTTAGAATTCTAAATTAAACATTCTATGTTCAGTAAAAATGGCCACAAAGAGAGAAACGAGATATGAATCAATGAAATGTCGGATAAAAAGTGATCATTCCGAAGAAAAATCGCTCTATTTGAGCAAAAAAAGTCCGTTACATTCACATCTGACCGCCGTCTCGTTGCTTTATTGGTCCCGACAGAGATACAGCATTCAGAAAGTGACGGCAAAGCCGGACAAAGTCGGGCATTGGGTTACATTCATCGTCCGAAGTGTCGAACAAAAGAGAGCTTTCAGTGTTTCACATCGAAGGGGAATAAGAGACAGAGAATTGATTTCTGGATTTTTCACACTTCCCCATGGCACTGAATTAAAAATGAAGATAATAGAATGGAAATGGCACGAATGTCAAAGATAAGCGCTTGGGTCAACTGTGGAATAAAACCCGGAAGGAAACAAACAGTTAACAGAGGAAGGAAGCAGAAAGGTCCTTTGCGCAACAGAACGTTATCCTAATTAGGAGTGATTTTAAGATAATCTAATTAGGAGTGAATAAGCAGTGTCTGAAGGAAAGCAGGAGAACTACCAGCTGAGGAAAACCAATAACCAAATAACTTTTTATACGGATATGGCGAGTACCCTGTATTTAAAAGGAAAAGCTGAACATTGAATGAAACGGAAAACTTGATTTACCGCATGATAACGGAAATGGCACGCTTCTGAAAAGCTACGATCCAGAAGAAAATGACAACATCCTGAGAACTTTTCTATTCAAATGGTTTGTTACTGACGATTTCAATACAGTTATCATTCTCGAATATCAGCTTCATTTCAACGTGGATTTCATTAAATTCAAATCCTTCGTAACATTGCCCAGGCCTACGAAATATTATTTCCCATGATCCAATGATCATTTCAAGCATATTTTCAGGTATAAAATGGACGTTATACATATCTTCATTCCGCATTTAAAACTATCAAACGGTTGATTCTAACGACTAACATAAGAAGTTTAAGTATCGATGGTATAAAATAAAGTTTAACAGCTTCCGGTTCTGATATTCTATTTCCAGTTCTGATTTTAACATTCCTCGCCAAGATGTCAACATGTGGGTCACAACATTTTTGGCAACATGTGCTTGGAATAAATATTTATTTCATATTTAATTCCAGTTTTACGCCAATCGCATATCTCCTAAAATAGATCATGATATTTATTCTGCATCGTAAAGAAATGTAAAAATATTTTCTAAATATTATTTTCTAATATTTCAGCTAATATATTCAGTAGGTTTGTTTTCATTACTTCTGTACGAGAAATATCTTGCCATATACACCTTTCCCTTGGTATACTCTATGTTTTTCTGATACTCGTGAACTGTTCTAAGTTATTTTCTCTCGTATAATTTCTTCTCACCTTACTCTATTACTGCAATGTGTTAGCAATGGCGAAGGGTAAGAAAAGGGACGAAGAACCTAAATTATTTTTTACCATCTTCTGCCGTAGTATTATGAAATTCCATAGAATTCAACGTTTATGACATTTATATTGCAACAAATAGTCGTAACCATAAAATTCTGTGGAAACTGAATGCTTGAAACGGTGATCAAGCCAAAGGTTTGATTCAAGAATTAGCAGTTGGCGAAATGTAATTTTCTCTCGTGACATTTCTCCTCACTTACTCTTTTTCTGCAATGTGTTAGCAATAGCCAAGGGTTGCTTAGCAACACGTATTTAAGGGTAGGTTAACTTAAAGGGAATACTTTCATAACATTTCACCTGACTTAATAAACGAAACTGAGAGAGTACACAGTACACGACTCTTTTTATCGTGAAAATGTATGAAAGACCAGTGAGAAAAGCTCACCTATAGTTTGGAAGAACGAACTTTCCAATCTCAATCTTGCTCGAGCAAACAAGTTGTTTGTATTATTTAATCTAGCATAGATTTACTTCATCAGATAACATAGGAAAGATGAAAAAACTATTTATCACTGAAAAATACCGTAAGCGCCGAAATATCTTCCTGTTTTTTGTCAGCTGGAGAAAGGAAGAGGGCTGCAGAAGAATTCACCTCGCGCCGAACGAACCAATTTTTGCTTCTGAGCATTCCTGCCGTGGAGAATATTGAATTTCCTTCTTCTCTCAATCCACAATATCCTCCACTTTCTATTGGACACGGCAACAGGAGAACTCCGTAAATTAGTTGGCGCGTGATAGTATTTTCTTGGCTTCCAATCTCCGTTCAAAACCTTTTGGCCGCACAATACTCCGCTATACCTTTTTATCACAATCGAGACTTCTTCCCTTCAGGTGGCAGCGTAAATAAAGCGAAAAAAGGGTTCGCCATGTCGTGTTTCCAAAGGTTAGGGTTGAATAAAACATGATTTCTAACAACGATATCAAGTTTTCTATTTTCCGGCCATATTTCAAATCTTTCGTGCTCAAAACTGTGGGTGACTTCCTCCAAAGGAATTCTATGCTACTTAAAGAATTGGTTACCACGTTTTTATCATTGAGAGGGCAAAATCTGTTGATAAAATCCAAGGCAGTAGACGATCTGTACCATAAACGAGTTTCCAAACCAACCGAAGGGAATATATGTTGAAATATATGTCTGAATGCTTCTAATAGAAATATATAATTTATAAAAGTAACTTCTTTTGGAAATTTACTGAAGGGAGTAGATTCCTGCACTAAGAGATTCTATTTATATTAATTTTAATTCATCATTTGCAAATATATTACCATTATTTCTTTCTCTCTTTTCACTATTTCTCTTTCGAAGTGGGACTAAACTAGGTATGATTTGATAAATCTCAATAAATCGATAAGTAAATACGACTCGTAACTCTTGCAACAAAAACAACTGCTCTCAGATATCAGACAACATTTTATGTTTTGAGGAAAAGTAAAAAGTTAATAAATCAGATTCTGCTTTTATATTTTTGCTTTCCAGCCTATTCACTAATTTTAGACTATTTTTATAGTTAAAATTTCTATGAAATACCATTATTGGGCTTTCAGATATCCAATAAGGTAGCGCGTTCACCTTTGATGATAGAGGTCTCGGGTTCGATTCCCAGAGGGATCCCATACTTAAGAAAATGCCCTTAGTTAAAGAAGTTTTTTTTTAATGCTACGAATGAGTTGTTTCCTCTTTATAGCACTGTATATGTAGCATAAAATATGTATATGTGGATAAAATTGAAAGTTAAACACTGTTTAGCGACTGAAAGAATCATGCCAGTCAGCCCATCAGAATTTAAAAAAGAAGACAACTGCAATAATACCATTGTAATGCTGTAATACCATGCTGCTGTAATACCATTCCATCGATTGAAGAAAATTCCGAAAAGCATTAAAAGTGAATAAAGATAAAAGAAAGTCACAAGATAGTAAGATAGAATGAGTAAAAGTGTGAAGAATTATCTTCGAGACGTAGAAGTTCTTCAAAGATCACATTTTCTCTCTGAAATTTTCTTCTGTAGCGAATAAAACTGAACAACCGGGATACAAAACAGCATCGCGGTTGAAACCATATCCGCAGCTATTTCAGACATTTTTATTTGAAGATCTTCCGCATTATTGCATAACATTTCTTCCGATTACGATAGTCTAAGAATGTGCGTCCTCAAATTAAGAGAAACATGTAGAGTTACGTTTCAACGATCAAAGTTTACTGTTGAACTTTGATTAGAAAGAAAAAGTAGCTTATAAAGTTGATTGTTAACTTAACAACAGAAGTCTAACAATCTCATTTCGGAGCATTTGTCGGATAAATCACTTGTGATTCACTATATTCGAATCGTTTTTTTTTTGGCTGCTGAGCGTTCTCTCAAGGTGGCCAAATTTTTGAAGCATATACTCGTGATATTCATGAATTATCAAAAGATTACCACTAAGTAGGCTGATCATATTCTAACCAGAGGAAAAGGAACATTTCCGATCAGTGAAAGGAGAATAAACGGGATAGGATTTCCGCACGATTTCCGAAGGAAGTCATTAATATTTCATTGAAAAATCTTATTTGAAAGAATTCGAGCCACTGCATACATGGAATTTTTTTAACGAAAGGAGCCCCTTTTCCTTAGACGATAATGGACTCCAGAGTTTTTTAATAAGTTTCAAACGTAAAAAAGATGCTTTCTGGAAACAAATTAAATACACTGCTACTTCTAAACAGGATTCCAAAGGAAACACTACCGTGATTAAATTCAAAATAAAAATCAATAGTAAATATGTATATTTTAGACCTCCACTATTCAAACGATTGTTAACCCTGGATATTTCTTTAGGTTCTTCTAAACTTTCTCTAGGTTCGTAATAAAACACTACGTTCATACATCATTGTAAATCATAATTAGTCATAAATGCAGCGAAGGCTTTGAAAGAGGAAAAATTCCATGTTTGATGTACGCGACTGTACGACAAGCGGGACAATTTCATGGAAAACAGGTCGCTGTCTGCCATTCGTTAGTAATTCAGTGGGAAACAGATTGAGGCGTGAATCTCTGGGCGTGACGATTTTCAGCAACATTTAATTTATTCGTAATGAGCGAGGCTTTCATCGAATAAAAGATGTTTCCCTACTAAAATACTGAGTAGTTATTTATCGCGAGGGGCGATTAAGGACTGAAATACCCGTAGTTTCACTCTGAGGATTGCCTTTTTCCAGATGAGGTCAACGCGGGTTAAGTGGTGCATCATCGGCGAAGCGCACTCGAGCGGAATTCTGCGGGAATGAAAAGCGACGAACGAAATGCGGAATTTTCTATCGGATACCAACACAAAGACTCATCATTTGGCCAAAAATATGCGTTAGGAGAGCGGATAAAAAGCGCTAACCGAGAGGTGAGATATCGACTTAAGCAAGCCAAAGAAAGGAAGATTCATAGAAATGATACAGAATGAATTGTACAAACAGGTTTGTATAGTTGCGAATTTTGAGGTTTGATCCACTCACGTACATTTTTAGCTGAAATGGCATAATACGGCAAAAAAAATTACCTCACTCCTCATCTTGCCAAGTCACCTCATTCCCTTCTCCGATACTTTTCTGGAAAATGGAGGAGGGGTTGAATTTTAAACTTTCATGCAAACTGAAAAATTATCAGCTAATCGAGTTTTATAAAAAATATCGTTGTACATAGAGAGAAATGAGCCTAATAGAGCAAGAATAAAAAGGTAATTCATATCTTCTTCGACGTCGTAGGGAAATTTCCTCTCCCCTCTACGAAAATAGGGGGTCCTTGGCTGTCGGATCTGTTCCCATGGCCACGGCACAAACTGTCTCTTCAGCGGAATTACCTGTAGCGGAGCGTCGATAAATTACATCAGGGGAAAATCGAATTTTGCATCATCCACCCACTTTCATCGCGTCCTCGTCGAAGTTCTGAGTTCGCGGATAATATGGTTAGGGGCTTTCAATCCTCCGCGAATTAGCATTCCTTCTACTTCAAGAAAGATTCCATCAACATTCCTTTTCTATGTTTAAATCGAACATTGCCGATTCTCCATAACAATGAGGTGGTCGCTGATTTTATTAGGTTGGAATAAGGCAATCTGAACGATTTGACCTTTGCTTATTAGCGATTAAAACTGCCACAGTCCCAGAGAAATAATTTTCTGATTCGACAGGGCTGAATTGAGCCATGCACCGCATTACCCTCAGTGACTGAAGATATCTCTCAAAAGAAACAATAGAACGTACAATTTTGTACATCCATAGTGAAATGTAATTTGCATGAAATCGTTTTTGAAACGTATTTAGGAATCAATTCTATCATATCAGGCCGGACTTCGTGTAACGGCATTATAAGAAAATAAAAGAGAACTTTGTAAATTTAAAAAAGTACAAATCTGGAAAAATTGAAATAGTTCTTTTTTAACTTTCGTATTAAGGATAAAAATTTATTGCTATTCCATAGTTATCGAATTAAAGGCAAATGAAGCATTAAAGCGAGAGTTTAAACGCTTAAAATAAATGATATATACGTAATAATCTATTTTTCCCGTTACAATGGAAATTAATAATTCCGAATTCATGACGGTTTTCATGTTTCATGACTGAATTGAACATCATTCTTCTTAAAGGAAAATTCTGTGACAGCACACTGTTTTTCTTCCTCAAGGAACTCATGGTAAGTGAAGATTAAATATTATATACGAAACAGAGACCCAAAGAATGAAATGCAGTCAAATCATCATATTTTGTCTTTTCAAGTCAGAATAGTAAGCAAAGGCTCCAGGTTACACTCGGATTATCACGTATTTCAGTTTTGTCTAAAATACGACAAAACGGAATAGAAAAATTGAAAATTTAAATTTTTTTGATCCTTCGAAATACCTACACTCAAAAGTCAATAACATTCATTTCGAACCCGCACCATTCCATAACGCTGGTACTTTAACTCTCACAACTATAATGAGTAGGAGTTCCTAGTATTAGCGAAGTTAGCATATGAATTTCTCCGCCGCTTATATTCAAATTTGCAAACTTCATTTGTACAGGATAAGAAACCTTATGTTACACGATAATATCTGCAGCATTTCGAAGCCGCTGTTAACAACGCTGATTCGTGTATTTAAATGTTTAATGATAAACAAGCGTGGTCATTCCCCATATATCAATACTGGAATCGCCACGTAAAAAGCGCGAATTAAGAGGCGCGTGGTATAACGCCACCAATACCGGAGTTACTGATTCTTTCCACCACCGAAAGCCCCGTTTTTTCCACAAGTGATATTTTTATCAGAGACTCGGGTGTCACATCCATCGAAGGTGTGACTGAAATCCAGGCTGTATTATCATGGTAAGGTGAGTGCGTACATGCAAAGTTTTCGAGCACCTAATTTGTTTCCCTATATTTTTTCATAAATTTTGCACGACTCTGCAGACATAGATCAAGGCGATTCGATTCCACAATTTTGTTTCCTTGAAAAACGAATATAAATTCGTAATTAGTAATGTTACAAATAATATTATGAAAGGAAAGATCAGGTGTTTTCCATGTACTATGTAACTGATTTCTCGTGCGTGGATACATTCTTATGATCGCCACCGTATGCGATGTATAATTATTTATATTTATAATTATGTAACAAGAGCTAAGCATTTTTCAATAACTTAAAATTTAACACTGGGGAACTTCATAGTGATGTTTTCATAGCGTTTCGACTCGGTGGCCTGCCTCAAATTCCTATGTAAGAGCGACTAAAGGTAACAATGGAACGACCAATAAAATGCAAACTAAACCAAGGACAGGGACATTTAACAATGACTTACATAATCGATTGCTGCTAAAAGCATGCCATTGTTATGGCTTGTGTTGCTACTAAAGTGGTTAATTTATTCCTTATCTACATGGTTGCCAAGCAGTGGCATTCTAGATATTACGCTGAAGGATTTGAGGAATTTTTTTCTAGGGAGGCCTAGAGATACCTGGCCTTATACTATATCAGCAAGTAGCAGTAGCACACCTAAATAACATACCACAACACCGCTGGAGTAAGAAGATTAGAACCTTCACAATTTGTTTCTTGAGCCTTCAGATCATAGTACATAAATACAAAACTCGAGCGTTAGTTTACTACATACACATAGAAAACTGTCCTGAAATAAATTCGCTCAAAAATAACCTAATTTTAATTAAATACTTCTTCTTGTGGTCTTCTCTTAATCAACTGTAAAAATGTTTCCCATAGCGCTATAACCCCATGGACCTAATTAGTTGGTTCCAGTATTTCCGGCACCAAAAGAAACTTTCCCTTACGAATAGCAATGATTACCGATATCTGAAGTCGCAGAAGAAAGAAAGTATTCTAAAAATTCGAGAGAATTTACGGTTTAACAGCCTGAAGACCTGGAATTTTTGTTTCTTTGCTCAAACAGTCCTCGCTATGGCGACCATATATCCGTGCACTTCACAGTAATAGTTTTATGTGGTCATTAATAACCCAACAGACTATAGAAAGTCACTGGATTTCAGGCGTTGATCTCACTAACCTTGTCTGTCATTATCTTTCAACCAAGGTTCCTCAACCTTTTCGGCCACACTGGGAATTATATCTAACGTGCGCCAATTATAATCCCCTAAATTAGAATTTGATTCTCTCGCAAAGGTTTTGAGTTTTCCGTAAAACTACTTTTGTGCAGACTTTTTGCGCCCGTAATTTCCATACGCTAAAGCAAATACCTGATTATATCATTAAAACTATGGAAGCAAATGGAGTAACAAACTACTCAGTGCACAAATGGAGCAAAGTTAGAGCAAAAAAGGATAATTTAACGAATGATTTTAAAAGAGATCTGACATAATTATTTTATATACGGTTACAAGTTTAGGAGATCTAAATTACGAAGTAAAATTCGAGAAGATTGGCTAGTTGAATAACCTCAAGCGGCGTTGCCTTATGTTGGATAACCCAGCTTTAGGGCTTTCCGCACAATAATAATTTCATCATGGCCAATGTTTCATTTCGATCTATTTCCGTTGACGACTCACCATTCGAACTCCGCCCGTTTTCATAAAAAATTCCAGCAATATGCGGGCGACAAATCTCCTTTCGAAGCGGACCGTACGGTTAACACACCTAACAGCAGATGGGGGGACTAAAACGCCTCGCAAAGCGCATTTAAATAAACTTGTTTGGGAATTCAGGTCTTTGCCAAAGCACTCGCAGTACACAATTTGGCGGGCGGATCAAAGGAGAGGCGAGTGGCATACTGATGAGCGGTAAGGAGAGAAAAAATTTCAATTTCGACCACGTTTTGCTGCTGACATTGCCCTCACCTGTCCCAGCCACACGCACTCCGTCTAAAGGAAAGCCGCAAACGTTTTATGCAGAGATATTTCTTATCCGCTCGCTCATGTCCGCTGAAGCATCAGTGATTATTCGGACATAATGGCACTTTCCCCGTCTAGATCCTTTGAAAACTTTGCTTTGTATCCTGGGAATCATTTTCGGGGCGTTTTCATTCATTCGTTTGTGAGTGGCAATCGATTCGTGAAGATGGAGACATTCATTAACCAATTACGTGGGTCGTAAATGTTTACAAGCGACGTTAATGTTTTCCAGGATGGCAGTAAATCTTTTATTCGGCTATTCTCTCGGAGCCATTCTCAGAAAGGAAATTTGAAACACTTCGCCAACTGCTAATTCTTGAATCAAATCTTTGGCTTGATTACTACGAGTATTTCGAGCATTAAAAATCCTTAGAATTTTATAGTTACGGCTATTTGTCACTATATAATCGTCATATACAACTCACTTCTATGGAATTGCATATTGCCACAGCAGAAGGTGCCAAGACAACAATTTAGCTACCAAGCCCCACTTCCACTCAATATTCACGAGTCACATATTGCAGTAAGAGAGTAAGGTGAGAAACATTGGCGTTTGTGGTATGTTTCGGTGATAAATTGTTTTTTTGTCATCTTTTCCACGTTCTCTGATGATGTAAACCTATGCTAGATTAAATAATACAAACAACTTGTTTGCTCGAGCAAGACCGACGATGAGATTGGAAAGTTCTTTCTTCCAAACGTTAGATGAGGATTTCTCACCGTTCTTTCATCCATTTTCACGACAAAAAAAGTCGTGTACTGTGTACTTTCTCAGTTTCGTTTATTACGTCGGGTGAAATGTCATGAAAGTATTCCCTTTAAGTTTACGCAGCCTTAAAAACGTTTTCCTACGCCTTTTATTTTACATTAACTTTTCGAATATATTCAGCCACTCGCGTGTTGCCTGAAAGATTCTTATGCGGATTCATACGCTATATAATGATACATACGGTCAATGAAAAAAGGTTCTTCGTCCCTTTTCTAATCATTCGCTACTGCTAATACGGTAGGTCGAGGATATCACTACAGAAAACGACACAATAGTTCATCAATATTCGAAAAACTCCGAGTATACCAAGGAATAAGAGCATTTGGCAAGATATTACCCGTAAGGAAGAAATGAAAACAGACCTACAGAAAGCATTAACAAAATTAAGACTAAACTTCGGAAAGAAAATATGATAGCACTTCTTTTACGATGCACAGTTAAGGAATGAACGGAATGGTAAAAAGTAGAATTAAAGTAAATACTCTGGGTCGGATGACTCAGAATCTCCACAATCTATTTTTAGAAGTGATGCGAATGTCGGGAAACGGGTTTAAATATGAAATAAGTATTTATACAAAGCACATGCGAAGAATTTGTGACCCACATGTTGACCATCAGAGTCCGTAAGAAAATTATCAGATCAAGAAAGAGAATATAGAACTGAAAACTATTCAACTTTATCTCAAGCCATCTTTACTTAAACTTCTTATGTTAGTAGTGCGAATCATACGTTTGATAGTTGTAAATGCGGACTGAAGAAATGTATAACGCACATTTTACACCTGAAAATATGCTTGAAATAATCATTGGATAGTAGGAAATAATTTAGATGAAACTACGACACATGAAAATACTGTAATTTCGAATGAAAATTGCACTAGAAATCTCTATACTTGGGTAATTATCGACGAGAAATAAAATCTGCCACATCATAATAATCCAGCTCTTTCCAATAATTAGTAGGTACCACAATTAGCTCATTTTAAGAGATTAGGATTCGAAAAATAATTTTTTTCTCATTATGGTGTCAACTATTTTAGTACGTAAAATTAAGATGCTATCAATTCATTCTAAATGTACGAGTAGTTTTCTAAAAAATTATATCTCAGAATAAACAAAAGAATGCTTCGTGGAAGGCCATAATGTGGAAATAAAGCATCTCCTAAACTTCCGGAGCAGAAATCTATTGAAGAAGAAGTCTGCTGTGGAAGTGTACGTGAACTTTTATTTCCATCACATTGCAAACTTCAACAATGAAATTCTTGGATTCAAAATCCGGAATTCGAATCGAAATTTCACCAAAATTGAGTATCTTTGAGATTGAATTTAGATGTTTCAATTAACTGAGCATTTAAAAAGAGTAATACGTGAACAGTGGTAACTGGAACTTAAAATTAACTTAATTCATTCCTGTTCGAAGCTCGTAACTCGAAAAGTTCGTTTCTCAAAACCAGTTGTCCATTATATCTTTACATTATTTTCAGTTCGTATCTCGAAATCAAGTTCACACCAAGAGGTCAAATGGAGTAATGAAAAAGTTCGTATGTCGGGGGGTTCGTAAGTCGAGGAACCAACGTATATATGTATTCCCCAAATTCAAAGAATTAAGAATATTATTTGGCAATTTTTAAACTTTCATTTGCAAGATGGAAATTTTGTATCTAAGTCCTGATCACTCTCCCATATATAGTTCAGGTACTATAATATTTAATTGAATTTCATTCTATATGAGGATTGCAGGATATAGCGGAACTCTGTGCTAAACATCATAATTTTTGTGCAATGAAACGTGTGTGACTGAAGTTTGTTTAAGTATGCAGGAGATGACTCATTGTGACCACCTGTTGTAGCGACTACAAGATTCTGCAATGTAATTGGAAGAGTTTGACCTAGCGGAGAGGGAAACATAAATTCAGTGGAGCACTCGGGACATTATCACTTTGTAGGCAGCTTGTAATCTTTTTTATAAACCAAAAGATTCGTTTGCATAGCCTTGAAACGAGTAATGTGGAATCAAAGACATACGAATACACCAGAGTTCAATTCAGATTAATTATTTTATAAATTTTTTAACTTTTGTTTAAAAGAATTTGAGATATTATACAAATGGTGGTATGCTTATAACTATCACTGAAAACGCAAGGTTATACTCACCAAAGTCGGAAGCGTACAATTCTAATAAGACGCAGAATGGGTTTCTCATTTCAGCGACTGTAATTAATTTATTTACTTAGTTTACTATGTAAATGAGATGACTTATGGAGTAGAAATAATATGTTGCTCTCAAAATTACAGCTCGCAAAAATACAGAAGTAGTTTGTTCCAGTCTCAAGGACATTTGCAACTTGGATGTCCAAGATGATATCGACGTCGAAATATTCGCGAATATAATGCTTTCTTTATTCTCCAGGGCGCCTGAAATCGAAATCCGCAGATGTTCCGCAAATCTTTGAGCACTCTCTTAGCTGCGATGTAGCAAATTCACACTTTGGTAAATCACAAATTAGTATGAAGGACTTCAACAGTCAACCAAAGATCATACTATAAAATAGACATAACTGAATAATTACGGCCAATTTCTAAGGCTGAAAGAAATTTCCGACGATGGCAAAGAAATCTTAAGCCGAGAAGTAAACAATATTTGTCTTGTCTTCATTCTCACCATCATTCCTATCCATTTGCCTTAAGATTTCCCAATAAACGTACTATCCATCGATGGAGTCCTACCTGGTACCTACCGCCCGATAGAGGGCGTTTTAAGTTGACAGCTGAGCGATGAGTGTAATCGAAGCTGACGAACGAAAATTCGTAATTAATTCACAATCATACTGTACTTATTTTTGCATCACATTTCTATGGAAGAAAATAATTCTTTAATTTTCATTCGCATTTTACATTTCACTTGAACTAACCAATTTACACACTCGTGTTTGGCTGCATTGTGTAAACGCATAGTGTCAATAAACAAAAACAATCTAATAAAACCTTTTCATAATAAACATCACCATGCGTGCTAAATTAAGTGGGTGGGCGTTTCTGTGCCATGCTGGGAGGAAGGTAAAAAAAGGTAGGCGACCACTGACGTAGTTCATTGAGTGACTTTTACCTTTCCTACTCCTTTCTTTCTTGTGTCGTATCTTCATTAACTTTCTTGATTAAACCACATCCTTTCAATATTACACCCAAATTTGCCTCTTTCAATCCAACCAAAACCGCCAATACATTTCCTTCTACTTTTGATATGGAAATTTGTTTAGTTAGCCCTCGAAGGCTATTACATACCTCCAAAAAGCCTCCTTTTCCAAGGTCCAATTCGCACTCATATGACAACACACTTCAAAGTTACGGCTTTAATAAACAAAGAGTACCTAAATAATTACAATAACTTTGGTAATTAATGGGAATGAAGGCAAGATGAGGAGTGAGGTACTTTCCCATGTTTTCTTCAATGAGCCAGGATGCTGTAAGTGGGAAGCTCTCGCAAGAGCAAACAATGACCATATGAAAAACAAGCAGAATTCAGCGGAATCTTTCATGAAGCTAAGGGAACTGATGAAGAAGGGCCTGATGAGGGAATCGAGAAAAGATTGGTTAAATCCTTGTACATACTAAACGGATGTGAAAACTACACTAGAAACGGAGGACATCAAAATATCTTTCGAGAGGTTTTCTATAGGTCTTCGGGGTTAGGGTAAGGCGTGTGTGGATATGGAAAAAAATGTAATTGGATTGATAGAAAAACAAACAAGGAAGCGATGGACGGGATTGAAGAAAGGAAGTCGTGGGAGAGGAAGAAAGGTTGTGGGAGAGAAAAATGATTGGATGCATAAGAAAAGGGTAGGTCACACACTATGAGGAAAGGATTGCTGAAAGGTAATTGAAGATATGATGCAAGGGAAAACAAAGGCAAAAGAAGTTATGCGAAATAAAGAGACGGATAATTAACAAGAAATAAAGTAAAAGACTCATTTACGTTTATGAATAAAAAATAGAATTTTATTGCCATAAAGCGTTAAAAAACCCATTTTATGTATACATTCGCAGATAAACAAAAGCTTATCAGAAGAACTTTCATAACCCTAAATACGGCAATTGCAGAACAAATTCTTGTTTCGGATATGCCACGGAAAACTCCTAGTTGTCTCCAAATTTCCCAGTTTTTATCCTCGATGTTATATTAAGCAACTCTTAGGGCAATAAATCTGGAAACCTATCCAGATTTGGTCTCCGGACAGCTTACTAATAGATAAACACACACAAAAGAGTATTATTTACGCTCTCGTATGCACGTGTTTACATAATAAAATAAACAATCGCCTAGCAACAACAATTTTATATAATAACAATATAAACAATCACCGAGCAACAACAATTTTATATAATAAAATAAACAATTGCATAGCAACTCAACCTACGCAACCAGCCCAACGTACAGCGGGAGATAAAATATCGCAGAACCTCCTCGTAAATTCACAATTCCATTAACAAAAGCAATAGTTACGAGTGCAGCCGTTAACAGATAGCATAGATTAAAGCTTAATTGCGAGAGTAAAAATTTAATCTTGGAGGTGAATCGAACGTTCCGCTCCGACTAACTCGAAAGCGTAAACTGGCTAATGGAGAGACGACCTACGCTAAAGAGAAATAAGTGGGCACGAGACAAAGATGTGTTCCGTTAAGGCCTTGAGCATGTGTTGGGGTAGTCCTTGGGGTTCATAAAGTTGGGAAAACTCTCATCAGCTATTGTTCTGGAGAGCCTTTTAAAATACGATTCCACTCCAGATATTCCGCGGAATCTTAAACGCCTTATGAATTTCATCCGGGACTTGTAGTATAAAGCGGGGGAACCGTTGCACGTCCTTGTGATTATTAAATTTAAACACGAGGGAATCCCACAGCTGATTCAGCCGTGATTTATTAGCCTTTTTTTACTAGCCGAGCCCCATTTCCTCATCGAGATAATGTATGGCTACAATCAGAGTTGATTTAGCATTGTTACTGAAACGGATTGTTTAGGGTGCTATTGTTGGGATACAACGGAATAAATGTCTAACGTCACATGCATTACGGTATTGCTAAACACGGGCGTACAAACGTGCGTGAAAATAATGAAAATTTACATATATTATCCCATAGCTTCGAAACGGAAGTGATTTAAAAACATACCTCATATTACTCCTTGGCTTATAACCAATGAGTTACACGTTTATAATATAAAATCTCTAATAACGATATATAGATATTTAAATGTCATAGTATGAAATATTCCAGCCAATTACTCGTTTCTCTACATATTCGGCACTTACACTTGAGGTAAAAACTAATTCAGTTCTCCTCGAAACATTTCTTATGCCTTCCCAAAAAATCCTGCAATATATCCTTTAACATAAAGATGGCGTAATTCCAAACGATGTTATATCACTTGAAACTTATGAATTCGGAATAAAGAGAAAATTACTTGCAAATAACGTTGACTTATTGAAAATCAAATGGTATGCAAAGTGTTATCAAACTCTGCCTTTCTCCAAAAAAGTGAACACGAGCGAAGCAAGCCTTTAACTCTACGTATTTTTTAACAATATGTTAAGAATTTCGAGATGACAGCATTCTGAATCAAACCGAAGGAGTCTTCAAAATATTAAATACACATATTAAGTGAATTGCTACGTTGTTCCTGCTCTAGATAAAATTTCGGTTCAATTTGCATCTATTAATTACACACATTCGATCTTCGTACTTTTTGGAGAACTTTCGCTGATAATTCAAAAGAATCAAATTGCAACGTCGAATTGTACATAAACGAACCTGGTTGCGAAATGAAATACGCTAAATAACTTTCTTCCGAAATTGAAATGGTTAAGAATTAAAACGCAAAGGAGTGAATTCACTCCTAAATTTGACTACCTATATTATTTGTAGGCATCCCACTTTTTGGATGCTGGAATAATATTTCTTTCCTTCGGTTTCCACGGAATTTCCATAACGTTATTTAAAGTGCGTCTCTAGTGACAAAGAAGAGCCACATTCTCTTTCTCTCCGAAGCCAACTTCCTGCTGAACCGGATGCGTTTGCGGCGATGAGACCTTTTGTTCTTTTCCTATAAAGTGACTCAAATATGATTTCCTGATACGAAATACTTCCTAGCGCGACTTCTTCTGACTTCCATTTCGGTGATGGTGAAGTGGTTGATACCATGACAGCAACAAATGAAACATGTAGCAAACAAAACAGCTCCTTGGAAACGTCAATATTTTATTTTTATCGTTTAATCATGAAATCCTGTACAGAAATATACATAGATACCCTGCAAGCCGCCTTTTGGCGTGTGGCAGGGGTAAGCAGAAGAAAAGGGAAATAAAATAACGTAAGAGAACTGCACTAATAGGTAGAAGTGTAAAAAATACAAAGAAAATGTGCTTTGGTATGACTATTCGTATTCGTATCGTATATATGGCAACAGAAATACAACCGCGTTCCCTTAAGATACCTAATTTATAAATTATATTACCTAACCTAAAAATTAATACCATTAGCGAAAGCCAATCTTCTAGGAGCTAATAGTTAGCATGCCTTCAGTTCACGCATGATGACGTATTCCTGTTAACAATATACTGGAAACATTGCTGATAATTTTACTTAGAAATTTATACTGTTAATAGATTACTCCTTTCAACCCACGATGCATAAAACCAGATATTTAATAGTATAATTAAATTAATAGAATAATTCATCTAAATAAATTTTGACATGTATAAAATACGTACAACGAGATATGCCAGAGATACAGAACCATCGGCAATCGATTAATTTTCAACTCACTCATCACTCCTTGGACTTCAAAATGCATTTTTTTACATCAAAAATTATATATTTGAATAACAAGTGTCAAAATACCTTCAGCGAGCTCAAATAAAAAAGGAAAAAA
>KZ308549.1:685716-696821 GCA_000376725.2 Ladona fulva
AAATAAATTAAGAAGAATCCCCTGCTAATGGGTTAAGGCTATTCACACACTTTGAAAATAGGGAAGACACCAAAAAGAGAAAATACTGTCTCTAAAAATATTCAGGCAGTAGAAGAATTCTACAGCTATTCATCCAGAAAGAAATATGGGAGTTTCAACTACTTTGTTTGTTAATAATTTTCAAAAAAAAATTTTTTCTATCCATTCTAATGTTCACTCACATGTAGCACAAAAATCTCTTCCTTGATATCTGCATATATTTTACAAGTACAAGTTTAGGTTAAGCACAAGTTATGAATGAGATAAAGGCATGAATGTTTTCAGAGATGAAATTGATCGATACCAAAATTTATCAGCATTTCTCCTTAAGATGATATTTTGTGAATACCACACACACTTGAGTATTAATTAGCTTTAAGTGGAAAATTTCAATGAGAAAACCTAAAATCAACCTATATGAGAAAAACTCATGTTTATAATCAGCTTTGCAGCATGAAGGCAATGAGTATTTGTTAACCCAAAATAATTGTGGCACAAACAATTCAAAGATGCATATGGTTTTAGGCTTCAAAGATGCATGTTAAAAATGTTAAATATATTTGCTTTGGCCTTCAACACTTCCAAAAGTTATAGTTGATGTTAGTCCTCTGTAATAACCTCAACAACACTTAAGGATTGAGGGAAAATCATATAGTCGACATAAACAGGAGGCATGCATGAAAAATAATTTGAAGCAACATTTCAAGCAAACAATCAATACATATATGCATATTCTTGATAATTTGAACAAAATGATCACAGTTCATAATAGGAAGAAGGAAAAGGCAAGAAGATATTTACTATTCTAATATGCAATCTGCTAACTTATGGAAATTGTGCCATTAAAAAAAATATCAATTATTTCTGCAATATCTTCCACAGAGAAATGTAAGCATTATTAAATTCATCTATGTCATTCCAGGCTGAGATGGTGATAACAAATGATTTCAGAGAAATATATAGGTTTGGTGAAGTTTTCACAATGTATCTCTCTTCTCCTTGTTTTGATGTCCAATAAAAAAAGCTCTCTCATAAAAAGTTACTCACAAACCAAATCACTCATATAGAGCTAAATACTCTTAGCATGGAAAGTTTTAAAACAGAATGTATAAGTCTCACATATCAAATAATTACAATACTCGTAAACTTTGTGAAAAATTGGAATTTTACCAATCAAAGGATTCATCCATCTACATAAATTACCTGCAATGAGCAACCTTATATTCCCAAACAATACTCGAGTTATTCAGCGGGTCTGGGTAACTAAAACTTTTCTTTAGACCTTCCTGTTTTCTCTGGATTTTTATCACAGAAGTGTGCCTAACACTTGAGCATTCATCAAGTTGTACATGTTATATGCTATAATTGGCTGAACATATGTTAAGATGCATATAAAAAAACTAGGGTTGACCTGTATTAGAGGTACACCCAGTTAAAAATAAATCTTACTACCTCAGATATACCTGCATAACAGGTGAGAAACTTGGAGAGAGCAAGTCTAAAGTTTTCTCTATTCTATTTGCTCTTGGAAGGAGGGAGCTGAGTGAAACACTTTGTCAGTGCCTCTTTAAATAGTTTCAAAATGCTTTGAACACTTCTATGTGGATAATATTATCATAAGCATTAATTACTATTATGTTTTAACTATGTTAGCAGCATAGTATTAAACAGGAATAAAATTCACATCTCCTTATTTTGGCCCAAACCTTAAATGTAATCCATTCTTCTTTGGAGGTATCAAGCAACAATTACTTTTGTTGCCTTATTTATCTGCTAATATAAAAATCATATCATTGCAAAAAGGAAAAGAACTATTTTAAAACATTTTATGATCTTCATGTCTTTAGAACTATCTTTTCCATAAGAAATATTTAATCATCATTGAAATAAAAAATATAAACCCTATCTACTCTTGCTTATAAACTAAAAAAAGAGAATTGTTTACATACAAGTCTCTATGTTTCAATGGTAGTCAACTTAGTTTCTTCTTGCCTGTTGAGTAATTTAGGTTCCTATCTCTATCAGTATTTAGGATCTATCTCAAACATTTTCTACATCAACTGAATTACAGATTTCACTTTCCTCTTCCATTTGAATCATCTATGCAGTCTTTCACACAATAACTACATCACACCTCCTATTTAAGTACTTTATCACATGTTGATTAGATTTACACAGGCTCTAATTAAGCAGGGGATCCATATGGACTCCTTATGTATATCATTTTAAAGACATAATTGCTCTTTTGAGCAATGTATAACATGTCCCATTATAACCAATTATATTTGTAAGGGAATGCATCAAACTTGAGGTCTATATCAGTCAGTCTCAGGTTGTCGAAGGGAAAGGATGTGCCTGTGGGAGCTGCAAGGCTTAAGGATTAGGAAGTGAAAGCAGCCTAAGTATCCTAAGAAAAGGGTTAAGGGAAGCAGCACAACAGAAATTAAGTGTGGGGGTTGCAATAGAAAATTTAAGAAGAGAGTTAGGTGACTACGGCATCACAGTCGGCCACCCAAATGATTTTTTTTGGGGCCCGAACCGATGAAAATCACAGGGAGCTAAGTCAGGACTATACAGTGGATGTTCCAAGCATTCCCAATGAAACGCTCATAACAGATCCAGCGGTGCTTCTGTGTGAGGGAGGGCTTTGTCATCCAGAAGAATCACTCCCTTTGTCAGGAGTCCAGGTCTTCTGTGGTGAATGGCCAGTTTGAGTTCCTGCAGAGTGGTGCAGTACAATGTGGCATTTACAGTCTCACAGTGAGGCAGGAATTTCATCGATATGACCCCTTACATGTCCCAAAACACAGTGAGCATAACCTTGTGGGCAGATAGAATCATCTTGAACCTTTTTTGGCTGGGGAGGTGGAATGTTTCCATTCCATGGAAGATTGTTTGGATTCAGGTTAAAAGTGATGAACTCACGACTCGTCCCCTGTAACAATTCGTGCCATGAAGTCCTCTCCCTCCTCAGTATACTGATTAACGTGCTGCAAGGACAGACCCATTCTGTTCATTTTGTTTCTCAGACAACTGGTGGGGCACCCACCATACTCAAACTTTACAAAACTTCAAGAGTTCATGCATAATGTTGTAAGTAGTTCCATACAGACCTACAGCCCGCTCTACATCATCAATCCAAGCATGCTGGTCATTACAAATGATTTGTTCCACATGCTGCACTGTGGCTTCAGTTGATACCTCCGCAGGACAACCAGTACACTCCCAATCTCAGATGCTCTGCCTTTCCTCACTAAACATCTAGATCCAATTGAACACTTTCCATGATAAACAGTTGTCACCAAACCTGGGGCACTTCTTCCGTGGACAATCCTTTGGCCCACAAAAAATGCACAACTGTGCGCTGTTCTTCTCCTGTACACTCATGCAACACACCCGCCATCTTGTACTGGCTGCCACTGACTGACTGACTGACTACAAGATGTCATGCAGCCTCTACGACAAGCATACATATGCTGCTATTTACTGGCAAAATATGCATGCATAATTTAAACATGGTATAAGGTAAGGTGACATTTGAGACTGTGCCGTACCATAGTTATGTTGAGTTAGCCAGACTCGGCACTTTCAAAACTTCCCACCCAGCTGCACTAAGAGAGAGAAAGGCAGGGTGGGAAACCTTACTTCCGCTCTTTCAGAATCTGGTCGCCAAGTTTGAAGGGAACTCGCCATACCACTGGTGATTCCGCTACACAGTAGAGACTTCACTTATATAGGGGACTGCGGATGGATACACCGCTGAACTGAGTGATCAAATTGGCGGAAGTGTATTCGATTGAAACATTGACCCTTCCTTTCCCTTCTGCTCTGAAATCTGGTGACTTCCCCTGGTCGCCAAGTTTGAAGGGAACTGGCCATACCGCTGGTGATTCCACTACACAGTAGAGACTTCACTTATATAGGGGACTGCGGATGGATACACCGCTGAACTGAGTGATCAAATTGGCGGAAGTGTATTCGATTGAAACATTGACCCTTCCTTTCCCTTCTGCTCTGANTGTCTTTAGAACTATCTTTTCCATAAGAAATATTTAATCATCATTGAAATAAAAAATATAAACCCTATCTACTCTTGCTTATAAACTAAAAAAAGAGAATTGTTTACATACAAGTCTCTATGTTTCAATGGTAGTCAACTTAGTTTCTTCTTGCCTGTTGAGTAATTTAGGTTCCTATCTCTATCAGTATTTAGGATCTATCTCAAACATTTTCTACATCAACTGAATTACAGATTTCACTTTCCTCTTCCATTTGAATCATCTATGCAGTCTTTCACACAATAACTACATCACACCTCCTATTTAAGTACTTTATCACATGTTGATTAGATTTACACAGGCTCTAATTAAGCAGGGGATCCATATGGACTCCTTATGTATATCATTTTAAAGACATAATTGCTCTTTTGAGCAATGTATAACATGTCCCATTATAACCAATTATATTTGTAAGGGAATGCATCAAACTTGAGGTCTATATCAGTCAGTCTCAGGTTGTCGAAGGGAAAGGATGTGCCTGTGGGAGCTGCAAGGCTTAAGGATTAGGAAGTGAAAGCAGCCTAAGTATCCTAAGAAAAGGGTTAAGGGAAGCAGCACAACAGAAATTAAGTGTGGGGGTTGCAATAGAAAATTTAAGAAGAGAGTTAGGTGACTACGGCATCACAGTCGGCCACCCAAATGATTTTTTTTGGGGCCCGAACCGATGAAAATCACAGGGAGCTAAGTCAGGACTATACAGTGGATGTTCCAAGCATTCCCAATGAAACGCTCATAACAGATCCAGCGGTGCTTCTGTGTGAGGGAGGGCTTTGTCATCCAGAAGAATCACTCCCTTTGTCAGGAGTCCAGGTCTTCTGTGGTGAATGGCCAGTTTGAGTTCCTGCAGAGTGGTGCAGTACAATGTGGCATTTACAGTCTCACAGTGAGGCAGGAATTTCATCGATATGACCCCTTACATGTCCCAAAACACAGTGAGCATAACCTTGTGGGCAGATAGAATCATCTTGAACCTTTTTTGGCTGGGGAGGTGGAATGTTTCCATTCCATGGAAGATTGTTTGGATTCAGGTTAAAAGTGATGAACTCACGACTCGTCCCCTGTAACAATTCGTGCCATGAAGTCCTCTCCCTCCTCAGTATACTGATTAACGTGCTGCAAGGACAGACCCATTCTGTTCATTTTGTTTCTCAGACAACTGGTGGGGCACCCACCATGCTCAAACTTTACAAAACTTCAAGAGTTCATGCATGATGTTGTAAGTAGTTCCATACAGACCTACAGCCCGCTCTACATCATCAATCCAAGCATGCTGGTCATTACAAATGATTTGTTCCACATGCTGCACTGTGGCTTCAGTTGATACCTCCGCAGGACAACCAGTACACTCCCAATCTCAGATGCTTTGCCTTTCCTCACTAAACATCTAGATCCAATTGAACACACTTTCCATGATAAACAGTTGTCACCAGACCTGGAATGCATTTTGTGATGCACTTCTTCCGTGGACAATCCTTTGGCCCACAAAAAATGCACAACTGTGCGCTGTTCTTCTCCTGTACACTCATGCAACACACCCGCCATCTTGCACTGGCTGCCACTGACTGACTACAAGATGTCACGCAGCCTCTACGACAAGCATACATATGCTGCTATTTGCTGGCAAAATATGCATGCATAATTTAAACGTGGTATAAGGTAAGGTGACGTTTGGGACTGTGCTGTATCATAGTTATGTCGAGTTAGCCAGACTCGGCACTTTCAAAACTTCCCGCCCAGCTGCACTGAGAGAGAGAAGCAGGGTGGGAAACCTTACTTCGCTCTTTCAGAATCTGGTCACCAAGATTGGTAGACAGCCAAGTTTGAAGGGAACTGGCCATACCGCTGGTGATTCCGCTACACAGTAGAGACTTCACTTATATAGGAGACTGCAGATGGATACACTGCAGAATTGGAAGTGTATTCGATTGGAACATTGTCCCTTCCTTACCCTTCTGCTCTGACATCTGGTGACTTCCCCTTTTTTCCACTCTAACTGTTCTCACCTCCTGCCTTTGTAGTAAGTTAGTGTCTCAATCTTTTTTTTTATGTAGCAGACCGCTCGTGACTGCAGTGTGTGCTTCCTCATGAACCACAACGACTCTACTGTGTTCTTGCAATTTGTTCCTGGACTTGCTAATTGACATTTATTGCAATCTGGATTACATCCCATTCGACTAGTTTTGAGACATTCATCTGCCTGTGTTTTTGTTTTATGCATATTCTGGAGTGATTTNTTAAGATGTGTTGTTTTTTTTAATCATCCGCGTTCGGCTACTGGATGACTATAATAACTTCGAAACATATTTTTAAATTGTACGTTTTCTAAACAAGAATCTTTGACTCGACGAGAGCAAGCGTACCACGCTCAAACCGTTTAAAAATGGACTATAAAATAAATGAAAGATCCCTCAAAAGAGAACCATTTCAGGTGGAATGCACTGAATTTCTAACTAATCAATGTTCTAACTCAATAATGACAATAATAACTGAAATTCTAACTCAATAATGAAGAAAGAGTTTGCATTATTAGACTGACAGAAGGATGGTTGTGATGTATAGGAGGCAAATCTAAAATAAATATGCTACGATGAATACCGCATCAACCATAGTAACTTTCGCAATTTTCGGGAGAATTTTCGCTTACTTGGTTCGATATTGAGCAAAAATTTTGCTAAAGCGGAAAGCATATATGTACAATTATTTTTCCACAAAATTTTCTTTTGATAAAATTCCCCTTCTTTGCAATCATCTCCACTAACTGCGGAAGAAAAAAAAACTAGAATAAAAGGACCTCTGATTGCGTTTGTCTGACAAAATTCAAAAGAAATATACAAATACTGAACCATGCGTTTTTATTATCATAATTATCAAAACAAAACAAATAAAAATACGATTCCACCGACAATAATGACAGACAGATTTCTCTCTGCTTAAAGCAGCAGCTGCAAAATGAAAATTCTTTCTTTAAGGGGCTTACTTCAGCTCAAATATAAAGAGGAACATCTGGAAGAACGTTCCTGACGGTTGCCACCAGGTAAGAGGTCGAGGAGCACACTTCTAGGCCCCACACCTGTTCCTTTCTTCCTTGGACAACATTCATCAACCGCCATTAACCAATGGTAACTTTTGAAAATGCAACGTTTTACCAGGAAAGAAATTTTGAAATACAAGGCTTTCTGAGAGATTTTCAGAAAATTCGTTTTTCAGGTAATTCAACTTTCTGGAATGACAAACCTTAAAAAATATGCATTTTCCCGTTCATCAAAGCAGAAACTTGACGACCAAATATTCCCTTACAACCGATTGTAAATTCTCAAATTCCTTGTGGAGCGAACGTGTTATCCATACAAATTATCAGAAGGATGAATGCGTAAGATTTGTAAGGTATTGCGTATATAATGTGGATTCAGGCCAACCATTGTCCCTTGACTAATCGAAAATTTGTCTTTACAAAAATGTTTACAGAGAGCCGAATACTTCCTGCGGTGACTAGCCCGACAAACAGATCGATCTTTGTTTACATAGTTAACGGCAGTCATTTTTGTCAACGGTCAAAAGAGAAACATTATTTCGTATCACAATTGTCGTGCTCTTTTAATTCATATTTTATCCATATTAGGTTAAATGAATTCTCGCATGTTTCTCTGGATGCGTTTTCTACCAAATTCATTCATAAAATTAAAGGGGTACAATATTGACCGGTCGTTTGCGTGACATATGTCACACTGCTCAAATTAAGATTCTAAAGAACGTGAGGTCACCAGAAATGTAGCTAATGCAGCAAAAGAAGCGAAATTAGTGAAAAGAAACCAAACTTCGTCAAATAATCAGGATCAGGAGATGCTTTCGCTACTTTTGGATATTTCAAATTCTGCGACAAAGCACGAATTATACGATCTCTCTCATAACTTGCATTTTCGTTTCATAGATGATTTCAATTACAGCAAATTATCCCGAACTACCTTTCGCATAAAATTCTTTCCCTAAAGTCAAAATTTGGAGACCGATACAGAATTAGGTATTAAGCCGCAGCGACCAATTACCTCGAAGTACGAGACATTGAAAACTAAAAAATAAATAAAAATATTGTAAACATTCCCTGCACGAAACGCTCTGGTGCGTGGTAAATTAAAGACCTCAGCCGAGTAATTTGAAACTGGAAAAAACATGCATTATTATTTTGCCAGTTTTTCTCAAAATTCATTTTTAATGAGGACGAATAATATGAATGAATAATAATATGTATGAATGAAGATGAACGAATAATACATGTGAGAGGTGATAAATACACAAACGTCTTAAAATTATTCACCGGGGGGAAAAGTGAAGACGGAGCCAAGATATGAAAGTGGATTAAAACAGTTTACCAACATAAAAATAACCATCAAAAGGGCGAAAAAAACTAAAATTACACACCAAAACATGCGACAAGCATATTACTATGGATCTATAAATTTAAGGCTAAATTTCAAATATATGAGGCAATATCGAATAAAACTAGCGACTGAATCATTCACAGTCTTGGTGAAAGACAAGACGGGGTCATTCATCTTACAAAAATGTGCGATTAAGTAACCGGTAGGACACACGTACTGAACAGCAACAAAAAAAACATGCATTCTTTCACAAAATTACGAAAATCCCTCGGTGATTTCAATTCCTCATCGATAATTAGTGGCATTTCTCATATATCCGATGATCTTTCTTTGTCATATCATTACATGAAACTTTTTGTGTAACAAAATATTATACGCGTTCCATTGTATTTCAATCACCTCCTCGTTGAAGACAAATATTTTTCACAATGAAATCAACCATTCCGTAGAAATTGGTTCAACGAATTCCTCCAGATGACGATTAGCTTCTCAATAGATGACGACTAACTTCACTCAAATAATGAGATAAACAAAAGGCTGTAAATGTTCCGAGGATTTTCATTTATAACCAATTATGAATTAATTAGACGAAATAAGAATGCAATCTAACAAAAATACCCTCCACTCAAACTACAATAATCGGTCGCAAACATACCCAAACGAATCGTGACACCGATGTTTGGGAAACATGCAGCATCGTATCGAAGGTAGTGAGCGTAGGTAAACAAAGATGAAAGCAACGAATTGAAACTGAAAGCAATTACTCAACAGGACAATTGTATAATTAACAAGGAGTGTGAAGATATTTCTGAATGAAAAACACGTTAGAAGGCAAAAAATCTCGCCCTAAGTATATCAGTTTCGCTGTGAAAGAACACAGGACGTTGATACCAACAGCTTGAGTATCGGAATCCATTCCTTTGCGGGTGATACAGAATGCCGACGGATGATTCGTCATCGAGGACTGTATCATCTGGTCGTAAACAACTGCCCACATAAATACTATCAAACAACGTCCTTGAAAAATTCGCCCCTAGCTTGATTTCGCAGATAGATATTTATTCGATAAAATTCGATTGCATCAGCTGGACCGTTACAAAGACCTATGCCACCGAACATATCCTTCCTTTCACCCAGAAGGCGCGTACTTCAAGGAGTTAGCCGGTTCCCTCCCTTCCATATGAAGCTGGAGGGAACACCTGCTTAGGCCATAGAACAACTGACGCTCGTGTATTTCAACCGCCCCATTAAAGAAGGCATACTCAAAGAGCAAAAATGCACGGAAAAGCGAAAAAATGTCCTTTGAGAAAAATCTATGCATAGAAAAAAATCTATCTGAACCATTAAAAAATGTGACCTGTGTTAAATAAAATCAACAGGTAGTTCACATCAAATAGTAGAAGAGGATCCTCCGTGAATACTATACAGAATCGCTTAAAAATATGAAGAAGTCATTTAGTCTTACCGAAATGTCTCGATGAAACAGCACAGCTATCTCGGAGAGAGGACGGAAACCAGAATACGTTACGATCCTACTGCTTCAGCACGAACTACTGCTAATGCGAATGACATTTACATTTAGGCCACAAGAGGACCTTCAAGATTCTGATCGTTGAGTGGAGTTGAAACCACTCCTGCCACCTATTGCTCCTCGACTGTACTTCGAAGAACACCTCTCCCCATCAAGAATTCGTAAATAAATTATTTGATCACGCACAGCAATAAAGTTCTTTTGTCTCTTATGTGCCCATAATGTAATTTTATATTAATTATATAAATGGAAGGATTGGGTAAAATGTAAATCTGTTCCGGAAAATCCTATAATACATCGACAATTAATGTTATAGAACTCTTTACACAAAACGGAAAACTAAAATTAATATCTTAAGCTGAGAATTCTAGTACAACAAAAGTTATAAAAATATCTTAAAGATTGTTAATATTTATGAAAGCAGAAAAAATCCGACGTAGAATCGAAAAGAACGGAAGGCAGGGTGGGAATTTAAAAGTTTTAATGGAGAGATTTTCGAATTTACGAAAATATTTTCGTCGTCGATAAAAGTCGTTAATTGAGGAATTAACACTGACTTGGTGGCACTTCGAAATAACCATATTCTTGGTTAAAAATTATTTTGCGGATAACCATTAAAGAAGAAATCTCTACATTGAATCACGTTTTAGAAATACGGAAATCCAAACTCTCATCAGCCGAAAAAATGATATTTCAGAGTGAGCCATACCATTTAACCTCAAACTAGACACACTAACTGACAGTTAACACTATTACGCAAGTCTTAGAAATGCAGAGTATAGATATACCTTATAAATCAAAACTAAACAGTTTGCATTTCATTCCCCACAAAAGAATAAAAATGATAGCTTCAAAATAACAGCAACATTCCACCATTGGTTAATAATCTATTCCGGTAAAAAGGGTAAATTTCTGAACAAAAATAAGGAAAAAAATCATAGCTGTGTTAAGAAAAGATTACTAAGGTTATAGCGTAAAACCCTACATAATTGCAAAATTTTGCCTTCCACAAATATGAGCTTCAACATGGGGAAACAGCCCCCACTCAAATGGTTCAAATAAATTAAGAAGAATCCCCTGCTAATGGGTTAAGGCTATTCA
>KZ308549.1:700252-737976 GCA_000376725.2 Ladona fulva
CTACACAGTAGAGACTTCACTTATATAGGGGACTGCGGATGGATACACCGCTGAACTGAGTGATCAAATTGGCGGAAGTGTATTCGATTGAAACATTGACCCTTCCTTTCCCTTCTGCTCTGACATCTGGTGACTTCCCCTTTTTTCCACTCTAACTGTTCTCCCCTCCTGCCTTTGTAGTGAGGTAGTGTCTCAATCTTTTTTTTATGTAGCAGACCGCTCGTGACTGCAGTGTGTGCTTCCTCATGAACCACAACAACTCTACTGTGTTCTTGAAATTTGTTCCTGGACTTGCTAATTGACATTTATTGCAATCTGGATTACATCCCATTCCAACTAGTTTTGAGACATTCATCTGCCTGTGTTTTTGTTTTATGCATATTCTGGAGTGATTTCTTGGACTTTGTGATCACAGCTGTTTCTGAGATACCTTTACTTCGAAAGTAATTACATTGATTTTATCATGCTATTTGGGATATGTTGTTCTAGTCTCCTTCTCTTCTTTCATCATTATTTCCTCGATTTCTCACAAGTGATCCAATACCGCTACTTATGTTAGTATATCCTGACTTTCATTGATTGCTAGTTAACTTATGCTACACAAGACTTATTTATTGACTTACCCTTATAATAAGTAAGGACAATAGATGAGATTTTCAAAAAGATTTAGTTGCTTTGAATGATTGGGTTCCATCTAATAATTTGGAAATTAATACGAGTAAATGAAAAGTCATTAGTTTTAGTTGTAGATTTTAATACTCATATCACTTGGTGAGAAAGTTTTACCTAGCAAACATAAGGTTAAATACTTAGAGGTATCGTTCAGTATGGATTAAAAATGGAAAGAACATATAGAATGTATAATTTTGAAAGCTAATAAAACCTTAAAGTTAATATATGTACACTTAGGAAGTCAAACAAGAAGGTTAAGAGGCTGCTTTTGTCAGGCCAATCTTAGAATATGGGGAATACTTATGGGATATAGGTCTAAATAGGAAAATTGAAAATGGACAGAAAAAGGCAGCAAGGTTAGTTTTAGGCAGATACAAATAGCTCAATAGTGACACAGATGCTATAAGAGTTAGGTGGGGAAAGTTTAGAGAAGACAAGAGTAAAGGAAAGGTTAGGTTTGTTCTTTAAGGTATGCATTGGATCTGAGGTATACAAGGATTTATCAACAAAAGTTAAAATAGCAGAATTTTTGGATTGGAGAGACCATAAGCATAGTTAAACTAATTAAGCAATGATCGAATATAAGTAAATTCTTGCTTTTAAATTGTGATCTTAAGGAACAGAATAATTTCCCTGAAATAGTCTCGAAAAATCCTGAACAGCTCATAAACAAAATATGTAGAACTTGTATGGAGGAGTGAGCTAGTAGTTGACAATGTGGAGGTGGAGTAGGGGATTGTCTGGTATGATGAGGTACAGTGGCGACTTGTCTCTGGAACAGTTACAGTAACCTGAAGGCCTACAAGGAACCCTGAAAAAGCTTGTATGATAATAAGGAATGTCAACTGTAAAAATATTGTTACGCATAGACTTATATAGGCATTTTAAATATTGGAAATGTACTGAACATATCTGAATGAATTTGTGTATTTTTGGCTGGGTGATGGATATGTTGCAATTTTGTAGCAGGGAAATGTATTTGTAGTGATGGTATATTTTTGTAACCTGAGAATGTATGTACATATTATTTGGTGTTGTGTGGCTTGATGATGGTTGATCTGTGGTGGGCAGAAATGATGTGTTAATAAAATTAGCATGGAATATTCTTCTGTATAATTGTATTGTGTAGTAATGTAATTATTGTATAGTAGTAATAAGTTACCACCAGACTATTAGTCCATCTGTAACATATGTTACAATAATAATAATGTATTTTTGATCTGGCAGTCTCTCTAAATGTACCGAAATTTTACTTCTTCCCTTCCAGTCTTGATTATAAACCAGCACGAAGGCTAGGGATATTTCCCTCAAAATACTATTCCAGCTGTTCCCTAAGCTCAAATTCTTCAGAGAGTGATTTACCTTAATCGTTCAGAAATAACTGACTGTGGGGATCACAGCCTTTTTCGCCACATGAGAAATGTTTTCGTGGAACCCTTTGGCAGAGGTGGGCGTACAGCAAAATACTGAATCATAGAAACCACGTTTAAAACACCAGATTCATGAATTCAGGCATCCATTTTGTTATAATACTTTTCTGTAACGTTGATGCCACCAAACAATGGACTGTAATAGTACCCAAAAAAAAAACATTCAAACACTATAAGCAGTAAATCATCTCCTCCATTTTTTTCCTCTCTCACTTGTTGGCTTGTTCACATGAAACTCATTGCCTGTTGTTCAGGTTGTATTCGTGGTAAGATTTTTGTACAACTGTGTGTAAATGAAAAAATTGGTTTTCAGGCCACAATCAACTTTTAATGGAGGTCAAATATTACTTATACTGTATCATTTACTCAGAGCCTAAATAAATGTCTTCATTGTTCATTTAAGATGTAAGGGATATTGAATACAATCTCACATAGAAGATAAATGACATGTTTGGAAGATACTAAATTCCAAGAGGAATTCAAAGAAATTATATTAGATTTTGACATTTTGTGGACACCTCATTCAAAGTATAAGGGATTACATTAATGTATGCTACTGGTTTTCCTATAAAAGCATTAAAACAATGTGTAGTTGAAAATATTTAAAATGATATCAATTAAGACAAATATATCGTGTCATTATCTAATTTATTTCAGCAGATCCATGAGAGTGATGCAAATTAAATTACGTTTCACCAGTTCTGCATAATTTACACTATTGAAAATATAGGTTTTGGGAATGTAAAGTATTTAAAAAATACAACTATGGTTCAACCAAAAGACAGTATTGCAAGACATTATACAACATCATTCTGCTGAGTAACAACAATATAAATATTAAATTAAAAACAAACATAAATACAGATAAATAGGCAAGTCTGAATATTTTGTGCATTTTTATACTATATCCCATATTCAGCATTACTACTGATATGAAAAATATGTCCATATAGGCAAGGCATGCATTGATGGAGCCAATTGTTGAAGAAAGAATGTTTAGAATCGATTAGAAAACAAATAAGAGATTTGGTGGAGAAAGAGAATTACATTTCTTCCTGATACATTAACATTTAATAAAAAATTTGAAAACATAGTTAACAGTGCACCCTAGAAACACACCTGAATGGGTTATGAATCAATAGCAATTCAAAACACCATTGAGTTAGAGATAAAAAATATATGAAGAACAGATTAGAGTTAGGCAGTATCAGTAGTATATCAGGTATATAGAAGTTATATCAGGTTAGGATATGAAAGCTTAACAAAAGTGAATGATATTCTCTGCAATTGGGGCTTTAACATCATCTTAGGAAACAAAGAGAAAAAGAATAGAAATTATTTCTTTCTTTGCCAGAAGTACACAAAATTTTTGCTTTATGGGCTTCAAAATAACTACAAATAAAAGGCAATGTGGACATGAAATTTAGCTAACCTCACTGTCTTTTACAAATATCAAACCTATTCAGCAAAAAAAAAAGATCTAAATACTAAACCTAAATGACATAGCAAGAGGATTCAGCTATATTGCAGATGCAAGAGACTTCACCTATTTTTAACTAGATTGTGCATGTCTCATTTGATATTTTGTGTTATTACTCAAACTTGGGACACTTTGCAGTATATTATGCTTTACAAATCCATTTTATTTTCAAAACTGTCTTATTATTGTCTTTTAGATAAAAATGTGATAATCTTTGGCTTTGATATGCCATGATCATGCCATCCATCTCTCCTTGGGAACTGTGCAAAGATTTTGAGATGAGATGCTATAGGATAACGCTAAGCGATTAGGAGGATAGATTAAGCCGCACAGAAAATCCAAATAGAAGAGCAGTTTCCAACAAGTTATTAGCCTATAAAAGGAAGTAGGCTTATAATATACATCCCCTGATATCATGACTGATTAATTCAGTTTTAGAATGGGGTAAACAATAGAGGTAGACGTCTAAATATGAGAGACAAATTGCATCAGATGTTGGATGCAGTAGTGATACAAAATAAAAATATCCATCAATAGGCTATCCACGTGGCCTGGAGGGCTGCAGTCTCTTTATTAAAAAAGGGATAATGCTAACTTTGTACACCAAGGCATCTACCTAGGATAGTTTCCAAGGAAAAACAAACATGAAAAAAGTCTGCAGTTACAGGCAAGACCACCACCAAGTTTCCACTAGGCAAGTGGAAGATCCAAGTTTTGTCAGACTTTTTTCCACTCTTTCTTTTCCTTGGGAAGTCTCTAGATTGCTAGCATGAAAAACAATGATACTATAAAGCACTGACATTTAACATAAAAGACATTAAAGTATTGTCTAAAATAATTTCACATAAAATTCAAAGGAAAATGAACCATATAGAACCTGAAGCACTATAGTTTAATTTAGCTCCATCAATTCATGCTTTGTCATAATTTTTAAACACTAACCTCAAGACCCTTGGTAAAAATTGTGGGACAGAGTCCATGAATCAAAAACAGTCCCAGGGTTTTAGAACCTCTTGATTTTCTTTGGCTAATGATGTTTATAATCCCACATTGCTGAGTTACACACCACACTGCTTCAACTTCGTTGACTGGATGAATATTTGAGCATGAGATACTTCACACACAAAGGTCCTTGTGGAAAAACATTCACAGGGGTACTCTAAGCTTCAAAATCAAGGAACACTTCCAGATATTTTCTCATTTGTGAACATTATCTTTACAATGTTGCCGATATGGATGCACCAACTTAAACCCTAGGATAAGTTCCCTGTTGCCTTGTGAGTCATTTTCAACGGGTAATACAATTAGACCAACAACTGACTTATGACATCCATTTTTTGTGAATACTGTGCAGATGTGAAAGCGCTCTCTCACTCATATTTAAACCAGGATGTACCTCTTCTAGGTCTTCATCACTCATTAGCGCCAGCCCACCCAAACCTACAAAGTTAATTATTTATTCAATGAAATTCAAACAGGATAGAACTAAAAATTGCTAAGTAATTCACAATCTTTATACCTAAAAATGTGTGCATTGGGTCTGGATCTGAGTCTACCCATTTTGAAAATCCTCCAATGGTTGAATCCTGAGATGACAATAGGAGTTCTTTGTTCTGATCATAATCTATCAGATGATAAACTCCTAGAAGCTGCAAGTAATGCATTAATAGTTTAAATTTAGGTATTGTCAATGTATAATTTTAGAGGTAGAAAATTCCTTATATATATTATCTATTTTTAAGGATGGTATTATCTCAAAGATCTTTCCATTAATGAACCACTTCCTTCCATGTCCTTAAATTTACTGTCTCTTCAACCAAACATAACTTTTAGACCAGACAAAATATTAACATAGACAAGAAAGTTCAATAAATTAAAAGCTTATTTACCCCATACTTAATAATAACATGATGTCAGAATGCTACATGTACCTCCTAGCAGTAGGATAAGGGCATTGGAATGTTGACTTTCAAGGGAGTGCATTAGAATATTCTAGATAGAAGAGAATCATGAGATTGTGCATAAGATAATACTGAGAAATAGTTGCACTAATAGCAATCTGGCCAAAACATGCTGAGACTTATGTGTGTGAGTTTATGCTGTAAGCAAGGAATGCCATGCATGGTAAAGCAACAATTTGGCTGCTATCCTAATATATTTTATTCATCACTAACAACAAATGTTATCAAGAATACCCTGGATGATCAAAGCTATAGTTTGCAGCATAAGTTAAAAGTGAATAGCAAAATAAAAGAGTTATAGGTACACTCAATTAATCACCAGGAACAATTGAAAGATGCAAAAATGGCAGTGCATATAAGTTTGGTTTTGCTCACATTGTAGAATGGTGACAAAAGGATGGTATTTCAGGAGAGGCATATGAGTAAATTCAATATAGATTGAAAGATGTCCACATGATTACTGTGATGTGGAGAAGTACTGCAAATAGATGAAGCAGAAATTGTGCTTACTATAAAAGAGAACAGCTTAAGCCATACTTCAGAAATTAAACTCAACTTTGTTACCAGGCAACTTGAAAATGTTTTCTGTTTTCCAAAGGTGAACTATGGATATATTATTCATCCATCTTCTAAAACAGGCCTTTGAGGTGTGGATGAGGTATAGGATATCACAAAGTAAGTTAATTTGTTAGAAAACCAAATGAGGAAGCACTGGAGGTGGTAGGGAAGGAGGAGTAATGGCTGAAGGAATAAAATGAAGACAAAAGAAAGAACCGAATAAAACCACCAAGAACAAAAGATATAATGACATTTAATATGGGATACTAGACAACATGAGTCTACCAAAAGATAGATTCATGTGTCTTGATAACAATTATGTGTGCTTCTAGAAATACTCTTAGGGTTCCTACAATAGATTTTCTCTAGGAAATTTCTTACCCAAAATAACAGTCAAATCTATCAAGTAAAATTATCCTAAATATATGCCAAACCTTGAGAGTAGCTCCAACCCAAAATGAATAACAAGTGTCCACAGGCTTATTTGGACGTCCTTGAAAACCTGACATTTGCCTAGAGATACACCACCTTCTCAAGCCATTTAACTGAAAATGAAAATATTTGTTTAAGTGCAAGAGATATCACTTACTGGCATGGAGAAGAGGCAATTGAAATTATTTCTACTTAAAATGTCTAACTACACTGCTTCACAATTTAATGATTATAAACTAGTAAAGAAGTAGATTATTGGAACAAATTTTCTTAGTGAACCACCTAATTAGAGGTAAATAAAATGCTAACCATTTTCTTGATAAAAACTATTCTGGCCCCTTTTTGCAGGTTATTCCAACAATATTCTTTGCTTCTCATATCAAACAAACAAATAGAACACTACTTAAAACCTTTCATGGCATTATCAAAATTTATTTCATAATTGATTAACATTAATGATCCCTGGGCATTTGCCATGTTACTATACACTTTTATCCAGCCCTGATTTTAGCTAATGCAATAGTTTCCCCCTAAGCCTTCAACAATAAACAAGTAAAAGACTACATCCGCTTTATTTTCTTCTTCAGATTACTATACGTGAATTCTGATAATGAACACAAAAGTAATGTAAAATTATACTAACCTGTTTGGAAGATAAACAGGTTTCCAACTGGCCCATTAAAGATAATGCTGCTACAGCACAGTAAGTGGTTCCACCATGAGCCTCTAGATCAGGCCCTTCACCGAACCCATAGTCATAAGACTAAACATACATAAAGAAAGATTTAATAGATAAATACAGCATGCTACGAAAATTATAACCAACGTACAATGTAGCATTTTCTCACAATGCTATTCAGGATATAGTTGACAGCCTTTTGAACATCCATACCCGACCAGTCTTGAAGAATATAACATACCGCGGCAGCACAATAAACAAAACGCATATCATTTTCACTACCTTCCAATGATGCACAAAAACTGTAAGGAAGAAAACAAACAATTGAATATTTTACAAACATTTCTACTAAGTAAAACAAAAACAGGAGATTATCAAAATTCTAGAACTTATAATAACCTTCCATTCTCTTGCTGAAGAGCTCTGACACCTGCACTTAAGGCTCTCCTGTTCACTCTAGATAAGTCATCGCCCAATATGAGCAGAGTAGCTAGACCTGTGTACGTCATCGTTAAGTGGCCACTTGAGTATGGACTAGGCTCATTACTTCCATCTGTTGCAAACTTAAAAGTAGATGACCCCATAAAACCACATCTGTCCCAATCATCACCTCTCTCTGTAAATGAAAAGTCAGAAATAAAATTTTAAATGCCTTAAAAAATTTAAATTAAATTTTAACATTCATTACAAGCACCTGGACTAATAGGCTCCACGAGAAGTCCATAAATCCAGTCTATCGTCGACTTTCTTTCCGCTTCGTCGAACACATCTAGAGACTTTAAAATATCAAGTCCTGATATACAAAAAAATGCTAGAGCCAAGCTGATAAGAACAAAGGGAAATTGAATTTAAGCAATCGTATTAGAATACACATTTTAATTTATTTAACAAAGATTATAGTATGATAATCACACTTACCGGGTTGAATCATATGATGAAGCTCTGGCCGGCATTAACTTTAAATTCCTGAGAAAGTACTTCACATGCTTGCATTTCGCAAGTTTCATGTCAACTGGAGAAGATGAAGGCATATTAATTCGTCTTTCCCTCTATTATACGACAGATTTTATCAACGAATCATCGCTCGATATTTTTAAGAAAAACGTGAGGTTAGCATGTAGAAAAAAAGGCCTGTCGACCGACTCATCTTAGTTTCTTCATATTGCAATAGGAAACTCAAACTTTCGATACCTTCACGATAAAAATATGATGTGAGGCTCTCTTAGTACCTTGCAAATCGAGAGGCGTTACCATCGAGCCCACGTAGCAGTACGTAGTTTTGCATATTGCCGCTGACTAGGTGAGGCAGCAATATCTGGATGATGATAAATTTAAAAACTTTAATAGATGGTACACCGCATGTTTATTGATATAGAAAATTATTGATACATTTCACAAATAACAGTTACTGTAAATGAATGCTTATAAGTACGCCGCGTTTAGCTCGATTTCAATTTATTCTCTTTCAATAAAGATTTAAATAAGTTGAAGATATTAGGTAATTTCAGATATCTTTGAAATAGTCAGTGATGGGAAAAGTACTGAAAAAATGTCATCGGGCTCAATTACAATTACACTGTCAAATTTGTAATTAATTACAATTACTCTTTGAAAAAGTAATCAGTAGGATTACAATTACTTTTTATTTTGCTCCTGTAAATGACGCAATCGCAGTCAATATTTTCTCAAACAGGAAGTACTAACATGCAAATCAACATTTGAGTTATTCTTTACTGCCATAGTATTAAAGAACAATTAAAATGTTGGATTTAAGCACTATGATTACTACAGTAATTATACATACATAAGTGTTCTACCTTTCGGTAGGTCCTTGTGCCCTAATACTCCCCATTCATAGACCTTTCCTTCGATACCTGGTAACTTAATAATAATAATATTTATTAAACGGACGAATGTCCTTTTACAAGTTGAAAAAGACAGATGGTTACAATAGAGTAATGTTTAAAATACTGCATACAAAATGAATTGGTTAAAATTGCACAATTGCAAATTAAAAAAAAAATTTTTGCACCATTAGACATTTTTAATAACAAAATTCTTGAATACATTGTGTGCGAAGAGAAAAATATCTGTAAATTTACAAAGAGTATTATAATCTCTCATTATTCTAAAAATTGGCAGATAATACAAATAATTAGTACATACATAAGGAATATGAAATAGATGATGAGATCTTGAATGAACTGTTGGAACCCTAAAGTTAATTAAGGATAAAAGATATGAACACTTGATATGATTATTTAATGTAATTAATTATTATCATAACTTACCCCACCCTTGGCGGGAAGTCACCCCTCTCCTCCGTGAAATAGGGAACCGAAACTCCACTCAGCAAGCCGAGGACGCAGAAACAGAATTGTATAATCAGCGACATGTAGCTATAGCTACTATACACTGTATACAGTGTATACACTGTAGCATTTACATTTTTACCCGTATTCACGTATCGTCTGGCCCTTCTCAGGTTCTCGGAAGCAACTCTGCTCCTACGGGGAGTCGACCCTCCCAAGAGAAGAGAAAATTCGGCTCCAGGGTGAACAATGTAGTTAGAACTGCCTCTCCATGCGTTCAGCGCGCAATTTTCTATTTCGATTATTCAAATATAACGATTACCCGCACGAGCTTTGAAGTAGATTACCAGTAAAAATTACTTTTTAAAAAATGTATTGATTAAAAGTAAAAAATAACCAAAATGTAATCGTTACAAGTAATTCGATTATTTTTACTTCGTTACATCACATCACTGGAAATAGTGCTTTAATTGGTGTACTAATAGGTATACCATTTAAAGCACTATGCATAGAGTAAAAGCTACTCTAGTATAAAAAGTTTTCACTCAATCGAACTTCCTATTTATGTGACTGAATCTGATAATTTCCAATTTAAGTATTGCTTTGTGTTGTGCGTATTTAAGGAATAACAGCATTGATTAATGTATTATAGTAACTATTATTATTTCTTGATACATTAGGATAAATCCTCTTAATTTGGAAATTCCTGAGGAAATACTCTCATATATTTGATATATTCATAACTTGAGATGGCAATAAAAGGAAACATCTTCAAGTAACTTTTTAATCAAATTTTCTGTTCTGAGATAAGACTTACAGATCTCACTCAATCTCAGAGCTAGAATCAGCTTCAACGGTAGGATGGAGAATGTACTGCTTTGCAATATATTCAATTTCCTCTTACAGAAATTCATCACAAACAAGAGAGGCAACAGAAATCCCATTGGAGACACCACAAAGCAGAATAGGATAGTGGAGGATGGTAATACATAATTTAAATAATTTTTTATCTATAAATTGTTGGATCTAGGGAGCGGGAATACTTTATGTAAATAGTTAGGAAAGCATTTCAAGCGGTATTCTCATGTGCTTTGTATGGAAATGACCAGGACCAAGAGAAAACTGCCTATTAAGCAGGAGCTTTTTACAGGGTTTTAATGTAGGTACATGATTTTAAAAATTTTACACAATTTATAATGATTGTTAAAGTAATTTTTCTGGAAAATGTGGCACTTTCAGAATTTTACAATATCTTCATCAGTGATTCACTAAAGATGTCTGAAAGCATTGTTTCATCATCAAGATAAATTATAGTCCGTTTTCGCCTTGATATACTATGCAAAATGTTGTTTATACCATCTGTTTTCCATAAAAAATATCGTAAGGATAAACTTATTGATAACTTTTGCTTCAATGATCTAAGAGTCACATCTTTCAAGAATCTCAAATTTCTTAGAGAACATATCGACTGTTGTCTCATCTGATGCAATCATATTGACTACGGACACAATAAACTTGATACGATTGTCTACTTATTCTGTGCATCATAAGACAGTCAAAAAATCAAAATGTATTTGTTATTATGTATAATCAAATATGTATTTAGTCTATTTTTACTTCTGGGTCACCTATGGTATTATACTGTGGGGCACCTCAAACGGAGTAATCAAAATTTTTAGAATAATAGCAAATCTCCCTAATTGAAAAACCCGCAAACCCATCTTTCAAATTCTAAATGTGCCTTCTATATATATGTTTATTCTTTTATTATTTGTTAACAGGAATACCTTCTTAAATGCATCCTTTCATCATGACAAAGAAAGGAGACCTGCATCTAACAAATCTCTCATAAAAGTCCATTCAAGAGCCTGATAAGTCAATGGCTAACATTATCTACAATAAACTAACACTTGAAATTAAAGAGATTGCTATTTCCAGAAATCTATGCACATTTTTAGTTATTTACTTTGATTTATGTTTTTATTGTGTGCAGGAATATTCCGAGGATTAACTTAGAGAGTGATTCTTATGTACTTTTACCTGCCCTACACATACTTGGGTTAATAAAACTTGTAACAGGGTCCCCTCCCTCTGTGTTCCGCCATCTTTCCTCCACCATTTTCAAGGATGGTGAGCGCCTCAGCATGGACGGGAACAGAGTGACATAGTCAGTGCAGTGAGGCATATATATTGAAGTTGTAGGGGAGAGAATCCTCTTCATTAAAGTTTTGTTTACACTGAAACAGTTCGTATTCTTTTCACCTTGGATCCTGCTACAAACTAGAATTATTATTATTCACTCAATTAGTAAAAGAAATCTATTCTGCTCGTACTGAAAGCTAACACAGGCAGTAAAATATTGTGGAGATGGCAAAACAAGTCTTGGAGATAGATGGGAATGAAATAAATTCTATTAAGACATAAGCTCATCAATGCTCATCTACTCCAACCAGGGTGTGAAGATATTTTTCACTACAAAATATAAAACTACAGCCATTTAAATATTAAGATTGTACAGTGGTACCTTGATCAAACTTAATTCATTTGAGTTCAATGTTAGCAACTCAAACCCAGTTTTCGATTATCTTTTCGTTATTTTATCTCAAAGTTATGATTGAATCTTGAGGTCATAATCGAGTAAAAAAAGTCCATATACTGAAAAGTTCATACACAGAGCAGTTAGTATGACGAGGAACCAATGTACTGGTTTCCTATAGTCATTAAAGTTGCTCAAATTTAAATCTAATTTGAAAGTAACTTGAAATGACTCCAAAAGAATTTTCTTTGTTGATTTCCTAATACTATAATAATTAAAAATTTACATTAAGTGGAAAACTATCAAAACCTCTCATTCAGCAGGAATATGTACAAATTAGAATACTTAATTAGAAAAGTAAGTATACTACTAATCTGTAATTAACTGTATATATGTATTGCAAAGACACAATGAAAGGGATAAAAAACTTGATAACAGGAAATTCTTCCACAAAAATTAGACTAACAATTCCTACTGCTCTTTAATTAATAAAATATCATCCTTTATAGTGATTCCAGGAATAGAATAAAAAAGAGACAAACTATTTCTTATTCTATGATTTACAATAATAAATACCTTTCAATGAAAACAATTCACATACATCTGGAGATAGAATTTAAAATATTCCAATTTTTTCTGTAAGTTGGCAGGTACTAATTGCAACATCAACAAGAAATACTTCTTTCTAATAAAGAAAAAAAAACAAAGCAAAAAATTTGGTGGATGACAAGTACATGAAAATAAGCAAGGAATATCTGATATTAGTCACATGAGAAGTTATCATCAGGTAACAAGTAGCAGGTCAATGGTAAATAATTCATCACAGAAGGAGATAATAACACCTTACAATTGCCCATAAATTCAATTAAATAATCTCTATGCAATTATAAACAACTGAATCATTTAGACATGCTAAACATTGTCTTTACAATTTAACTTTGATTTATACAATGTTCATAATAATCTTCCCAAAATTTCCAAATAGCCTCTTCTATTTGAATTATTTCATAGTTTAATGAAAGGATTTCTTGGCAGTCTCCTTGGTTTTCTAGAAACAACTTCTGCATCAGAATCCTCTATAAATGAGTCATTCATTGTCTTTTTCTTAGTTGTTGTATACTTCTTTTCACCCTTCACATTTTTTCCATCTTCACCTTTTTTCCTAAGTCTTTCATTCACTTCTTCACATCCCCTTCTTGAGCTTTGGGTTGTGAGTTTTTTCTCAGGAGTTGCATCTATGGTGAGGCTTGTGGCACCTAACAATTGATCTAGGGGAACACTTTCATTATTGTTTGTACTATTCACATCAATTTTTTCATGATTACTGTTACCTGTATTATTACTGTTTGAAGTGGGTGCCTTTGAGATATTTAGAGCAACTGGTTTCACTCTACTGTATACAGAATAGTTTAAAGTTGGCATTCTTTTCTTATATATCTTGCTGACAGGGGGAGCAGCACCTGGACTATCCAAAATGACATCTTCATCTTCACCTACCCATGAAGAAGAAAGCTCTGCAGAACCTACCACTTTATTCACACTTTTATCATTGGCATTTGAAATCAAATTTGACGTTACATTCTTCTTTGAAACCTTCCCTGTCACAGGTTTTTCATTTTTATTTTTCACAATTTTTTTGCGAGTTGTAGGTTTAGTAGATTGAGTTATTTTCTTTTTCGATTCTTCCTCTTCCTTTTCGAGCGCTGCCTCAAGATTAAGACATGGCAGAACTCTTACTCTTGCTTCTGGAAGAGGTTCATCATTACCTACTTCATCATCACTGTATTTCTTATCAAACTCTCTAGTGTTGACTGTTGGACACTTTCCTTCTGGAGTCTTAAATCCTTCTTGTGGGAGATTTTTTGCAAAAGCATTACCTTCAGTTTGATGGATATCCTCACTTTGTTTTTCTACGTTTTTGCTAGAAAGACTTAGCTTTATTGCACCAATGGTAATTTTCTGCAGAGCAGCTTTGGAATGCAAGTACTGCACATGATACTGAGGTTTTACCTTTTCCAGCTCTTCTAAAGCTAATTTATTACTCGCTTCAGATGAGGTGAGAAGGTCCATGTTACTACATCCTTCTGCTTCCCATAGGCAAAGATGACACTCAACCAAATGAAGCAAGAATTGCACATAAATTTTACCCCAAGGGAGGTTTCCATCTTGCTCCTGAGAGCAATCTACACAATAATGTACTGATAGCCTTTTCTTCAAACTGAGTATCAGTCTTCTATTGCGATCAAGAGTTGTTTTCAGCAGGTCACTGTTATGTTCTGAAAATTGACACTTCCAAATAGCACTCTTCTTACTGCAGTCAAACGACACCCACACTTTCACAAAAATCATTCCTAAGAATGCCTTAAGGAAGGCAGAGTCTGTACACCAAGGACAACTGCACTCCAAATCACATACTGGGATAATGAGAAAATCATTTTTGCTTTTAGGAAGTTCTGGAGATGAGCCTTGATCTGTCACATTGTTCGTAACAGCTAGTTTCCTAGTTTTGCCAACAATCTTCTTTTGTCCCAAGGCTGGCTTCCTGATGGTACCACTGTCTTCAACTTTGAGTTCTCGCAACTGAGCCTCTAATTTGTCAACTGCAGGATCCTTACCACATTTTGGAACTAAATCCAGGATCATTTCCATTCCTTTCAACTTCACCTCGCAGTCTCTGATATTCTGGCACATTATGTCTACTCTTGCAAGCAGAGAAAGAAACCAGGCGGTCCTTTGAAAAAAATCAATAAAATATTTTTAGAGAACTAGGAAACATTATATAGACATTTCCAAACTCTACTCATGGTATAACTGATTTAATATAAAAAATAATTGGACTTTGCTGGCTCAAACTTAGATCCTTTAACTGTTCCAATCATAAAAATGATTTTGATATTTTTTCTTTCCTTGAGCTATTTATTTAAAGCACTTATAAAGAAAATGGTACAAAATAAGTGAAATATTTATCACCTCTTTAAAACAAGAAAAAACGTACTAACTAAAAATGCAGAAGTAAAATTTCAACATCTTGTCAGAGAAGGAGATCTTGAATTCCAGGCAGGAAATTAGCAGTTAGATAGAAAGCATGAAAAAATGGAATGAAACTGAAATTTTAAGGGATTAAATCTTTTTCCATACATTGCTATATTATCATGCTAACTTGATTAAGTAAAATTAACCTCTAGAAATCCTTTAAAGCAAAACAATATACAAGTAAAGGTACTCCAATTCTCTCATTAGAAGGATAATATAGTTTCAATTTTGGATCAATATTTCATTCTTATTTCACCTTGAAGTTTTTTTTGTGAATAAATTCTAGAACTAGAATGACAGGGACATATGAACTTATGTCTTCAAGGCATGGTTGCTTACACCATAATGATAAGGACCTGTTCTTAAATTTGGAATCACACCACTAATTTAAGGGTAAATTATACCATCCTTTTTAACAAGCCAGTCAGTTACAGTACATGTTATCTTAGTTCGTATTTCTTGATGGTAAAATTCATGGTAATACTATCAGCATTAATTACAATGGGTGAAAACTTGAAAATCAATAATAACATTCTATCTCATGTAATTGGGTTCTTTCCTAACCTTTTTGTGATACATAAAATATTAGCATTATTAAGATGAATTACCTGTTAGGTAACAAGAGCTTTTGGGCCAACTGAAACTGCTCTTTGAGAAATCCATAAGATTCTCTAGGACAGCTTAAATCAATGAACAGCTCTCCTAACCATTCAGATACATCAAGAAGAAGGCTCTGAGCATAAAAGTAATTTGAGAGTGATTCTGAAAAATAAATCAATAGCAAATAATTAGAAAATGAAAAGTAATCAATTACTAAAAAAATATTCCGATATTGTTGAGAAAAACAATGTATTTAATACTTAAATACATGCATTAATGACAGGCAAAAACAGACATACTTTGTTGAGAGACTAAACAAATTTTAGCTTAATGTAAGAAAAAAAAATTAAAATCTGAATTGGTGACTTAAAAAATTGTAGGAAATAACTTTTGAATAACTTGGATAAAATATTTGAACTACTTGGTTGTCTGACGTTTCTGAAGAAAGAAAGAAAATATTTATTGTTCTTGGACTATAACTGTCCACTAAGAACATACAAAAACTGTACAACAACAGCTCATAGTGAGTAGATATAAAATTAGAGAGAGGATACATTTTTAACAAAATTAATCTAAGGCAAGAAGATAGTGAAGATATCTTTTTTTTTAAATAAACAAGGAGCTAGAATTTTTTATATCCTTTGGCATTCCAAAGCTTTGCCCCAGCAAAATGGAAGGATTTTTGATAAGTAGTTGTTCGGTGCTGGGGTGTAATTATGTATTCAGCGGACAATCTGGTTTGTACATTAGACTTTTTCTCCTTAATGGAGAAGTGCTGCCTTAAATAGCCAGGTTCTTCATGTTTAAAAATACTGTACAGTTATGATCCAAGTATGAATTTCCTTCTAGATTTGACCTTCAGCCATACAAGGCTGGTAAGGAAAGGGGATATATGCTCATCTTTTTTAAGATCGAAAACAAACCTAACACACATATTTAATGTCAATTGAAGCCTTGTATTGAGCCGTTCTGTTAGATCGTTGTATACAAGGCAACAGTAATCGAAATGAGGGAAAATAAGCGTAGTTATTAAGGGCTTCCGAGTATAACAAGGTAAGAGGTTTATATGGATTTTAAGTTGATAGAGGATTGAGTTGGCTTTGTTTGTGTCTGATGATGAATATCATAGAAGATGATGATGAGAAATATTAAGATGTGAGGGTAGATCATTTTAAAAGTGTTTCCCATCCACAGAAGATACAAGCTTAGAACTTTGGGGTACTATAAATGTGGCAGATTAAATACATAGATAAAAATTCAAGTGAATAAGATTACCTGATGGATTCCAGCCCTCAAGGAGATTGACAAGTAAACCAACTGCTGATATGGCAGAATCTCGAGGGGATGAATCAGCAAAAATAGCATCATTCACTAACTCTGGTTCAACTGGTCTTGAAGGCGTAAAAGTATGAAGACAATATACAGCAAGGAGATGTTTAGCCTTTGCATACAATATCCTTTGAAAGCTGTCAGCAAGCGGTTTACACTTTTCCAAAAATTTCTTCAGAAACTGGAGTCCTTCTAGCAGCTAAAACAAATGGAAGGATAGTTATTTCTAGCTTAATTTAAAACTTGTACTAACTAATAACATCAAATTATCACATAATTCCACATTGTCATTAAAATGAAAGAAATCTTTCAACAAAATATTTCTCAATAACTCTAATTTATAGTTCTAGAAAATTAGCATTAATTAAAAACAGGTATGAAAAATAGTGACATGACTGGGACTCAAACCCACTTTCCAGGCAGGTATTCTAACCACTGAACTACCAAGCTGCAGGGTTCTTCCATTCTATGTTATTCACCTTTCTCTATTCCTTAGAATTAATTAAAAATCCAAACTTTCTTATGCTTCATTAGGCTTAACAAAGTTTTGATTTTAAACTGTTTCCCGTAACTTTCTTCCCATCTATTTCTCATACAAACAATGTGATAAATAGATAATCCAAACCATCAAATACACGGTGACCAGGCATCCCAATTTAGGCAGGATCTTCCTTCTTTTGAACTGTTTATACTGCACATTGGTCCAGTAATGTCAATTTCATTTTCTTCTTGCTAACATTAACTGATGAGGGTTTCTTTAAGCAGTCTTCATTGCTTTGGAGCTATTTACATTGTTCTTAGAATGTAAGAGTGATTTAATATTTCATGGCATCCAATGGTCTTGGCATGCCCCTTGAGGTTGTGCATCCTGTTCAAACAGCTTGATTAGTAATATGGACTCACAACTAAATAAGTGGACTCTGTATGTTGCCCCAGGGGACATCATAATGTCCCATGTGTGTTGATCTGAAATCTATTCATCCTAATCTAACAGAATTTCTTAAATCAAAGAGTTTAAGAAGTGATTTCTTAAACAGTTTGAATTATTCTTTTTCAGCAAAAAATACCAATACATGGTACATAACAGGTAAAGTTAGTTGCCACCAATCATCTGAATATGAAAGCTGCAATGTTGATGAAAATCATCAACTCTGAAGACCAAATTACCAAGTTTCAGAGTTGAGTGACATTTAATAAAGACCCATTCTTGCAACTGCAAAACATATCATAATAAGAAAAATTATGAAAATGGCTGAAACTTAAGTCTTCATTAACTGAAATGCAGGATCAACAGAAGAAAACATTAAAATATCACAAGAATAATTTAATTAATTGATTAATGTGATAAACTAAACAATGTGATAATTAAATTAATTAATTATCACATTGATACATTAATTATTTACAAAATTGGGTAACCCTGTTAATACTGAAAATGATTGGTTAAGCATGATTTCATAATCATTTCTTCAAAACATTTCACATAAAAATGTTCATAGGCATATAACTTCATTTATGCATACTTTTCTGTTCATAATTCAACCACAATTAATGAACTAACACTTTTCAAACTAATGCTAGTAGCAAATCCTTCAGCAATGTATTATGTATGCCTGTTTCTGGATGAATCAGAGCTGAACATTATGCAAACATAAACATGTAAATGTATTAATAGTAAAAGGAACTAAGACAGCCAATTTATCGAATATGGCCTAATTTAGTTAGGATAGATCATTTGGAATGATCAATAACTGTTACTCTATTCATTAAGATGTATAAATAAGGTTAAACTTCTGCATTCCACCAAATGAGACAAGAAAGCTGAAAAGCAAGACTTAAAAACATCAATCACCTGATTCGTTTAAAATCGCAAATAAAATGAATTTATGGATTATCAGTACATTAGTTTTAAATAAGATCTTTCAGCTCACTTTATACGAGAGTAGAAGATGCCAACTTTTTCCAATCCAATAAGACAACAGAGATGGAGAGTCCTCATTGACTTTACAAGCAATCTCTGCAGATTTCTTCACAAAAGCTTCATTGAGAGTGACTGCCTTGATACTCATCAAGTTGGATGCACCTGAAATAAGGTCAGAGATACAAACACATTTAAAAAATCTAAAAATACTGCAAATACACATTTTCAACAAAACCCAATCATACTCCTATCCTATCTATATTCTCCAATGGGCATACATATTATAAAAACATTTTAATATTTTATTAACTGGATAAAAATTTTTAACACCAGAAAAAGATCAATGTGGATAAGAGAAGCAGGGATATGTTTTCCCCATGAGCATCTATGCCTGAAGGGAGCCATAAAAAATGACACCAAGGCTTAAATGAGACCAGAGGATTATGAAATTATCATAATTAAATAAGAATAGCATCTATATCTATGGAAAAAGTATCTTACCAAGTAGAAATGCTTCGTTGTCATCACACACAGCAGCATATTGACACAGAAGACTCCACATAATAACTTTATGAGATAGATCATTATAAAGCTCATATATGTAAGCTGTTGTTTGCAAATAGTACTTCACCATCAAGTCAATTCTGAAAACATCAGACTTGGAACTTTTAAAGCCCTGAAACTTAATGAAAGAGAAAATAATGATGTAAGTTGAATAACTTAGTACAATTCATAATTTTCAACTTTCAAACTATAATATATTAAAAAGAGTAGATATATTAAATATTTTCCAAAAAATACCTTCCCAATAGCATCTTCCCAGAGAGAAACAGCTATGTTCAGTGAAGACTTCAAAAGATTATTCTTAGAGCTGGATTTGAGGCTGTGCTGATTGGTTACTACATCACAGCTGGCATTTTCATCTTCAGTGTTTGTGGATGCTTTCAGAGGAATACTGCACAATTTACTTAACTCTTTCTAAAACAAAAGTAATGTAATCATGTAAATAGAACAGTATTAACTTTATTCTACAAGGACCAGAAAAAAGTGAAGAAGGAAAAAAATAAAAGTGAAAAATAATGATATGACTAGGACTCAAATCTAGGTTTTACACTTACTATGCAGATGTACAAAACTTTAAACTCTCACACGATATTAAATCCATTCTGTTTGTAGAATACTTTGCCAATAATTTTCACTCCTGTTTAGCCTTAATTCTAGAAAACAGTAAATCTTTAATTTAATTGATTTGATTGTCTTCCTCATGCTGTGCATATTATTTACCTTATTTCTGCTGTGATAGAGAATGAAAAGCGTATCTGATTGACGACGAAAACTTACTTCAGCATTATGTGAGCACGAAAGATAACAAGTAATATGATTAAGAAAGCTGTAATTATTGATGCTGTTAAGTCTTACTTGCCCTAAATGCGACGCATTGTATCAAATTAAATGCATTCAGCGATCAAGTGAAGTTAGCATAGGTCTTTCTTCAGTCCAAGTAAACAGATATGTGGACGCTACATGAGATTCCTCATAAACGCCCAACCAGCTGAGTGCACCATTATAAATACAATATGACTTCGTAAATTTTGCGAATTTTACATCGGATTGAATTTATTAAATCCCTGTAAGAGTGGTCTAGATGTTACAGTAATAATGCATAATCATCGGAAAAACAGAAAAAAGAAATTCTAGAATAAAAAGAGATGGAGCACCATACCTTTGCGCCGCTCAAGAAATATTATATACAAAGCATGGAATTCTGAAATGTTCATATTATAAAATTCTTTGAGGTTGAATTTCAAAAGGTAATTTTTTTATTCCCTCATATTTCAGATTTTAAAATTATTAATCTATTGATATAGGAGGACTATTAAGTAAAGGGAAATCTGAATCTTAACCTTAGATATTACGCTGGTTCTGATGTATGTAATAAATATGATATAGTTTCAATACATGAGGGATGCGAAAGTTATAACTTTGGGAAGAGTTTTCCAAATTCTAAATCAGGCTCTTTCTTAGTATGAAACCTTTCCAACATATCTTCCATAAAGGGTCCACCCTTTCGTGTGAGTTTCTTTGAACCCCAAGTACTGTTACAATGCCCTGGGTGGGGTTATCCAGGCATTGCCAGATTGTGAACTCTCTGTACCAACAGCTGCATAAGATAATGGGGCAGAAATATATACCCGTTCGATTATTTAGTAATCTGCTGTACAATTTCAGTTAATTAACAATAAATAATATTTAGGACTAATCATAACAGATAAAATGAATTCACTCCACTAATAACTTCGGGTGATAAATATATGAATCTTCAAGGGACTCCTTTGATTTGGTACTAATCTTAATTATATATAACAACAATTTATAAGGCGTTTGTTTAAGTAAATACATACCTGTCCTTGCTCCACTTTGATATGAAAAAGGCCCAGAAACTTCCAAAAATAAGCTTGTGCCATTATGCAGAGAATGATGGGGACATCAGATGGATTAGTCTTCTCTCTCAATGTGGTTTCCTTTTTGAGGTCTTCAACAAGTTTCTCACACAATTTCAAGAAGTGCTTCATATTCAAAGTGTCACTTTCTGCATTTTCCTCCTTTTTATCCACTTTCTTCATATTTATTTTTGAGGACTTTTCCTTTCTGAGTAGTTCATTAGCTGCCTTAGGTGACTTTATCAAAGATTTTGGCTTTTGCAAATTTTTTTGGTTAGTTTTATTGTCTTCATTAATCTTGTGTGAGTTGATTGGCACTTCCAGAGGTGAGCATTCATGCCAACTGATCTCTAAGAGATGGAGCTGTACTTCTGCTCTGGCCAAAGGATCAGTGCTAAGTTCCAGAAGAGTATGGCAAGCTTCTTTGATGTAATTAGACAAGTTCACACTAAGAAAGATATGTTAATATTATTCAGTATAAAATTCAAAAATACAAATATAACACAAATAACTTACAAACTATTCTACGAGGGTTGTCCAGAAAGTAAAGAACCATTGTGCATCACATCCACCGATCTCCTTCCACCGCTATTGCATGTGCATCAGTTAGCTCTGTCTCCCGCCTCATAGTGAGCTGAGTTTTTGATACTGTGTGGTCACACGTTTTTGTTCTGTGATCTTTCAGAATGGCTTTGTCTATAGAAAATTCCGTCAAATGTGAAGTGCATAGTGTCATTCGTTTTCTGAATGCACAAAATGTTTGGATGTGGAAATTTATAGGCAAATAAAGCATGTTTATGGAGACAATGCAATGAACGAATTGTCAGTGAGGAAATGGTGCATAATGTTTAATCAAGGAAGAATGGAGTGGGAAGTCATCACTTGTTATGGAGGAGTTGAAGGCAAAAATTGAAGAAAAGATTCAGGAAAACAAGTGTTTCACTTTGAGCATCATTCATGAATATTTCCCACAAATTTCAAGATCTCTTCTACATGAAATAGTGACAACACCTACGCTATAAAAAAATTGTGCTCGATGGGTACCTAAGGTGTTTACTGAGGTCCACACAATGAAACGGATGAGAGCAGCCCTTGAATTTTTGACCCAGTATGACAATGAAGGTGACAGATTTCTTGACCACATTGTAATGGGAGATGAAAGTTGGGTTTCTTCTTAAACAGCGGAAACATAGCACCAGACTATGGAGTTGCATCATAGAAACTCACCCTCAAAACCCAGGAAAGAAAAACCAAATTTGCAGACGAGAAAAGTGATGGAAACAGTTTTTTGGGACTGAAAGGTTTTTAATCCACGAGGAGTTTATGCCAAGAGGAGCAACAATCAACTCAAGGTCATATTGTGAAACCCTTCAATGAATGAAACATGCCATTCAAAACAAAAGACTGGTATGTTGTCCACCAAGGTGTTTCTGATTCACGACAATGCTCGGCCTTATGCATCAGCACAAACACAGCGATAGTTTCAATGGCTTAAGTGAGAAATTTTTGGACATCCTCCCAACAGCCCTGACCTGGCACAGAGTGATTTTCACCTCTTCCAAAACTAAAGGTGTTTCTTGCTTGAAAACAGTTTGGAAATGATGAAGAGCTTAAAGAAACAGTGACATCCTGGCTCAGATCTTTGATGGTAGAAGAGTATAATATTGGCATTGAAAAACTGATTCCACGTTACAATAAGTGCCTCGATAACCATGGAAACTACATTGAAAAGTAGATTAAGGTTCTGTGACTTAGTAAATAAAGTTTTGTGTTGATATCTTTTGTTTTTATTTAGTTATGCCAAAACGTTCTTTACTTTCTGGACGACCCTCATAAAAGAGATTGGTGACTAAGCATCCTCGTTTATTCACAATTACATTCTACATCTTCCAACCATCACATTTCACTTCAAACATATTCACACATTTTTTCAGATTGCTTTCATCCCTGCAATTACCTATACTCATCTCGTCAGAAAAACATTCACCTCATCTAACAAATCTTTACTTGGTCTTCCTCTTCATTTAAGACTATCTTCAATGACTTTAAGAATCAAATTTTGGGACACTTCTTATAAAACTCTTCTCCAAGTGTCCAAAGCAACAAAATAAAGTAGATATAAGCCATTAAACAAGATTTTTCATCCTATGCAGTTATTCATGCTAAAAGTGTGTGCAGAGTTTTTGGAGGAAATTATCTATTTCACATGAAACGAAATTGTATTTTTCTTAGTTAGATTTACCATTGAAGACCTATTCCAGTGATTTATCACTACGTAAAAAATAAACATCTTAACCACTTAATAAGTTATAATAAGTAATATGTGGTGTGATAAAAAAGCAGAATTTTTAAATTTCCCGGGGTGTATAATTCCAATTGTATTTTTTTAAATTTTTGTATTGGTACGCATGTCCCTAATGTACATTGTTAAGGGTAGTCATTTTGAAAGCTTAGTCAATTTTTGGCAGTCAAAAAGGTTAAACACATTTAAATGTGATCGGCGATCTCCTCAACGTTGCCAAAACTTCGTCCTTTAAGGTTTTTTTTTCAGTTTTGGGAATAGGAAGAAATCACAGGGGGCCATGACCGATGAATACGGTGTTTGAGGCATCATAATGGTGTTGGTTTTTGCCAAAAATTCACGAACAAGCAGTGAGATGTGAGCTGGTACGTTATTGTGGTGCAATTGCCATGAATTGTTTTGCCACAGGTCCAATTGTTTTCTTTGGATTGCTTCAAGCAAATGGCGTAGAACTTCCAGGTAATAATCCTTATTGACCATACAACCTGAAGGCAAGAACTCATGATGCACTTGCCATTGAAATCAAAGAAAATTGTGAACAGAACCTTCACATTCAATCGAACTTGACATGCTTTTTTCGGTCTTGGTTCCTCAGGTTCCTTAGTTCCTCAGTTCAATACTTCTGGTTTTCATTGGGGCGACTGGGCCTTATTTTCAACATCATACCCATACACCCATGTTTCGTCACCAGTTATGACCTGTTTAATAACTTATGGATCGTCATTGGCTTTATTCAGCAACTCTTGAGCAATGTTCATTCCGTGCTGCTTTTGGTCAAAATTCAACAAATTTGGGACAAGTTTTGCTGCCACCCGTTTCATGCCCAAAACATCCTTAAATTGCTTATCATGAGCCAAATGATATGCCAACGTCATCAGCAACCTCTCTGATAGTGATTCGGCGATCATCCATAATCATTTTCTTCACCTTTTGACATTATCATCAGTTGCCGACGTCCAGGGTGCTCGTCATCTTCAGTGTCTTCACGACCCTCTTTAAAACATTTGTACCACTTGTAAATATTTTTTTTATTCATTGAATAACAGCCAAAAGCAACATTTAACATTTCCAATGAGGTTTGGCACTTTATTTCTAATGCAGAATTTAATGCAAATTCTTTGTTCCATTTTTGCCACAAGTCAAAAATCGCCTATCACAGGCAAACACGTGTAACCTTTTTGACTGCCAACAATAGACTAAGCTTCCAAAATGACTGTCATTAACAATGTATATTAGGGACATGTGTACCAATGCAAAGAAAAAAATTTTTGACAATTGGAATTATACAGCCATGGAAATTTAAAAATTCCACTTTTTTATCACACCATGTGTTTCCCTCAACATCTATCCTTAATTGCCAGCATAAAAACAGAACATGATATGACAGATGTTATGGCCAGAAAATTACAACCTTAGTAATATAATTTAACTGGCAATTTAATGCAAATAAAAAATCATACAAAGACAAATCAAACAAATTCTCCCTCCCTTTATTATGACAAATTTTTCAAACCAATAATATACAAGATAGGAACTAAGGAAAAATTAATATATCTCTTAATTAAAAATGAATGGAAAATTTAATTTAAAACACATGGTACTGTTAAGTTCAGGTTTCAAGGAATAATAAAAAAAATAAAAAGGCTACTCTATGTAAAGCAATACTTCTGGTTTTTAAAATCTAAGATTAAAGTATTCATTACTCAATATATTTATAATCAACATGAGAAGGCTTGACTTGGCGAAACTCCATTACAATGGGTGCATATTTTAAAAGTAAAATAAAATAACTAATGAAGTTCCACCCTTTGGTACCACATCTCAACCATTACACCTTTCCCCCACTTGAACTTCATTTAATGCTTGCCTAAGTTGGCCAAAACCAGTTTATGATAACGATGTTTTGTGAAACTATGACAATTAATTTATCTGACTTCACAAAATAAGTTCATCCACTCAATATCTTTTTTTCATTGAAGAATTGAGGATCAAAACAATCAAATGACAAGTGTGAAAAGTAGCGACATGACTGGGATACAGGGATTCAGCTGCATGTCTTTACTATGCAAAATAAATACTCTTTTCCTCAATCCTTGATCAAAGAAACACAAAGGGTCATATATGAAAGTATACATTACAATAACTTACTTCTTTGATCTATAGGCATTTATTTCCAGTCTTAGCAAGTGACAAAGATCACTGTCACTAAACTGCCGGTCTTTTTCTGGGATGCTCTCTTTCAACATATGGTAGATGGTGGAAAGCTGTAAGTTAAAAAGATATATGACAGGGTTTGCAGAACTTAATTATCATAAAGGCAATTTAGGGGATAAATCTGGAATTTGTGTATTATTAAGCTAGAAGAAAGCTGCATTGTAATGTCATGTTGTTATAGGTAGGATATATTTTATACTACTTAGTAATGCCTTTTTGTTATATATGTATTGTATAACTGAATGATGGATTTTAATTACATTACAAATTATTATGTGGTTGACTAATAAAATTAAGTTAATCTTTTTATTTTCTTAAGTAACAGATTAGAATCTCCAAAAAAAATCCTCGAATACATAAGAAATTCATTCTTTCTGTACACTTGATAATTTTCAATAAATAATATGTAAATATATCTAGAGGGTTAATAAATGGACAACAAATAATATCTTCAATGAATAATATAACTATATTATTTATCAGCATTGAAACAAACAAGATAATCATAGAAAAATATTATGTAATATTTATAGAATATTTTGGAATGTTTTGTAATGTGTACTCCAACAGCATCCAGTTGGATAAATTCTCTAAATGTGTTTCAACTATAAAAGCATGCCTTGTGAACTCAGGTTCTGGATGGCAGATTTATGAAACATTATTTGATGAAGGGTAGAAGGAACTGATCAATCATTCAGCAAAATAATGATATAAAATTTAAACAGTATTTAAGATGACCTATTTAATACATGGCATTCAATGCATCAGGTTGGTTAGCAGATAGATATCTGTAGCATTGATTGGCTGATTTATTATCCTTTCCTTGGCTTCACACCATGATTGTTGTTTGCATTATCACATTTCATCTGCTACACAGCAATCATTTTCAGGTTGAAGTTGGGGGATAGTGTCTAAATGGAGGTCTTTTCCTTTTGTTGCTGCTCTAGAATTGATCAACTCAATACTACCATTGCATTTGTCTATGGTTTAGAGAAATCCCTTCCAGGCATTAAGTAGATGGTATTCATCATCTCTGTTCATGTTGCTGGGCAGTTAAAATATTTCTATTGAATTAGTTATTACTCATGGATAGTAGTGTTTCTTTTGAACTCACTTTGGCCTACTCAAATTATGTCATGTACTACATTTACTACTACTACTACTTCCAAGCATGTTCTGTGATAGCAAACTGATTTAATTATTGGTTTCCAGTTGCTCTCTTATGTTCTCATGAAAATTCTCAAGGTCTCATCGACATAGGGTTTTCCAAAGGTGCATAGGACTACATAGTCATGCAGTACCAGCAGAGGTCTGTCTTTTACTTTCAGTAACTGTAATTTGTTTATATAACACAATTGAATCTAGTCACTACATTGTTCGTATATAATATTCTGGCAATTCAATCTGTAGACCCTGACATAAATAAATGGGTGTGTATTCCCTAGGTTCTGGATTGTCCTCACAGGCCCTTTTGAGGAACAACCTTTTATGATGTTGGTCTGCTTTTCTGGTCATTTATCAGAAAACAAAGTATAATCTATCTCTCATCCCAGAATATGTTTGGAGTTAACTTGGACATAAGATACTATTTGAAGAGGCCAAAATTATTTTAATCAGAGGAAAAGACACCTGTTGGAATGCAGGTACATTGTTAAATAAACAATGATCATCGAGGGAAGATCCAAAAAAAAAAACAGGCAGTGATTGTTTAATCCACAATCAATATAAAGAACTTAACTACGCAGACAAGCTTTTGAGGAATCATCTCGTTGATCCTTTAAAGTAAAGAAATCAATGCTTCTGTTCATGTGTTTATGCCATCATGTGTTGGATGTTGGGGATATAAGATATCACATTGAACTCTTGGTAACCATTAAATTCTAAAAATTCAAATAAACATTACCTTCATCTGGTCAATCTTATTGGACAGTTGAGCTTTGATTTTCACTTTCACCCATTCTTTAAAAACAGTGCCTGCATCTTCAGGTGTTTTCACATGGATTGCTAAGGCCAGTGTTGAAAGAGCATCTCTGAATTTTTCCAATTTGACATGGCATATGCAGAGATTTTTTAAGGCCCACCAACTATTACTCTGAAAGAATTGATGGAAATGAGAATTAGTAAGCTACGCATACTCTCATATAAAAATAAAAAATCATCAATCAAATTGCATTCAAAGTTTGAAAAAATATTGTTAATTACCAAATTATCTACAAAGAGTAATTTATTAAAGGCTTCTCAATGTGAAATTTCATCAGAAAGTGAAAATATTCACCTCAAATTGATGCAATGATTGTTGTTACGTGGTACATAGAACATGCAAGAATAATATCATTATCAAAAAGAATCAAATCAAATTTTCTTCATTATTCATTATTTAATATTCTTTGGAGATAATGAAACATGATAGCTGCTTTTGCTACCAGCATTACCAAACAGTGGTGCAATTAATAATTCCTAATTTTAGATTTCTGTTTTCTTCAAATTAAGGCAGACAGATGTACACTATTCCACACAAGTTTATTTAAAAAGGACTACCGGTTTTTGTGAAACTCCACCATCATCAGGTCACACAGAAACAAATGCATCAAATAGAGAGTATATATATTAGGAAAGTCCAGAGGGAGGTTGGCAAGGAGACTGGAGGGAAGAGGAAGCAGAAGGGGTGGTGATGTCAACAACAGGGGAAGGGGGGGAAAGGGCAGCTTGAAGGATAGGGGAGGAGGCTTGAAAGAGGTGCTCATTAAAAATTCATTTTTATGTCTTTCCATGAAGTATAGCCAGAGAACCTAGATTTCAGGTGCTCATTAGTGAGGAAACAATTAGGTGATACAAAGTGTCTCATAATCTCTAACTGTTCCAAGGCATTAAGGCATTTATTCTTATTTTCAAAGTGCAGGATGTTGGGGGGGTAAAAACTGCTGGAATGCTTGTTTTCAAAAAGGTGCTTCGCAAATTGGGAGGCAGGCGACTCATTCATGAAGGCCCTGAAATGTTCTTTAGAATGAACGTTGAAATTTCTAGAAGTATGACTGATGTTTAAATGTTGCCCTCACACCCTACCAGAGCTAAGGGAGCGGATTATTGAAGAAGTGAACGCTATACCCCATGATATGTGTGAACGAGCTGTTCAAAACTTCAGAGATCGTCTCCAAAAGTGTATCGCTGCTAACGGCCGCCATCTTGAGGACATAATTTTCAAAAGTGAATAAATATATAAATGGTATGAACAACTTTTTTCGAAAATAAAAACGTTTTTTCTTTATATACCCAGATTTCTTTTTTATAACTCCTCAAAACTGCTTAATTGGTTCTGCCGCACCCTGTACCTTACTTCAAATTATCATCTAGCTATATTATACTGGAAGAAGCCCTTCCTGATCACATAAATTTTACTTGACTCAAATTGTAATCACATAGACTGTACTGAAAATGAATTTAAAGAATGACTTCAATGAAAAGATTAAGATTAATCTCAAGGAAAAAAGAAGCCTAAAATATTGACATAATTGGAACTTAAATACAAGCCTTTCACTTTCCGGGCAAGTATTCTAACCACTAAACTACCATTCTAAGTCAATTCTACTATGTTAACAGAATGTTTGTGAGTAATGCAAGTGATACTTCTGGTCACTATGTGGCCAGAAGTATCTCAAACTCCTTCCTCGTTGTCCTCATTGAGGCTGCCAACTAATAAATTGGGCAGGAATTCTAACCACAAAACTACCATGCAGAGTCAATTCCACTCTGTAAACACAATGCTTTGTGAACAAGGCAAGTGGCACATTTAAGCTGCACAGCTTTATGTACAAGGATATTACCTTTCCTTATTGTTGCCTAAAAAGCATCCTTTTAACATTGTGGAGTCGACTTGGCAGGAGTAGTTAGTGATAAGAATACCTGCCTGGAAAGAGGGAGACCTGTGTTTGAGCCCCAGTCATGCCATTTTTGTTTCTGTTCTCCTTGAGTACTTAACCACACAGCTCTGTGTGCAAAGATATTACCTTTCTATATTCCCTATCGAAATATAAATTTTTTAGATTAGGACTAATGAAGCAAGAGTTAAGCTTTAAATACAATCTTCCCCAATGGAATATTTAATAATTAGCTACTAAATATCTTGATTTAGAACATGCACAGGTTCACCAAGCAAGCAATACTTAAGAAAGATACAGAAATTGAAGTTTCTTTAGAAAGCAGTGTAATCTACTGTAATTGAGAAATTTTAAGAGATATAACTTAATCAATTTTAAATAGAAAAGAACTTCCATAACAAACACAGGAAAGCTATCAGCCTTAAACCTTATGACATCATTAACACCCTGGAAGCCACTTTCCCACCAATGTCCAAAAGTGAGAAAGTGCATATAGTAGGCCAATAAGTATAACACAAAGAAATTTAGTAGAATGATGCTATTAACAATTACCTTAACTATGAAAAAATGGACAAAATAATTTACGAGGACTAAAAAGGCATGATTATAAAAGGTTAAAATTACCTTCAAGAGAGAGAACTCAGGGTAACACATCCTCTTCAGAGCTAATTTGTTGTACTTAGAACACACAAGTTCACCTTCTTCAAAACATTCCCACTTCAATAACACTTCCATAGCAACTCGAAGGCTCTGGGCTGAAACAAAATTTTTTTCCCGAATTCATGATGAATATTAAATTAAACATTAAATTGTGATTCAGGTACAAAGTGGATTGTTTTACAAGCAATTCTTGGAATATACTGCATTTGAGGAATGAGCATCAGAATAAACCTGTCACGAAGCAGTCATTCTGTAATGACATGTAAAAAGTTTATTTTGGCCATTTTTACATTACTTGTTAATTGATGGTTTTTGGATATTAGTTACAGATTTTCAAAATAGAGACCAAATTAAGTGTCTAAGGAATTACCAAAATCAAGCTCACTCAAACCACTATTTGAAATTTTTTTTACATTCGTTACATTCATGCATTTTATTTCTTACGTATGATGTTATTTTATAATTTCTTTCTCCATTGCTGGTTTTAATTATTATTTGCATTTGATGGGAAAACAAATACATTTAAGTAATCAAAATTGTTGTCACTTTTACTAACCACAGAACTGAAGAGAAAATAAGTAGACAACCTAAGCGGGAAGCACGACAACCACAAAGATGTTACATGAATTATTTCATAGTAAGGAATAAAGATGTGAAAACTATAGGAAAAGGATACTGAGTAGCTAGAAACATAAAAATGATAGAAAGAGGAATGAAAACTAGATAAGTACCCTTGTGAGGAATGTACATCACCAAATATATTACCAAAAGGAGGTTACAGGGTAAGAGAAAAAGGGATAGGAAGAGTTTACAGTAGTTAAAAGAGATTGAAAAATAAAGAATGTCACTCAAATATCAAGACAACAGAGTGGAAAAATTAAGGATTCCAAGAGCAAAAGCAGAGAATTTAATCTGGAAAAACACATTGAAGAAAAGAAAACCAATGATAGCAATTTTTCCTTACATTAAAATTTTGAAAAATGTTTAATTTCATAAATAAGCAAACTTATAGCAGCTTAATGAGAAGAGTTAACGATTTTCATACCAAAAAATATTTAGTATAAGTAATTACTAGATGAGAGAATGCAGTAATTTATACTTTATCATGACCAACAATGAATGTTAAGGTTTCTCATCCATTAAAAGAATTACAATTATTTGCTGGAAAATGCCTTTAAAACATGTCATTTTCTGAATGATACTTCTGGAAGTTACCATATTTATGCATATTATTTGACATGTCCTTCACGTTACATTTGTTATTTCTAAGACAGTTAAAACATTGCTACTTACCAAATGAATTTATGCCAAATCTTTCTTTGAATGAGAGATCAATCAACATATTTTCTTCAACTAGCAATCCAAAGTCCAATGCATCTTTTGTTTCAGCTACAAGATTCTTTGTTCTTTCAATGGCCTTGTCTTCAAGAACTTCATCCATTTCTTGTATAACATATCTTAACAACATTGCCGTGGCCTTCAAGGATGAAGCATGATTTTTGGATCTTAAACTAAGTCTTGAACTCAGTCTAAGAAGCTTATACAAACAATCTCTTTCACTTGACTCTAATCTAACAATCTCATTTGTCTTAGGAATTAAATCAACAAAAGCCTCACATATAGCTTCAGTGACTTTAATATAACTTGAACATCTGAATGTAATCCCATCAATGTTCACTTCTGATTCATGACCTTTCAAAGGGAAATCACCACTATTCTGAATTCCACATACTTTTAAGTAAATAGTTCTAAAGTTTAACTGCCTGTCTCCTGGTTCAACTCTGTTCTCAAAAGAATTAATTGTCACACACCAAATATTTTGCAAAACATCTAGGAAATTACAAAAATATTGTGCACTTTTACCATCATTTGAAATTTTATCACAATGACCACTGCATACTTTGAATCCTTCAACTCCTTTCCCAAACAGATTGTAAATTCTGACAACTTCTGTTAGAATCTGACAAAACGGTTGAAAGACCTTGACAAAGGAGTCTTCCATCACAACTGAGTTGTTATCACAGACTTCTAACTTCAGAGTATCATTCACAATTTCAACCACAATCATCAGTAAATTGGAACATAAGCAAAAGATGCGTTCTTCAATTAAATCATTTTTATTTTGGAAAAAGTGCTTTTGAGAGATCAACATGAAACGGTCAGACACCAGCGCCAAGGATTTTGAGCCTGTGTAACAGAAAATTTTAACAGCAGTAAACCTCATATCAACAACAAGTTCTTCACTTCCATTTTTCTCGCAAGAAAAGCTACTATTCCAAAACCTCGAAAATAAGTTGGACAAAGAAGTGGCAATTGTTTTGTCTCCACAAAAACATTCTTTCCTGAAGCCAAAAATAAAAATGAAGTCCTTCAGTGTTAATGCACAATCATATAATCCCTGAAAAAGATACATAAATTTATAGTTACGGTATGACTCAAAGATCACCACATATTACAATAAAAAATAAATACCTCATCCAAGAAGAGGCTGATGATATGGTACAAAGATATAAAGAACTTTTTTAAATGAGACTCGGTGAAGTTTGCTTTCCCGCTTGCAATACAAAAAAGCTTGCTGATATTGAAAATATCCTCTACATTGGAATCTCCAAAGACTTCTTCCTTGGGAACCTTTTTCATCTGGTATATCTTGGAGGAGATGATACAGAGTGATTGTATGATTATGGAATCACTCACTCCATTTTCGATTTCTTCTATGAACTGAAAGGCAAAAAAAACTAACGTTTAGTTTCTAAAGGAATTTAAATAAAACTAGGCTAGATTTGTTAATCAGATCTTAAGGGTATATCACATCAAAATAATCCCCAAATAATGAGAAAGTTCGGCCACAAAAATATTACAAACAATAGCACCTCCCACAAATGGTCGATATGGGATACAACCAAAATATTTTTTGTTTTCTAACAAGGACGATTAACTATTACAGGGATTTACAAAAGCGAAAGCATAGAATTCTAAAATGTTGGGAAGATTGAACAGCATTATTCAAAGAAAACATTCAAATGATACAAAAACTCGGTGAAATTCATTAAAACCTGTCAGGCATTACAATACCTATTCATAAGGGGGAATGAAAATTCTCAAATAACAACATTTAGCTCCTGCAAAGTCATTGACTGAATTTACTTTAAATATAAAAAATCCTAAGTTAAAAAGGCCGAACATACATCTCATGGTATATTATTATGAAAGAAATTTTAAGTAGTAAATGAAATGCTATTGATCGATAGTTACAATTACTCGATTAAAAACATTCCAATGCATACATACCGAGATATTTGCTAATAATTTACCGACTTCACCGCCTTTCAGACATGAAATCCAAGCAGGAGAGTTGCCGTGGGATGTAGAAGGCATTTTGTAAGGGATATAAGCATGAATCTTTAAAATGAAGAAACTTGAATTACTTCCGAAACATCGACACACGTAAATAAAACTGAGGAAATATACCTTCCCGCGCTTCCCGCTAAAACTTTATGAATTTCTACCGTCATTTCTTACGTTTCTTGTGCTGCGCTGCGTGCGGTGATCCCGGGATCCCGGGGATCTCTGTTTACCGATGTACAAGCTGTTAACTCAGTTGCAAAGAGACTGTATACCTTAGTATTATAAGTTATTATTATAACTTAGTTATATTAGTATTATAACTTAGTACTATTCTCGTTGCTCTGTAGCCTCCGTATCACCAGGTTAGACCTTATTTGCCTTTAATCATCACAAACCCTTAACGTCTGAATGTTATGCAGATAGAACTTTTTCAAACCTAGTAACGGGGACTACGTGGCTGTAGTTCCTGATTTTTGATGCGGTAAATATTGCGAAGAGGCCCACCAACCTTTTTGTTTATTTCACCCACTTGAAATAAAACTTACGTTAATAGGTGTAGGAGCTATGATTTTTTCCCTGGTGGACTCTTTCGCAATATTTACTTTTGACGCTAAGTAGAATCATAATTGTTCTTAGCTTTTGGTCCTGGCGATTGAAAAGTATTCGAAAAGCGATAAACTGCGAGCAATGATCTCTAGATTCTAAAACCCAGAGACGAGTCTAGATATTCAGCCGTCTCGACACTTCTCTAGTCCTTTTGCCCATGTCTGTCTGTAAAGTATTCAGCCCGAAGGTTGGTTGGACATCATTCCCTCTATCATTACCTATGAGGAGCTTAGAGAGGAAAATGAGGCTTACTAGGCAATAAGAGGAGTGAGGTTATTTGCCCTTGCTTTCCTCACTCATTGCTCTAAGCAGAACAAGTCCATGTAAGGGAGCAGAACTCTACGAGAAGTACTTTTCGTAGCATTCCATAGGGAGAAACCTTAATTAATGATGCTGATTACCTTTCATATTATGACAGCCATGAACGAGACTGAGATAAAATTAAATGAAAGATACGTTACCCTCTACTTTTTGCCAAAATATAAATAAAAAATATTTCATTCATCAAGAAATGGTAGCAGGTCCTCTATCCATGCAAAAGTGAAGAAAAAGTTTGTAGGTACCTTGTATTCTTAACTAATACCTCCTTCGTTAGAAATAGATGTTGCTTAGTAAATGGTTTTTATTTTGTCGCAGGCAAGGCATATTACAACGTTAATTGATTCACAATTCTCGCAATTTATTTGATAAATTAGGCAAAACAGTAACAATTGTTTAAGTACAAAAAAAATTAAAGTTCAGACCCAGATTTTATCTGCTTACTCAGTGTATGGCAATTACTAATTAAAAATTCTTCACTCGTCAATTTCGTAGGGATCCCAATTCCATACCAAAAGTAAATGAAGCAATCTTTTTCTCCTTGTACTCAGATTTTTATCTTCAAATTACTTAATAACTAAGTTATGTCACTGAAGGGGTAGGAGGTGCAATATTAGCTACATTCCAACACCCCAAAATACTGAAAAGTTAACTTATTCCAACAAAGCATTCAACATATAAGTTTTTAATATTTTCTTTAGTTTTCTATTCTTTAAATTTATTTAGTTTAATTTTTTATTGTAGTCATTACGAAATTTAAATAATTACTATGGAGTGAACAAAATTTGAAGAGTTGCCTCTGTGCTTGCTGACACCAGCACTGCGTGCAGTGCACTCCTCCCTTGGTGGCCCTGTGCACCAAGAAGTTTTGAATAAAATTTCATTTTAATGAAGTTATCTCTGAGAAATAATAATTCATTGCTATTCACAATAAATTAAATTTATTCTTTGCCATAAAAATATAAACATGGGATGGAAGAATACACAGAATCTCATCATTGAAACATATGATCAAATCTTAACCCTTACCTCAGTGCAAATGCTCCACAAAAGTATGAAAAGTGCAGAGTAATAACCAGAGTACAAACATATAAAGCATTTACTTTGTCATTTTTATAAACAGCACACTTCTCTATTTGACACGCATAACTGTTAAATAATATATCTGGATACTGCATAATTCAGTACAACACTCAACTTCTCACAATGATGAAAGAAATATGTATTCCCTTTTTATAATAAAATGTCACTTCATGCCCAGTCTAATCTTTTCAATTAACAGTAATTAGTAATTCCTTGCGCACTACAATATTAACAATGGGTAATTTTTCAAACTGCTTCAATGGCATATACAACTGCCGCACACAGAAAATATCAATCGCTGGAGACAGTCATAAATAGACAGGGAATCCTAAGAGTATAAAAAACAATTGTACTACCGGTAAGTTATGAAAGTTTTAAACAAAAATAAATAGCAAAATGCTTCACCAAAGTACAGTATACAACTTAAAATATTTAATAAGTACGAATGATAGCTAAATCTTACAATTATAGACTAGTTAATTGTATACAATGGCAGTTCTATCATCTGGATAATGTACAAGTTTGTTGGAAGTCTGTATGCAACAAGCATTTATTCAATACCATTAAATGCCCCTTGCAAGTTTTTAAATGACATTAAAAATGGAAAAAATCTTTATAAAACACTTGATCACAGGCATCTTGCCTCCTTGACGGATTAGAAATTCAAATTGACACTCATGAAAAGCATGGAAGCAAATTATTTCCCATTAAGAAAAAAATCCTTTATGTACCTGTAGGCCTTACAGAAGGAATAAGATTAGTTTCTTATTAGATAGGTTAAACAGCAATAAACCTTACAACAAAAGCCAAATGTTGAATGACATTTTCTTCATTTTTGATTTGCCAAGACGCATTCAAACAACAAAAGTGAGGCATCTTTCAATGCCAGCAAATATATGTGCTATCAAAATAACTGAACAGTCAAACATAACATTGTTCAATCAAGCCAGCAATGAATTTCATAATGCAAAGTCTATCACAGACAAAATTGTTGAGAATACCACATGTGTGGTGGAGGTTAAAACACACAATAATGTTATGATATGAAAGTAATAGAGTGCATCTCAAAAACACTGCAGGAAAAATAATTATGGAAAGCTGTTGGATACAAGACGGTTTTGAGCACTAAAATACAGTGCCTTGTGATGAGCTCTTTCTTATCTAATAACAATTAGGTGTTTCAAGAATAATATTGATTATTAGGCCTAAAAAGACGAGAGTTTAATTTACATTTATACAAGTTGATGGAGGAATTCATGGCTGATTTATTAAACATTCTTGATACCTCATTTTTCCTATCTTCAAAATGTAAGTATATCATTTAATAGATAATACTCTCTCTCTTCTTAAGAAAAGAAAAATGTTATGTAAAATAGAGTACAAATTCAACTCATTGTTATTACTTTAAGTAATCCCAGTTGAACTTTCACAAGAAACTGAATGCATGTATTTCAAACGAGCTTGAAGGTGTAAAAGCTAAAAATACACTTTCTTGCTGATTTACAAAAGGAGGCACACCTTTCAAAAAAGTGCCAGAAGTTAATGATGAAGTTTAAACAAATATTGTAAGCATTACCTGTGATTTCTCCATTGATAGAGTAAAGCCTTTCTATTTTTGCAAAATAATCCAACTGCCTAAACAGTGTGCTTCCTAGGTAAGCTCTTGGTGCATTAGTTTTGGAAAATACATTTATTAACATTAACAGCAAATCTTCATCAAAAACAGCATAAAATCTTGCCAAAATTCATCAAATACAAACACTACAGCCTTGTAGTTTTAAGCATTAATTTTAAATAGTTAACTTTGGTAGTTGATCACATTCATAGTCAAACTTTTCATATACAACAAGTATAATCAGCCTTAAGGAGGGAATTTATCATTCTAATTTTATTAATCAAGAAAACTGATTAGTTGGTATATTGTACTAATCTCA
>KZ308550.1:0-28879 GCA_000376725.2 Ladona fulva
ACCCAACTATTGATGGGTAGGTCATTGCCTCAGATTCCAGATCAGTGGAACTTGAAAATCAACCATGCAGTTACAGAGGGAGTTGGAATACAAACGTTTGACCTGGATACAATTTTTGCTGGTAAGTGAAACATCTTTATAAGACTGAATTTTCAGCTCTTTCCACAACTTTCATGCTGCATGTTTGTGGAATCTTTTTATGTGACTAAACAAATCATTAACTGCAGCTATATTTTTGTAACCAGTCAAAAATACTATTTACTCTAGTTGTCCCACCAAGGCCAGCTGATTATGAGTTGTTCCCTGGAGTTGGATATTACAAATTCCACACTAATTTTGCAAAAGGATTTGAGGAGGCATCCTCAATTTGCGCTAAAGAAGGAGGACATCTTGCAATTGTAAATTCAGAATCAGAGCACCAAGTCTTAGCCACAATGTTTGCAAGACATCCTGAGAGTGATTTAAAAACAGTCTGGGCATTTGTTGGATTCCATGACAGATTAGTCGAAGGAGAATTTGTAACAATATTTGGTGGGTAGCAATATTACATTTTCTAAAGATCTTCGAAGGTTGGTGGTACATGTGTAAAAAATATGTACATGTTTTCATCTAATGATATCTATTTCTTAATTATTTTACTGCTGTAAATGGTGAGAATATTTTCTTCCCTAATCATATCTTACTTCATTCCTAACTGCTTAATATCTAAAGGTTTTTACAATTTATTTTCCCAAGCTAGGTTTTACTCTTAAAACCACATTTAAAATGGCATAAGAACCAGTTAGTCTGGTTTATTGGATTAATTTCATCATAAAATGTACACTGTGGAATTTGTCATTTAGATATCTTAAATTCCTGAGATTTTTCAATTCTTTTCTGAGAGTTAAATTTATGATAAATTATGATAAGAGATACATGGATGACAGGAGATATCAATTTTAGGTCAACCTCTCAACTCTACTGGTTTCACAAGGTGGTCATCACCTGGACAGCCAGACAACTATAAAGGAATAGAAGACTGCGGAACTGTTCATCGAAATGGTGGACTTAATGACATACCATGCACTTCTCATCTACCTTTCTTTTGTGAATATGATCTGACGTGGAATTAGAGTCGTAACATCAGAGATTCCATCAATGAATCTTGAATGTTCCTGTAAAGCACATTTCATCAACGAGATGCGTATTGATATGTATAAAAAATAGTTTGATGCTTTCACTGATAAGATTGTATTAACATCTTAATGAAAGATAAATAAAAAATTGATAATTTTTTTAACAATTATGTAATTACCTGAAGACGCGCATTAATGTGCAGAACTTGTGGAGGTAAAATCTTACTTTATCTCACAGTCTACACAAAACGCTATCGTTTACAGTCGCCAAGTCTTAAATGTTTCGACAAATTGATAAGAGCGTTTGGTACGCACGGGACTTGGTACCAAAAGTGACGTCGCCGGGCCATGGTATGTACTTTTACAAGATCCACCGCTATCCTAAAGGATTTATTGTTTAGATTGATACCTATCATGCATATGCATCAACTCTATTGGAATGACATGGTATTCGAAAGTACTTTGATTTACTGATACGTACAATATCAATCTAATCCATAGTTTGCATTTCACGTGTGTATGAAGTACGGAATTAATTTTTTGATGTGTAGCATACATTCGAGCAGCTATTTCCAACAATGCGTAGTGCGAGAATTTAGCAAATTAACTTACACATATTTGATGAAAATCAAATTACGATAGGGATGCTGTGGATCACTTTGCAAAGCGTTAAAACTGCCCTGTGTAGAAAATTATACACCGCTTTATTAAGAATTGTAATTTCTACAAAACAACTTCCTCGGAGTTTGCTTGTGGGGGAAACCCGTGATGTCATGTTCGATAACAGTCTCATAGATAATAGCCATAATAGCTATCTTCCAATCCACAGAGTGTAGCGGTGTAGCCCTTTGTAGTGAATTTTGAACAGTTTTTTACGCTTTGTACGATAGATTTTCATGATCAATTTTTCTTACCGTTAATTTCTCATGCCATTCAGCATTAGGAAAAATATGAAATTAGGGTAGTATGAAATGGTTCTCTATCATAGAAACTATTTTAGATGTGAATTTTCATAGTTACATTGTGCTATATCATTGAAAAACGGTGTAAAAGCTAAAGAGTGTCGTCTTTAATTTTTAAAACAGATTTTTTAGAATCGTATTTGTTTGTTCTCGAAAGTTTCAATGTGTTGGCCTAATATTTCTGAAATTTGTGAGGTACATAATTTTTTCATTGTCTGTATGTTTCAAAATGTTGATCATTTAACTTGCGTGCGACTTGAAAACTTACTCTTTGAGAAGTTTCGTCGGTACACATAAATATCATCATATCCCAGCACAAAGTTGTTGAAGCTCGATGTAGCAGAGCATAAGTCATACTATGCATTAAAAACCGATCCTGTGGCACTTCCGTAGAATTAATTAAACTGTGATAAATGCCTTTCATTGTAAATACAAGATTATAGAGATACTTTATCATTAGGTATTAGCAGGACTGGTCATGTAGCAAGGGGGGCCCCCATATATTTAGATTTGTACCCCGCAAGCCGCCAGTGGCGTATGGTATACATATAACAGTAGTACATATCAATGGGGGCCCAGACAAAATTTCTAATTGGACCCCTTCTGCGCTTTCTATGCTCACGTAATATGTAATGGATTAGAAATATAGCTTGATATACATTTTTAAACAGTACTGTAAATTACAACTGACACTTAATCCATGCTCATAATACTGTCTTTGAAAATTGCTTATAAATGCTCAATCTCCAGATAGCAACAATCATGTTTTAGAGAAACTTGCAGTAATCAAGAAACCTAATAATATTTGTGTTGCAGAACATTGGTTGAAAATTTTGTTTAAATTCTTGGGTCATGGTGGGTTTGTTTCCTCATACTATTTTCCAGCTAAATTAGAGGTGTGGTGATTATTTCTGTTGGCTATTATAATATCAGCATCCATCTATTCAGTGTTGCTGTTGAGAATCATTTTGAATTGAATGCTCTATATATTTTTTCACTAATACTGTTAACTCTTTAATTGTTGACACAACTGCTGTAATTAATCTCTCATTTAGCAACACCAATTCCTTATATATCAACCTACACTGACAAGACTGGCAAGATAATGTCTTTGAGGCCAGTTTCAATGGTTGTATTAATAACTTATATTTTACGTTCTTATTCTTTGTGTAATGTAACCCTTGAGCATTTAAAAAGTCACTTATAACCTAAGATCATAACAAATGCTTTTATAATAAAGAAACTCATGAATTACTCACATGAATTTTTATTTTGCAAGAATATAGATTTAGATTCATGCCCTGTGAGCTGACAGTGACGAATGGCAAGAGGTGTATTAACACCTTACCTAAACAACCCTAGTAGCTTCTTTGCTGTTATGGGGAAAGAACTACCAGATGTAGCTATCCGTTTTAGTGATTGCTTCCTTGTAAAGCTTCGTTGATCCCTCTTTGGTGTGTTCAGTGTTTACTGGAATACTGGTTTAGATGATAAATCTGGCAAGCAGAGTCAGTAGTAGTATTTTTAAAAGTGGTTTGACAGCTGAGGTTACTTAAAACCTGGGACTGCATTCACAGAAAGCTCACTCATCACTCACTTGGATCTCCGGCTGCTATACCTCCTCTACTTCTTCTATGTGGAGGTAATTTTTAATACGTAAAGAAAATTATTAGACGTAACTATATTTATTACAGTTGTATTGTTTACCATCTGGAAAATAATAAAGTTATCTTTATAAATTGAGTAAACCTTCAAACATGTGGCCAGGATGATAGGCACCCATGGAAGAGGAGAAAACAAATTCTTCAAAAATCAGTTCTTCAAAAACTAATTCTTTGAAAATCAATTCTTTGAACTATCATTCCTTTGGATCACAAATCCTTTGAAAATAGACCACTTCAAAATAGACTATACAAATTTCTTTTCAATTGACTGAAATTTGAAGTTGAACAAACTGAAATAGTAAATTAACTATTATTAAACATGTAAATTTCGATTGTTAATTAGCATATTATATATTTATTTCATAGGATTGTTTAAATATAAGATTGATTATGCTTTCCATTAATTTAGGACAGATTGTATATTTTTTAAGTAATTTGGGTTACGTAACAATTCTAAGGTGGGATGGAGCTGTCTTTCCATCCATCCTTGTCCACAAAAGTCCTGGTTTATAGCATTCAAAGTTGTTCAGAATCAATTTGGTGATCACTGTGGATGAATTTTGTTAAACTGTCCTCAACACTTCGAGTGAATTTCCTCTATCAACATCGCCATTTGTATTATATGTAATTTGTCAATTTACTCCAGAAATGAACCTTTATTTACCACCGATAGTTAAATTTTATACATTTGCAACAATCATCAGTCCTTTAAATAAATATTTTAAGAATTCTATATAATTAGCATTGTTATATAACCCTTTATTCCTTAAAAAATATATAATCTGGCTTAAAGGAAAGTATAAACAATCTTTTATTTAAACGAAGCTCAATGAAAAAAATATATGTAATGTGATAAATAATAACAACTTTGAATGTTAATAATTAATTAACTGTGTTACTTTGTTCAACTTCAGATTACCATCAGTATTAAAAAATTTATCAATTGAAGAATGCTTGATTGGAAAATTGACATTGTTGATCATTATTTTTAATGGAGTATGTATTCAATCCCAAAGATTCTTATGTCTGTTGAGAGCATAAAAAGCTGCTTGCTTTTGAGAAAGATTCCTTATACTCTTGCTCATGTGATTTTCTAAAATTAAAGATATTGGTTTGTATCAAATATATGCAGATTTCTGTATGTATGTAAAATATATAACCCTTGCTTGAGGATGTGCAATTCAATTTGAGTCCTTAACATTTCTTATAATTAGAAATGGTTTTATGTATTGGTACTTAATGAGAGAATGGAAAATAAAGATGAAGATTAGAAAATTCTAAGGTTGAAGAGACTAAGGATTTAGACTCTTTATTTGTTATTATTATATTTCTCTTTGTTGTTTTTATTGAAAATAATAAATTGACAACAAGTAAAGAATACATTTGATTTATTTTATTTCCCACCCATGGTTTCCACTCATTTAGTTCTCACTAGATTCTTCATTAGATTGATTATAGTAACTGATAGTTTAGCCCATGTATTATTTGGAATTTAATACAAAGTTTAAAACATAAAATATCATTCAAATATGTCAAAAATTAATATTTTTCATCTTTTTTGTTATAGTAATTCATTTTGGTGCTAGGAAGGGAAATATTACATAAAATTGTTTTAGAGCATCTGTGAAGTTTCCTTGATCTCAAGTCAAACTTGCAACATCATCAGGACATAGTTTTTTGTTTTCCTGCACAGGCCAAAATGTTTGGTCCCAGCCAGATCTAATCATGAGTGAACCTGAGCCCTATTTGGTCTATATAATGGTTGTATTTTCTAGGCCAAAATTCAGAGTGAACCCCAGAAAAATTCTGTTTCCCAGCCAAACTCTACCCCATGCATACCTCTATCAGGACCCATTTCAGATCATTAGCCTCATTGATCCAATTAGTATTATGCCCATCCTTATTTTATACCTTAACAAAATGAAGATTCAAGCATTATATTTGTGTAAATCGATTAAAATATTATCAAAATTTTACCAAGGCAACTTTTGTCTGTTTGATAAGTGTTCCTAAGATGACAAATATTGGTGAATTTACCCTTTCTTGCTGTATGGATAAAATTATCAAGATCATTAATAGTTAATTAACTGGCCTAATTGACTTTAGGGACGGAAAATATTTCTTTCAGTTTTGAATAGCACCATGGTGCTACTCAAAACTGGTATATGCATTGCATCTACAGACTGCAGTCTGTAGATGCAATGCATATGCCACTGCTATCATAAATAAGTAAACCAATAAAAATGTCTATATAAAATGTGCAAAATCTGCTATGTCTTGAGCCTTACCTGCAATAATTGGTGTTAGATTAAATCCAAGTATGTTTTGGTTCAGGTGTAATAATATACTTGTGTAGTGATAGTGATAAAGATAGTGTGCAAATAACAGTTTTTATTTGTCTGGTTAATTTCAACTTAGCTTTTTATTTACTTTCCTAAAAGTGAATTCTCAGGAGCATTTGAGTTCTTCCTGATCCAACAATTTTGTATCATCTGATAGACTACTGCATAAAAATACAAATGAAGAATGCTTCATCGAAAAATTTCAAATTCCTACAAACTTGTACAGCAAAAGACTAACTTTTTTATAAAATCCACAGTTATATGTTTCTGAAAAATGTTTTAATACAACAAAAGGCCCTCTTCACTTACTATTCCTATCCATTATTCACCACCCTAATCAAGTTTATTGTTAAATATTACCAGCTAGTTCCAACTAGATATACTAGCACGCAGCACGGTAGTTCAGTGGTTAGAATACCTGCCCGGAAAGTGGGAGACCTGGGTTCGAGTCCCAGTCGTGTCGCTATTTTTCACACTTGTTATTCCTTAGATATACTAGATTAGTTCTTTCCACAATTAAAATGCATCTTTTTTGCCATAAACTTAAGAATAACTGAACTCAATGTTGGCAAAAAAATTATCATAGCTGGTTGAATGATAAGATTCTAGGACATGAAATATGGATCCTTAAGCAAAAACAGCTGTATCTTAATATCTCAAAAATATTCAGCTCACAATTGGGAAATGCTCTAAATTAAATTTTAATACATTTTGATAGAATTTCAAATGGCTATCATCAATTGATTTCACAGAGAAAAACCCTCTATGCATGACACAATTTATTTAGTAAGGATATAAAGATATTTTGTCCTCGTCTGACTCTGAATTTTTGACAATGATTACCAAGATTTGGTTTTAGCTCTTTAAAAAATATTTTCAAAAATATAATCAGAGTAAGTGCAGAAAATCTTAACATAAGCTTATAATTGCTTAAGGATTTGCTGCATCTTATTGCATATTTTTGTCTCATATTTAGAAAATCGTAATTTTTGCACTATTCCATTGTACATGTTAACAGCTTAATCTCTGGATAAATAAATATTTTTATTATTTCCATTTTCAAGGAATGACAATTACTGCACATTCCTTGAGTAATTCCTTGCTTAATGTGAATAATTTCATTCTGAGTTACATCAACTCCTTTAGATTTTAATCAATAGGTCTTTTGACTTTAAAGGCAAATTCATACATGTTTTTTAACACCAGCAGTTTTTTACCAATTGGTCTTTTGACTTCAAAGCCAAATATATATCTGCTTTATTTTAGGCCAACCTCTAAATACTACTGGATTTCTAAGATGGGCATTCCCTAATCTACCTGACGACTATCAGGGTGGAGAAGATTGTGGCTCAATTTTTCGATCCGGTGGCTTCAATGATGTGAAATGTAACGACACATTACCATTTTTTTGTGAATATGATCTAGCATGGGTATAAAATTGCAAAACCTTATGGCGGTAGAGAGATGAATGTACCACACTAGGTATGTCTTCTTCAATTTATCGAGTAGTTTGTAACTTTTGTGTCAATATTGAATAAACAATACTTTCAATAAGTCTTCTTTATCTTATCTTTTGAAATTCTCCTTCAAAAAAGATGCAAGGTAAAACAGTAAACCACCTATCTGGGTATCAAATGCTAACAAATATATTCCATTGAGCCTCCAACTCTATTCAGTTAAATTGAAAGGATTAGATTAGTTTTTTAGATTTTATCAAGGAAGAAAACCCTTAACATGATTTTGTTGTTTTACTATAAAGGTCATAAAAGATATTTCTGATAGAATCGACTTACCCCCATCAACTACTTAATTATTTAAAATTAAAATTGTTTACCTTTATCAGAGAAAGCCAGTAAATAACCCTTTGATTGTTCCTTTACATAAGTGACCATAACAGATACCACCATCATTTTTCCTTCTCCAGCACACCCCTTTACTTCTAAGATCCCCTCAGTTCTTTCTTATCTTTGTATCGTTCCTCTTCCAACAACCTCTGGTATCACAGCACTATCTCNTTTTGCTGGTAAGTGAAACATCTTTATAAGACTGAATTTTCAGCTCTTTCCACAACTTTCATGCTGCATGTTTGTGGAATCTTTTTATGTGACTAAACAAATCATTAACTGCAGCTATATTTTTGTAACCAGTCAAAAATACTATTTACTCTAGTTGTCCCACCAAGGCCAGCTGATTATGAGTTGTTCCCTGGAGTTGGATATTACAAATTCCACACTAATCTTGCAAAAGGATTTGAGGAGGCATCCTCAATTTGCGCTAAAGAAGGAGGACATCTTGCAATTGTAAATTCAGAATCAGAGCACCAAGTCTTAGCCACAATGTTTGCAAGACATCCTGAGAGTGATTTAAAAACAGTCTGGGCATTTGTTGGATTCCATGACAGATTAGTTGAAGGAGAATTTGTAACAATATTTGGTGGGTAGCAATATTACATTTTCTAAAGATCTTCGAAGGTTGGTGGTACATGTGTAAAAAATATGTACATGTTTTCATCTAATGATATCTATTTCTTAATTATTTTACTGCTGTAAATGGTGAGAATATTTTCTTCCCTAATCATATCTTACTTCATTCCTAACTGCTTAATATCTAAAGATTTTTAAAATTTATTTTTCCAAGCTAGGTTTTACTGTAATTGAATTGTAACTGGAAATTACAGTTTTCTTTCATTATTTCAACTACTAGGTTTTACTCTAACAACCACATTTCCATCATAAAATGTATGCAGTAGAATTTGTCATTTAGATATCTTAAATTCCTGAGATTTTTCAATTCTTTTCCGAGAGTTAAATTTATGATAAATTATGATAAGAGATAAAGTACATGGATGACAGGAGATATCAATTTTAGGTCAACCTCTTCAAAATTGGTGATTAAGTGGTGACATTCAATAATTGAAAACCATAATTTTTTCCTGAAATAGAACATAAATTATGAGAGTTTTCCTATATGGTAGTGCTAAACTGCAATGTCACTCTGATACACAGCTGCACTTTGGAAAATAGAATGCTGGAAATTATCAGCAAAGAACCCAAATGAATTTGGTTCCTGGTTCAACACATTGGTTTCTCCATATTGCATATGACCTCCTTATGAACCTATATGTTTTAGAGATACAATTGAAAAAATTCTAATCATTACCATCATGTTTAGATATTATTTTTGAGTTTTATCTGCTACATATGCAACAGAATAAGCAGATTTTTTCCCAAGTAGATATTTTCCACCAAAGTTTTGGTGCCGCAAGAATGCTCGGTTTAGTCGGGTTAGCTCTAATTATTCCCAATGTGATTTCAAATGTGGTTGGGATATGCTAAGGACCAGTTTCACGATTAGGAAGATCCAAGGGAAGGGTAAGGAGTTTGTAGTGGCTTATCTTGGACATCAGCCAAGCAATAATACCTGCTAACTAAGTAATTGCATCTGTAAAATAATTTGGAGAAGAAGTCAACTGCTTTCTCTTCAAGCTTAAGTCCAAAAGTTAACTACCCATAACAACAAATTCAAGTTATTGATTTTTTTTCCAAATGTACTATGAGCATGAGAGAGCCTAAATTTTCTTTGCCTATGGGCATCAAGTGCCACACCTTGAATGATAAAATTATCAAGATCATTAATAGTTAATTAACTGGCCTAATTGACTTTAGGGACGGAAAATATTTCTTTCAGTTTTGAATAGCACCATGGTGCTACTCAAAACTGGTATATGCATTGCATCTACAGACTGCAGTCTGTAGATGCAATGCATATGCCACTGCTATCATAAATAAGTAAACCAATAAAAATGTCTATATAAAATGTGCAAAATCTGCTATGTCTTGAGCCTTACCTGCAATAATTGGTGTTAGATTAAATCCAAGTATGTTTTGGTTCAGGTGTAATAATATACTTGTGTAGTGATAGTGATAAAGATAGTGTGCAAATAACAGTTTTTATTTGTCTGGTTAATTTCAACTTAGCTTTTTATTTACTTTCCTAAAAGTGAATTCTCAGGAGCATTTGAGTTCTTCCTGATCCAACAATTTTGTATCATCTGATAGACTACTGCATAAAAATACAAATGAAGAATGCTTCATCGAAAAATTTCAAATTCCTACAAACTTGTACAGCAAAAGACTAACTTTTTTATAAAATCCACAGTTATATGTTTCTGAAAAATGTTTTAATACAACAAAAGGCCCTCTTCACTTACTATTCCTATCCATTATTCACCACCCTAATCAAGTTTATTGTTAAATATTACCAGCTAGTTCCAACTAGATATACTAGCACGCAGCACGGTAGTTCAGTGGTTAGAATACCTGCCCGGAAAGTGGGAGACCTGGGTTCGAGTCCCAGTCGTGTCGCTATTTTTCACACTTGTTATTCCTTAGATATACTAGATTAGTTCTTTCCACAATTAAAATGCATCTTTTTTGCCATAAACTTAAGAATAACTGAACTCAATGTTGGCAAAAAAATTATCATAGCTGGTTGAATGATAAGATTCTAGGACATGAAATATGGATCCTTAAGCAAAAACAGCTGTATCTTAATATCTCAAAAATATTCAGCTCACAATTGGGAAATGCTCTAAATTAAATTTTAATACATTTTGATAGAATTTCAAATGGCTATCATCAATTGATTTCACAGAGAAAAACCCTCTATGCATGACACAATTTATTTAGTAAGGATATAAAGATATTTTGTCCTCGTCTGACTCTGAATTTTTGACAATGATTACCAAGATTTGGTTTTAGCTCTTTAAAAAATATTTTCAAAAATATAATCAGAGTAAGTGCAGAAAATCTTAACATAAGCTTATAATTGCTTAAGGATTTGCTGCATCTTATTGCATATTTTTGTCTCATATTTAGAAAATCGTAATTTTTGCACTATTCCATTGTACATGTTAACAGCTTAATCTCTGGATAAATAAATATTTTTATTATTTCCATTTTCAAGGAATGACAATTACTGCACATTCCTTGAGTAATTCCTTGCTTAATGTGAATAATTTCATTCTGAGTTACATCAACTCCTTTAGATTTTAATCAATAGGTCTTTTGACTTTAAAGGCAAATTCATACATGTTTTTTAACACCAGCAGTTTTTTACCAATTGGTCTTTTGACTTCAAAGCCAAATATATATCTGCTTTATTTTAGGCCAACCTCTAAATACTACTGGATTTCTAAGATGGGCATTCCCTAATCTACCTGACGACTATCAGGGTGGAGAAGATTGTGGCTCAATTTTTCGATCCGGTGGCTTCAATGATGTGAAATGTAACGACACATTACCATTTTTTTGTGAATATGATCTAGCATGGGTATAAAATTGCAAAACCTTATGGCGGTAGAGAGATGAATGTACCACACTAGGTATGTCTTCTTCAATTTATCGAGTAGTTTGTAACTTTTGTGTCAATATTGAATAAACAATACTTTCAATAAGTCTTCTTTATCTTATCTTTTGAAATTCTCCTTCAAAAAAGCTGCAGGGTAAAACAGTAAACCACCCATCTGGGTATCAAATGCTAACAAATACATTCCATTGAGCCTCCAACTCTATTCAGTTAAATTGAAAGGATTAGATTAGTTTTTTAGATTTTATCAAGGAATAAAACCCTTAACATGATTTTGTTGTTTTTGACTATAAAGGTCATAAAAGATATTTCTGAAAGAATCGACTTACCCCCATCAACTACTTAATTATTTAAAATTAAAATTGTTTACCTTTATCAGAGAAAGCCAGCAAATAACCCTTTGATTGTTCCTTTACATAAGTGGCCATACCAGAACCACCATCATTTTTCCTTGATGGTGGCTCCAGCACACCCCTTTACTTCTAAGATCCCCTCAGTTCTTTCTTATCTTTGTATCGTTCCTCTTCCAACAACCTCTGGTATCACAGCACTATCTCCTCTAATTCTAGTCAATATTGTTTACATTATAGAAACTTTCAATATTTTGTCTTTTATTGCATAAATTATAACTCATTAGGTTTGATGAAAGAAGTGTATAATTAGTCTCAATTTCATCCTTTAATATAGGCATTTTTAACAGTAAAAATCATACATATTTGACAGAAGTCTACAAGCAATTTTATTAAAAAATCAGGGAAACATTCTTAACACTAGTAAACCCCTTAAATTGAGTAAATTCCTTAAGGTATATACCCGAGGCTTTCACACAGAGGGGAGGGAGCCCATTAGTGCACTGATAAAACATTACCTTAAGATTGGGAGAAACCCACCAAATGAATTGTTGAATGGATTTCTTCGCAATTATCCTAACTCCCTGGATAATATCCTAGACGCTCTAGATTCTAGGGTTAGAGGAACGAATAACTTACAACACGACCTTTCCGTTAGCAAAATGAAGCTGAACTGACTCCTAACCTAACACCATTAACAATATTCCTAATACCATACAAAGAACCATGAGGGCAGCACTTTACAAGGCCTTACAAACTGTTATGTTTCGTTACCAACTTAACATGAATAGTTTAGAAAAATACAGCCCTGAGTTATGGAGTTAAGGATGTTTTCAGGTAGTTCATAACATTATTTAACAGTTCATTTAACAAATCATTATCTTCTATTGCCTTTTTATTATGTTAAGCATTAATTTTAATAAAATTTCAAAATAACCAAAGGTATTTTGGAGCTCCAAATGGGCAACCTTTTGGTGGTAAGTACTCACCAGTAAAATTTTCATAATATAGCTACCATTCAAATTGGTGATTAAGTGGTGACATTTAATAATTGAAAAACCATAATTTTTTCCTGAAATAGAACATAAATGATGAGTTTCACCATCTTGTAGTGCCAAACTGCAATGTCACTCAGATACACAGCTGCACTTTGGAAAATAGAATGTTGGAAATTATCAGCAAAGAACCCAAATGAATTTGGTTCCTGTTTCAACACATTGGTTTCTCCATATTGCATATGACCTCCTTATGAACCTATGTTTTAGAGAACAATTGAAAAAATTCTAATCATTACCATCATGTTTAGATATTATTTTTGAGTTTTATCTGCTACATATGCAACAGAATAAGCAGATTTTTTCCCAAGTAGATCTTTTCCACCAAAGTTTTGGTGCCGCAAGAATGCTCAGTTTAGTCAGGTTGGCTCTAATTATTCCCAATGTGATTTCAAATGTGGTTGGGATATGCTAAGGACCAGTTTCGCGATTAGGAAGATCCAAGGGAAGGGTAAGGAGTTTGTAGTGCCTTATCTTGGACATCAGCCAAGCAATAATACCTGCTAAGTAATTGCATCTATAAAATAATTTGGAGAAGTCAACTGCTTTCTCTTCAAGCTTAAGTCCAAAAGTTAACTACCCATAACAACAAATTCAATTTATTGATTTTTTTCCAAATATATTATGAGCATGAGAGAGCCGAAATTTTCTTTGCCTATGGGCATCAAGTATACATATTATAGCAGACAGTGAATATGTTGTCTATTCACAACTGTGCTTTTCACCTTCTTTCAGTTTCCAGAATAACTAAGAAGTCTAACTTCCCCTTCTTCAGATGCCACACCTTGAATATATAAATAAACCACAGGAAATGTCCAAAATTTTCATATATATATTAAATGCCTGTGACATCCATCTATTTCAACAGCAGTCATGTGACAGAGTGCAGATTGTGCCACACACAAAAGTGCCACTTCAAGCTATGCTACGGTCATTATTTAAAATTTCTTATCACTACAATCTAAAAAAAAAGTATAAATTTATCTATAAGCAAAACATAGTATTTTTCTATTTATTGGGAAATGTTTTCTTTCAAAACGTTGGGTATGTCAGAACGTAATGCACTAAGACATCTCTTAGTGATGCAGAAACCCTTGCTTTCCTTTACCTCCCACCATTTAATTACAAACACCATTATTTAAATGATTCAATCCCTTATTCTCTTGCTTTATTATTCCCAAAACTGTTTCTCCAAGCATAACCATTAAATTGCCTATGCTAGGCAACTGCTCTGAATGATAAAAATTGCAATAAAATACTAAGTTTGTGGAATCCTGTGCTAAAAAAGCTCTTTATGGGATTACTAGTAGACTGCTTATCTGAAACAGCCAGCAGATGGCTTAATCAACGAATTTGGAATCAAGGACTTCTAAGAAGAATATTCAGAGGTCACATAAATCCGAGTGAAAAACATGATAGGGAGAGAGTTAAGTGTCTCACTGCTACTGCAGGATGTCGTAAAAATTATCTTGGAATATGTTTCATTAGGCCAAGTCAAGAAGAGGTCAAAAGTATCAGAATATCTCTTTTTATGCTTGGATCGATTGACGCACTAGTTACCAATAATTCTGATTGGTTCCCTCATTCAGGAAAACTGTTCATATAGGGATTGATGGCAAAGACTTCTGTAACTCATAGTCTCACAATCATGTACAAAATGCCAGAGCCACATCAATCTCTTGGATTTTTCTTGGTTCTTGCAATCACTGCTGCTTGTGGAAGCTCTCAGACAGTTAAGAGAGCTCTGTCTCTTTCTATAAGTAGCAGATTAAACCAAACAGGACATGCAGTTACCCAACTATTGATGGGTAGGTCATTGCCTCAGATTCCAGATCAGTGGAACTTGAAAATCAACCATGCAGTTACAGAGGGAGTTGGAATACAAACGCTTCACCTGGATACAATTTTTGCTGGTAAGTGAAACATCTTTATAAGACTGAATTTTCAGCTCTTTCCACAACTTTCATGCTGCATGTTTGTGGAATCTTTTTATGTGACTAAACAAATCATTAACTGCAGCTATATTTTTGTAACCAGTCAAAAATACTATTTACTCTAGTTGTCCCACCAAGGCCAGCTGATTATGAGTTGTTCCCTGGAGTTGGATATTACAAATTCCACACTAATCTTGCAAAAGGATTTGAGGAGGCATCCTCAATTTGCGCTAAAGAAGGAGGACATCTTGCAATTGNTATATCATTGAAAAACGGTGTAAAAGCTAAAGAGTGTCGTCTTTAATTTTTAAAACAGATTTTTTAGAATCGTATTTGTTTGTTCTCGAAAGTTTCAATGTGTTGGCGTAATATTTCTGAAATTTGTGAGGTACATAATTTTTTCATTGTCTGTATGTTTCAAAATGTGGTAAATATTTGATAGAAGCACCGCTATCAAAGATTTACCGTTATGGTAAACGGTGTATGAATTATAAACGTTCGATAATTGGTGTTAGAGCTATGATTTTTTGAGCTGTCGAACCGCTATCAAAGATTTACCGTTATTATTAATATTAGTAAGAAAACATCCATACCATATTTCATGGATTATAAATATAAGAAGCATGAATTTCCAGATTAACAGAAAATACATTTGTTAGATACATCTATAAGTGATTCAAGAATTAACGAATCAATATAATTAGGTGTTATGTCAAATACAGGATGGCTTGAGGCAAGAAACCATGTAAAGTTTTTGAATTGCGGATTTTAATAGAACAATTTTGTGGTAAATCTAAAAAAAGGCTGTCGAACCACTATCAAATATTTACCATAATAACTAATAATAACTTCTATAACTATCGTTTTATGTTTGACTCTTTTTAAAATATTTTATTTTCTTAATCCATCTTTGCAAGTATTTATTTTCGTTATGCATTTGAAAGTTCTCAAGTGTCAGTATTAACACGTTGATGGTTGAATCTTTTCCTGCAATATGTCGTTATGAAATTCGTTTAGATATTAATGTATTGCTAATAATTAATATACTGAATATAATTCAAATTTGTTTTTAAACCATGTAAATCAATTTATTATTTTCATTTTAAATTAATTTAGAGTATAGTTTCATGCTTGTATGTAGAAACTAAAGATTGCCATGAAATAACAATGTGAGGCTATGGCAAGACCTGAGATGATTTGAAAACTTTATTGTATTTGTTTAAGGTGTACAGATAGTGCATGTTTTATAAGCTATGCTTAAACGTGATCAATCCAACACTAAATTGAATTTCCTCTTACAGTAACCTCGTTGGTTGCCATGGGAGTCATTAATCAGAATCTGGAAGATATTGAAGAAGTTGTTGAAGTTGAATTAGTGCAAAGTTAATTGGTTTTAGTGCATGTGAGTGGATGGCGTTCAACATCTCATCTGTTTGATGATGGCAATTGAAGAAAGAAGGAGTTTCCACAATGGATTTGGCCTCACCCCTTACCACATCTCTGATGAAGGAAAATGATCTTCTGTTTGAAGTGCTCATTTTTGTAAGTTCGCATTTTCACATCTTCCTATTTTCCTTGTCGTGTCAAATCTTCCTTTCCTTTTTCTGCCTGGAATATGACTCAATCCATTACATTTTATATTTCTAGGAATTGATGTGCAATTTCAAAGTACTGTGCTAATAATTTCAATGATCCTCTGCAATCGATGAAATTATGTATGATAGCCAGTTAATAACATTAATAATATCCTAAATTTTATACTCAGACATTGAAACATAGTGGTCAATATATGCCATTATTCTCTATTATGAACCCTCTTTCTAATGATTTTTGCTATAACTATCCAAATTTTGTATTACCCTAGAGAAACACATATTCTTCAGTACTTCATTTTTCTTTAGATTAATGTAAGGAAGTTGATAGGCTTATGCATTAGTTTTTATTTCATTTAATCAATCTTAATGAATATTTGCTTGACTTCTTCTGATTTTAAATTATGAAAAATCAAACAAAAACAAGTTTTTACTAAGTGATTAGGTGACACAATTGAAGGGTCTTTAGAAAAAAATTAAAGGAGCTGTTATACGTAAGTTTTACTTATTTGAATATTACCTTTGAATGCATTTTAACTTCAGTAAACTAATTCAGAGTAGAGAATGCGAATTGGAAAAATATTACATGAATTTAATTTCTGATTTAAACACAGGACCTACCTTTTATTTTCAGAAATAAATGTTTTGCATTGGGTTATTAAATATTATTTTCTTTGTTTTAAGAACCATTTGCATTTTTAAAGTTATATTAATCTTGCTCATCAGTTAATTCCATTCTTTGGGGCTTGTTTTTTAATGACAATCCAAGATACCTTTATCCTATGCTAATGATTGCCTTTATCTCAATGACACTCAATTTAGAAATGTTGGCTAGTACTTTGTTTTCGTTCGGTATTTCAATTCTTCAATTACTTAAAACTTTTGAAGAAACAAGCGTTGTTAACTGTACTATAATAAATTGACCAGCTATTGCTTAAGCATTCATGGATACATTTCAGGTGTCAGTTTTCTCTAATTAGTCACCTCTTAAATTTGTCATTCCAGTCAAAGGTATTGAGGTGATTTCATTTTGGAAAAGATATATTTATGACAACAGAAGCTTACTCATTTTGCTTGCATAGGATCTAAGAAGATTGGCTACCTATATTTTGCTTCCAATGTTTTTCCTAAAAAGGTTTCACTAATGAATAAANTTACTTAAACTTTTGAAGAAACAAGCATCATTAACTTTACTATAATAAATTGACCAGCTATTGCTTAAGCATTCACGAATACATTTCAGGAGTCAGTTTTTACTAATTAGTCACCTCTTAAATTTGTCATTCCAGTCAAAGGTATGGAGGTGATTCCATTTTGGAAATATTATATTTATAGCAACAGAAGCTTACTCATTTTGCTTGCATAGGATCTAAGAAGATTGGCTACCGATATTTTGCTTCCAATGTTTTCCTAGAAAGGTTTCACTAATGAATAAACACATTTTGTCTCATTTACTGAGGATGGCAACATTCTTGTTGAATTTGTATTTACCACATTGTTTCTTAAAAATTGTCGGTGGTTTTCATATTCTCTGGATTTTGTTAGGTTGGTTTTAACCAAAATTTTTTAGCTTTTATGGACCAATTGGATCTCTATTTACATTTTTTTATTACACACCTTTTTATCAGTGAATTTCTTCACGTGTTTGATTGGTCACTTGTGTTTACCTCTGAATACATCAACACTTCTTATTTTACTTTATCCTCACCTTGAACATCCATGAAATCTTTGTTAATTTGACTTTTTATTATATTTTTAACCCTTAACCAAATTCTTGTATCACAATCAATTCTTGCCCTGGACACTTTGAAATTTCCTCTAGATGCTGAAAGAGTGGTTTTTTGATCCTTTCTATGTGCCACAGTGTACATATTGTTGATCGCCATGTGTTTAAACTTCAATTTCATGTTGGTGACATTTGAATTGGAATTTTCTACCCTTTTACAATACACTTTGGTTTCACATTTTCATTTACAAGTATTTTCTAACTCAGAATAAATTTTTGACTTTGTTTCCCAACAGTCAGTTGGGAGTTTCTATGTATTTTCTGATCTGTGTGCAATACACCAATTTGACTGAAGAGGGGATGTGTCAAGTATTGTTATCTGTTTATGGGAATTCTGCATGGCAAAAACCTTCATATGTTGTTCAGTTACTCAAAAATCTCTTTTTCACCACCTCGCGACTTCCATTCCACAGCTTAGAGTGATTATTTAACACTTATATACCTCTTTCTCTGGACAGCCTGTTTTCTTGCTGCCATATTTGTTATAAATGAACATGGGTTCGTTATTATATAGTTAAAATATTCATATGTGAGGTAAAAGAAATCTTAGTTTAACATAATAAAAGCTTCAGTTGTATGGGAATTGAGAAAAAATAGTAAACAGTGTACCATTCACTAACGAAATAAACATGTATTGGGAAAAATATCTCATACATTACTGGTAGACTCCCTCGTTAAGTATTGCAGAACTTAATGTAACATTTTAACGATAATTATCTATTATTGTATACACCAGTCGAAAATAATTTAATATATCCCTTATTTATACAAAAAATAAAAGTTTCTAGTTTTGATCGTTTCAAGTTAAATTTCGAAAGATTTACGAATACGTATAATGAAAGAATACCAAGAAACTTATTTATTCCTTGTCGCGGCGTTACGTAGATAAGTCTTGCGGAAGCTTTACCAAGCTGTAAATTGAGATTTTTAATTAAATGCATTTTTTAGTTAGCATTATTACCTATGTCTTTACGGTTAGTCAAGCTTACTTAATTCATATTTCGTGATTTTAATTTTCGCAAGCCATTTGCAACATTTTTCTTGCATGAAGAGTCTAGTTTCTTTCATCGAGTTTACCGATATTGCATCGCAAATTGACAACAACTTGAAAAGCAGTTTTATAACACCGTTAGTTCTAAGTCATTCGCGTGTACGTAATGTATGCGGAAGCGTTGTCGCTCTTGTCGATAATGTCACTGTTGCCCGTTTTAATATTTTGTTACTTTGCGTGGGTTGAACAATTAAGTTATCTATTGTCTTCAGATGTCTAATTGATTTCTTGTAGCGTTTTCCCTTTCAGAACTCTGCACTGCTGGATCCAAGTTCTGATAATGATTTTTAAATTACGGACAACCCACTCACAATTAAGTGCAACTATGAGTGGGTTGCCTGAATTTTAAAATTTTTTCGCAGAAATTTGAGTCCAGCAGTGCAATTTTTGAAAGTGGAAAAACAAATAGTACTTGAAATTGAAATTTTTGCAGCCGAAAAAGTAATCGGAAAAAGATGTGAAAAATAAATGATTTGGCCGCCCGCCAAGCGGGTTCGAGACTGGGTTGCGGGTCTTTTGCACCCGCAACACTAAAGGACGGGCTCGAATCCGTTTATTCCGAAGTTAGGATGAGGAAAAAGCTTCCGGTGGGGTTGGCGGCCTTCTAATCCCGGAAGAGCCCGCGACCGGATTCGAACCCGAGACAGTTAGCGTCGCACCTAGGTGCTGTGACCCACTACGCCAGCCTGTCGAACGGTAAAAGTGAGGCAGAATAACGTACTGGTTCGTCCGAAGCCGTTCCTTAGGAGGGAATACAGAACGAAAAGCTTGCAGTTATAATGCTTTATCTTATGGAATTTTCATCGTTAATGATAGTAGGATAAGTATCAACATCGCATTTAGTAAAAGCTGTATTATTGAATCAAAGTTAGAAAGGTTGAAGTTTCTCCAAACTATTAGTTAGTGGGAATTGACGAAGAAATTTGATTCATCTTCCAAATTTCAATTCTTACAAAAATTCTCTGATGTAGAACTCTAAAATTCAGATTTTATATGAACCAAATTTTGTACGACTCAAAAACCACTACTCAATTCTATATTGCTCTTCTGGTATGCGATCTACTATCATGATTTCATATACCTCTACCTTATAGTAATTTGCTTTTATGAGTTGGGCTGATTAAGTTTATAAAGCAGCTTGTAAATTATCTCCTTTTATAATGAAGGAAAGACGATAGTTATAAAAAATGTTCATCGATTAAAATTTATAACGTTATACACTCTGAAGTGATGCCAGGTATCAAAAAATTAAATATTACCTAAATATTTTCGTAAAAATGTTGTTGAAACAGGATTAGGTATGTAACATTAATGATGATGAAAATATACAAGTTGGAGATAACTGCAACAAAACTCTTTTTATGGATAATTATATTTTAGTTGCAACCAACACCTTTCCCTTAAGAATATTTCATTTTATTTATGATACAGTGATACCTTGGTTAACGATGGTAATCCATTCCAAGATTTTCATCGTTGACCAAAACCTTCATTATTCAAGGAGCGATTTCTCAGAACCACACTGCATGTCAAATATACAGATAAAACTAATTAAAAGTCATTTATATACAAGGTATATATGATTTATTCAGCTATATTTCCATCAAAAAATTATCGTTAATGAATAATCATAAAAGAAGTTTTTATTAGTCAATCTTCAGCAGAAGGTGTTGTAAAACAAAGCATGCATCGTTACCCAAGACATTTTTTTATCACAGCTATTCGTCATTAACCAAGCACGTCAATAACTAATGCCGTCGTTAACCAAGGTACCACTACACTATACATCTGTACTATACCACTGTATATCCTTTCCTTTTGCTAGGTCATTTTGATTGTCTAGTGGAATGTTCATCAAATCTTTTATTTCTAAACTTCGGCTCTTAACGTTTGATAGTATATCATTGTTACCATTGTATCTATAAATGAGAGTAATTGCCTTAGGACTTTTCTTCATGAAAATTCCTTTGATTTTTCAGATATCAGTGTGTAGATAATAACATTGATTCATATTTTTCTTAATTCCGTCCTAGTTCATCAATTTCTGTGCTTAGTGTGCCTTGACTATCTATAGTGAGTGCAACACTTACCTTGGGAGGGAATAATCACTGCAATCAGAGCTGGCATTAGATGTACTCACGTTGCAGATGAAACTCAACAAATTTCCCAATTCGGTTAATCGAAGTTCTCGCAATTTCAAATTTATATGAATGATTCACAACTAAAATAAGATTCTATGATCATTTTCCTTTCTTTAGACACTTGTCTCAATTTTGTAGGACCATTGTTTCTAATTTAATGTTGTAAAAGAAACAACCTCTGCAGGTAACAAAAACCTATTTTACGTAAATTTCTTATGGAAAAGTATACTAACTGATTATCCCCGTGCAAAGCCATGCCGTCCTATGGGTGCAAAGGGTGCACCGCACCCGGGCGGCGGCATCGGAAGGGTGGCAACAGAGGCATAGCCAAAGAGGATTTAATGGGGTTTGGCAACAATTCCAACACTTATCTGAGAAAACAGATGGCGAGATATGGCCCACCTATTCCAATTCAACAACCTCGAGTAGATATTTTTCATTAATATTGGGACCCTCGACTCAACCATCCTTTGTAAATAATCGTTCACCTCAAATCATGTCTTCCATTATCATTTTCGCTCTCTCAGCTTGATGGGTAGTTGCAAGATGCAGTTGCTAAAGATAAAGTTGCAGATGATAAAGCCTGAAGACAAATCTTGACGAAAAATATCTCAGTAGTGTGTAGTGCCTGAGAGGAGCATTATCTGCCATTCCCACATTCTTCATCCTTCTTGTCATACTTAAAATCAGGAATAGAGATCGGCTAAAAGTTCACCAATAATTTTCTTTTTACCGGAAGCTTATCTTTCACATGGGCAAAGAAAGCAGAATCTGTTATGAGATTCTCTAACCAATTCTTAGGTTAGAGATGAGACTATCGCCCAATTTGGTGTGGTCTTAACATTATACATTTTCACGTCTTTACATAGTTCAGTTGCATGATGGATCGCTCTCTTATTGAGAGTCTACAATGACAAATAGTAATATTTATATTCTTATCCGTATTTCTTAAAGGTGAAATAGCACCATTAAATCAGGAAAATTTGTCTCTAGTGCACTCCCTTTCCATTGTTTTGGGATATCTTTTAGGTCCAACAGCTTCTCTTCAGTTCAGCCTAAATTATTCGACAGTAAGTGTTACTTACAAACATCAAATAATGGCCTACAAAAGATAATTAATGACTCAAACCCAAGGGCGTTCAAGGAAAGGGACATTTGAGAGGAGAATTTAAAGGAAGAACTAGAATCGAATAAAGATTTTCTGGAGCCAAAAATGACTTCTCTTCATGTTTTAGAATACATCTTCTCCAGAGATTTGGTAGGAATATTTTCCAATTTGCAAATAGCTTTGCAAATTCTATTAACTTCTCCGGTCACAGTTGCTGCTAGGGAACGATCATTCTCAAAACTGAAATTGATCAAGAAACACTTGCGTTCATCAATGGGCCAAGGCAGATTTTAAAATCTGGCTCTTATAAGCATAGAACATGAAATTTGTGATGGACTTGTATTTGATGACATGAATTCAGAATTATGAAATCTTGAAAAGTAAATTTCTAAAGTTAAATGTTCTTACGTATTTTTCTTTACCTGGTTTCTCTTAAAATATAATTAGTGATGATATTAGGTGATTTTACCAGAAAATTTAACAATTAGTTGCAAATTATAGATATTATACATATATGTTATATGAACTTTCTGCTCATTGCAATGATAATGATACTCGAGCGTGAACAATCGACTTTTAATAACAATTTACTTAGGTATACGGAATATCCGTTATTAATTGTTACGGATGTTTGTGGCCAATGTGGGCTGTGAAACTATAAAATACCGTAAAATTTCCATTAAATCCATTAATGGATGATTCCATTTGAATTCCATTCATTTCAGTCTCAAAATGATTTTTATTTGCAAATCGTAATTTGTTAGGTTTGGTATTTAATCTTAGGGGCGGCAAATTATGTTTGCACCCAGGCAGCATATGGGCAGGGCGCAGTTCTGGTTATAATAGTATTTAAATGTATTATTTGAACCATTAAGGGCAGATGGCAGTAGATAGGCTGTCCCCGTGCATTTATATGGGATAACTATTGAAATCAATGTTCATCAATTGCCTTGGTCGTAAAAGGTTGTTGTTTATTTCCCAAAAATTTTGCAAATTTTCCATGTATTTTATCAAAGTTCTCAATTTCAAATTATATGTTCAAATGTAAGTTCAATTTCAAAATTATATGAATGATTCATTACTAAAATAAGATTCTGAGATTATTTTCCTTTTTTGTGACACTTGTCTCAATGTCGTAGGAGCATTGCTTCTAATTTAATTTTGTAAAAGAAATCTCAACAACATTTATCTCTTATGGAAATGTATTATGAGCTTCGAACCTGGGTCATTACAGAGATGAGAATATATTTCCTGGGGGCTGTAGCATCGTAGAAACACAATGCAGTTTATTTCAGATCTCTAAGTCAAGTCGTTTCTGAGATAAATTGGGGGACAGAGAGGCATTTGCTTTTTACATATATGATGTTGGCCAGAATGCTTGAATTATAGGTGTGATATCTCCAAATGAAAGAAAATGGAACTATCTAAGATTGATTCATTTCTATAAAATGTTCACAATTTTGCATTGTGTGTGGAAGCTTCCTCAAAATTCTATAAATTCTATAAATCATAATTATTGCAGCCAAGACCTCATATTATTTATTACTATATAGTAAGAAATAACCACATATAAATGATATCATTTTATTCAATTTTACTATCTTTCAGAGTTTTACAATCTTAGAATTGTTGATTTATACTGTAATCCATGATTTAATGCTGTTAAATTTACTTGTCCTAATTTGCATAGTCATTTAAGCTTGCTTAATTCTTCTATTTATGTATGTTCTGTAATTGCAAATTATTTAAAATTCGATCGATTATTTTACATTTTTATTTCTATTTTCAATTTCTATTACTCTCTTAAAGTAATTTTGCTCTAAAAGATCTGGTGCTTTCCCGGTGAACAATGTGAAGGAAGTACTCTCGGGTTTCCAACCGGGTAGTTAGAGTTGAGCTAGAGATAGAGCTGCCATCTTCAGGGACGAAGTGCCGAGTGTGCGAAATGGTCAGGTATATATAGGGACCCCAATATCCATTTCACTTTTTCATCTTCGTCCCTGAAGATGGCAGCAGAGATTACAGCCGAAACGTTGGACCTGTTCCAGTCAACTACCCGGTTGGAAACACGAGAGTACTTATTAGTATTTTGCTCTGTTTCCTTCACATTTGTCGTGCTTTCATTTGTTCATTAATTTAGGACAATCTATTGGGAAAGTTCATTTTAATTATGTGAGGATTAATAATTAGCTGTTTCTGAACTAAATTTGCTATCAGTGAATATTTTTGTGAATCTTTTAAATTCCTCAACTCAACCATTTTACGTAATTACTCTCTGCAAGCCGTAAATGCTCTTAATTAAAAAATGCATGATTTAATTCTTCATATAATCAGTTTATATGTTTAAATTTTTGTCACAGCAATTATAGTAATTTTCCATGATCAATTTTCTTTTGCAGGCTAATTTCTGTAAAAAATATTTATGACAGATGGAGAGGATTTCGGCAAAAGATGAGTTAGCTGGGTGAACAGAACTCTTTATTTTTCAATGTATACAATGTTGGTGTTCATAATGAACATTATGCCAAGGAGCCCACATCACTAGGTAGGATACAAGAGAGAGGACACTTCACAGGACACACCACCTCTGCACCATCCGTGTCCAAAATCCAAGAGGTTATTTTCCCTGAGCTCTGTCAGCTCCACAGTGCACTGTGCCGCTGCAATTGGGTGGTGCAGTTGGCATCCCAATTGTGTTGCAAGCATAGAAATTCACTGGAAGCACTTTGGACACCAAGAGGCTGAAGTTCAGTGGTGGCACACAGGAGACTACCACGTTATCATCTCCCTCCTGCTGAAACTAAAAAAAATAAAAATTAAACTCAAATAAAAAATTGAGAGGCAGGGAGGCTTTACAGCGTAGATAAGACTCATCTTTACAGCGTAGATGAGCTTGTGGTAGGTAAGCAAGGTGAAAATCCATCCTTCCTGGATGTGCAGAATGAATTTCTTGGAGTAGAAATCCACCAGCTGTTGATGCACTGTTGAAGAGCTGTGCCGATGGCTGTGTTGGAGTTGTTGCTGGAGAGTGCCAAGGGGGCCAATAGTGAGACGAATGCTGACCGGGCAGCTTCGAAAGCAACATCGGCCTTGGCATTCCCTTTGCAGCAGGTGACGACTTTGCAGTGTGCCCTTTTAAAGCAGCAGCACACAGCATGTTCTCGAGCATGCCTAGAAAACAAAACAATAGGTGCTAGGTTTTGTGAAGCACCTGGACCCCTTCAGTGGCATCTCAGACTATTGAAAAAAATCGGTCCCAAGCCGAGAATGTTGACCTGACCATCCAAGCAGGCATTTACCAATGTTGATTGCCTGACCAGCTCTGTACAGATACCTTCTGGAGATGCTCTTCATGGGTGGTCGACATCATCAGGAGGTCGTCAATGTTGGACCTGACAAAAGGGAGCCCACATAGCCGACAGTCGAGAAAGTCGAAAGGAGAGCTTGAAGATGGTCAGATGATCCCCTTGAGAGAGATTCTCATGGTGGCAAGTTGTTTCCAGGGATGCAGGGATGACAGTGACTTACCGCACCCATGGTGTGGATGCGGTAAGTCACTGTTGTTCTCTGCTCTGTCGATTCATTGCTCTTCTTTAACTGGGTCATGGTAAGTCCTCAAACTCTGCAAGAGGTTGGTAGTAAGCCACTCAGTTTAGGTCATATGATGAACTGGAGTGGCTATTGATACGCCGTGAACAACTTCAGTTGCAGCAGCTGGGCAGGGTTGACAGGAAATTGGTCAGGTTGATGAGTTGCCCATGCCAAGTTCTACCCAGTCTGAGCCAAGATATCAGCTCCCAGCCACTGGTACGTCAGCGATGACAAACTGGTAGTGCCGTTGGGGGCCAATATCTACTGATGCCATATGCCGGCCATAAACGTAGATGGACATTCCATTTGCGGCTACCTACCAAAGAAACAGATGACAGTTTACCCCAGATCAATGCAGCGAGACGACAGACGCAGAAGCTGGTGGTAATAGCAGTGACCTGACCAGCAGCTGCACGCCTGGAGCTGTAAGAAAAACTAAAGATTTTGTGGACTTATTTGAAAAATTTTGAAGTGTATCTTTTATTACAGAGTTCAATAAAAAAATGTTAATGTTAAATGTTAAAAAAAGTTTAAGTTTCATTTGGAACATGTCCAACTCCCCACCCTTCAAATCTTTTGGTACAGCAGGGGACATGAAACCTGGAGCTGAATTGTTTTTCCTGTAGCTGAAGAATCTGCCATCTTTGCCTTCTGTACTTGTATCCTCAATGATCTGTGTCTTTTCAATGGCTAAGCTGAAGCTAAGCAATGGATAATTTTACTTTGAATTATTCTGAACATAGCCATTGAAAAGACATATCACTGAGAATACAAATAAAGAAGGTTGAAAAACATTAGCCAATTAAATTACCTTGGGGACTAGTATAATTTTTCAAGCTAGGGTTTAACCTAGCTACCAAAGTACCCTAGGGGTACCTAGGGGTAAAATGGGAACAAGTTTCTTCTCCCTAAAAATATGGAAAATCCCCCAGTATTATAAATACTGCAGTTTATAAAGTCTGCACATAAAAAAAAAATACACATAAACATTCATTTTTAGTTCAAAATGGTTAAAATTTCACATAAATATTAAGAGTACTGAACAATTTAGCTTCCTTTCATTGAAATAAAATATTAATACCAACTAAAATTCATTCATGCATACCCAGCATTCATAGGAAAACCAGCATTGTTAACCTACTCAAGAATTCTTGACAGAAAAAGTATAATCTGGATGGTATAAATTTACAATTAAAATCTTCAAGAGTGATTTATATGGATTTAGAATTCAATACTACCGAATATATATTGAGACCCCAAATTATTATTAATTGATTCATTAAACAACTTCATAAAAAAGTCATCTATTTCTCTTAAGAACATTCCATATTCCAAAAGAGTTAACACTAAAACTTATATGATACTGTCATAATTAAACATAGTTTAAAATAGAAGGGAGTTCAGGACAGAAATAGAATTGACACATTTATCAATCAGTATATGATATATATTTTGCAAATTCTGCGCTTTACTTTTTTTTAATGACATTTTCAATAAGATGAAATTAGAAGAGCTCTTCAAAAATTTCAACTATTAAATTAATATTAAAATTCTGTGCATAATAAAATCAATAATTGATGCCAATTGAATTTCTCATTTAAGAAAATTAAATGACAAAAAAAAGTTTGCTGAGTTATTTTAATGTTTTTAAGAGCCAGAATGTTTGGAATAGATTTAGCACTTAACTCAAGAGCAGGGAAGAACAAAGTAGTACCTCTTTTTTATATTCAGCGAAAGAATCTAATTTTTATTCTCTTGGGATAAATACATCATTTTAACCGATTTTTTTTGAAAGGATCTCAATCATTCATGAGTATGATGGTGGCTCAGTTTAAAAGAGAGGATTTAAAAATGATTCTGTTTTATTCTTATGATAAACCTGCACAATTTAATACAATGCACGTGACATTATTGCACATGCAGAATGTCTAAGTGGATGATCACCAAAATACAATCTCCTATAAAATAAAACAATTCCTCATCCTAGAATCTAAACATTGAACCTCTTCCTGATAAAGATATAAATATTCCATTCTAAAAGAATTCTTAACAAGATAGTCCATATAAAAGTAAAGTATAATAGAATAAAAAAATTAATCATGCAACCATATTGATGCCATACTGATTTAAAAAATTAAGTATAGGAAGAAATTACAGTATCTCATTTTTAAAAATGCATAAAACCTAGAGGAGGCAATTCAGAATCCCAAGAATGATTATACATAAGTTGATAACTAATGATTTCAGAGAATTAATTTTCAGACATCCAAGGGAGAATATATATCATGGTTTGTTCTCTAATGTTATACTCTCAAACATGAAGAGTCAAAATTTAGAATCACAAAAGATTAGATGAAAGTTCCACTAGACAATCAAAATGACCTAGCAAAAGGAAAGGATACATCATGAAAAAAATGAAGTATTCTAAGAGGAAAAGGTTGCAACTAAAATATAATATCTTGTCTTTCCGTTTTTTCAGTCCCTGCAAAAGTTTAAACTTATATACCTCAGAGAGATTCAGAAGATATAATAAATTATGTTTGCTACAAATTTTCATAACAAAAGAATAAGCTTCAGAGATAATTTGAAACCATAATATTCCCTTCAGTAGATTTTTTACCAACATAATTTTGTTGAAATTTACAGTTCACTAAAAAGAGTTTTGCCAAAGTTATCTGCTACTTGTATGCTATCATTATCATAAATTTTACATAACTAATCCTGTTTTAACACAATAATTGTGTATTATATTTATAAAAATTATTTTTACAAATATAATTGGTAATAATTAATGTTTCTCTATATTGCATCACTTTGGAGT
>KZ308550.1:29117-300302 GCA_000376725.2 Ladona fulva
TTATAAGAAAATTTTCATATAAATTTGAAAGATAATTCAGTTTCTTCGGTAATTCAAACTAAGTAATAGTCTGGAGAAACTTCAACTTTTCAGACTTAGATTCAGTTGTACAGACTATTAATTTTACCAAATGCGATGTTGATACTCATTCTATTACAAATAACGATGAAAATAGATGGAACATCATAACAGGAAAATTTTTACGAAATTATTTAGGTAATATTTAATTTTTTGCTAACTGGCATCACTTTCGAGTGTATGACGTTATAACTTTTAATCGATGAATAGTTTTTTATAACTATCGTCCTTCCTTAATTATGAAAGGAGATCATTTACAAGATACTTTATAAACCTCGATAACCCAACTCATAATAGCAAATCACTATAGGGTAGAGGTATGAAATGATGGTAGTAGATCGCACACCAGAAGAGCACTATAGAATTGAGTAGTACAAAATTTGGTTCATATAAAATCTGAATTTTAGAGTTCTACATCAGAGAATTTTTGTAAGAATTGAAATTTGGAAGATAAATAAATTTTCTTCGTTAATTCCCCCTAACAACTGTAAGAGTCCGGAGAAACTTCAACTTTTCTAACTTTGATTCAATAACACAGCTTTTATCAATTTTACCAAATGGAATGTTGATACTCATTCTATTATAATTAACGATGAAAATAGAACGAAGATTTAGTCTTATTATTAGATCTTTATTATTATAACTGCACGCTTTCCTTCGAGAATTCCCTCCCCAGCGACGAAAAAGCACGATATTCGGCCTCACCTTTACCGTTCGACAGGCTGGCGTAGTGGGTCACAGCACCTAGGTGCGACGCTAACTGTCTCGGGTTCGAATCCGGTCGCGGGCGCTTCCGGGTTTAGAGGGCCGCCAACCCCACTGGAAGCTTTTTCCTCATCCTAACTTCGGAATAAACGGATTCGAGCCCGACCTTTAGTGTTGCGGGTGCAAAAGACCCGCACCCCAGCCCTCGAACCCGCTTGGCGGGCGGCCAAATCATTTATTTTTCACATCTTTTTTCGATTGATTTTTTGGCTGCGAAAAAATTCAATTTCAAGCACTGCTCGTTTTTCCGCTTTCAAAAATTGCACTGCTGGGTACAAAGTTAAGGAAAAACATTTTAAAATTCAGACAACCCACTCAAAATGGAACAAAATTGTGATACCCACTCAAAATGGAACAAAATTGTGAGTGGGTTGTCGGTATTTTAAAAATCATTTCCAGAACTTGAGCCCAGCAGTGCAACGTTCTGAAAGGGAAAACGCTACAAGAAATCAATTAGACATCTGAAGACAATAGATAACTGAATTATTCAATCCACGCTAACTAATAAAACGGGCAACAGTGACATTATCGAATTTTCGAAAAGACCGATAACGCTTCCGCGTACATTACGTACACAAAGTGTTGACGATTTGCGATGCAATATCGGTAAACTTGATGAAAGAAAAATGTTTGACTTACGAAAATTAAAATTACGAAATATGAATCAAGTAAACGTCTTCCACCGTAAAGATATGAGAATAATAATAGGGAAACCTAATCATACGCATTTAATAAAAAATCTCAATTTACAGCTGTGTGGTAAAGCTCCTGGAAGACTTATCAACATAGCGATGCGAAAACATGCTATCTTATCTAAAATTGATAAACAAAAAGTCATAGATTAAATAAGTTTTGTTGGTATTCTTTCCTTTTATGTAATTGCAATTACAATGCAATGCCATGCCTCGTAGATGAATATTCTAACTATTTGTTAATTGACCCTTGTTCTATTAAAAATTTAAGAATAGAAAACTGGACATTCAGGGAAAAAATTAAAATATTGTAAAATAACCACTCCTTATACTGTAGAATGCAAGTCATGAGGAGATAGACAAGAGATTTTTGAGTGATTAAACAACAACCTACAATTGAAGATTAAATTTTTTCCATGAAGTACTCCCATAAACAGATAAAATACTTGACACATTCCCTCTTCAGTTAACTTGCGTGTATTGAATTCAGATCAGAAAATGCATATGAAACCTCCCAACTGAACGTTGGGAAACAAAGTCAAAACATTTCTTCTGAAGAGTTTGGAGATACTTCAAAGTCAAAATGTATAACCAAAGTGTATTGATAAAGGGGGTGGAAAAGTCTAATTACCAATGTAAAATTGAAGTTGAAACACATGGTGAACAACAATACATACACTTTGGCAAACTTATCCCAAATAGAAATCCAAGAAAAACCACTCTTTCGTTATCAAGGGGAAATTTCAAAGTGAACAGGGTGTGAACTGAATGTCATACAAAAATGTGGTCAAGTGTGAAAAAGAAATAAAAATTCAAATCAACAAAGATTTCATGGATGTTCAAGGTACTGATAAACTAAAATAAGAAATGTTGATGTTCACAGAGGTAAACACAAGTGACCAATCAAACACGTGAAGAAATTCACTAATAAAAAGGTTTGTCACAAAAAAATGGAAAATAGAGATACTATTGGTAAGAATAGCATAAAGCTCAAAATGTCATGGTTAAAACCAACCTAACAAAATCCACAGAACAAGAAAATCACACAAAATTTGCAAGAAACAATGTGCTAAATACGAATTTTGCCATCCTCAGTAAATGGGACAAAAAGAGATTAGTCATTAGAGAAACCTTTCTAGCAAAAGCATTGAAAGCAAAATACCAGTAGCCAATCCTCTTCGATCCTATGCAAGCAAAATGAGTAAGCTTCTGTTGCCGTAAATATATCTTTTCACAAATGAAATTACCTCCAAACCTTTGATTAGAAAAAATAATTTACGGGGGCAACTAATTATTGAAAACTGGCACCTAAAATGTATTTATAAATGCTTATGCAACAGCTGGTCAATTTACTGCAGTACAGTTATCAACGCTTGCTTCCTTAGAAGTTCAAGAACTTGAAGAATTGAAATACCCAACAAGAAAACGAAGAACCTAATAAAACTTTCAAAATCGAGTGTCATTGAGACAATCATAATATTGAGATAATGTATTGATTAATGGGTTAGAAATTCTTGGATCATAAGTCCCTAAAAACTGATAAAAAAGCATGACATAGCTTTCTTGAAAGTCCATAATTTAAAAACAGAATTCAAGCAAATATTCATTACGATCAATTGAATGAAATTAAAACTAATGCAGAATCCTATCAACTTTCTTGAATTAAGAATTATGATACACTGAAAAATATGTTTATCTAAGGTCATGCAAAATTCTGATAGTTATAGCAAAAATCATTAGCTAGTGGGTTCATAACAGAGAGAGAGTTCATAGCATAGATTGACCTCTATGTGTAATAATTTATGGGTATAAAATTTACGGTATCATTTATGTCAACAGTGGTTATCATACATAATCTCGTAGTAATAGTATTGTTTAAAGTGCTTTGACTGCTTTGGTCATTTCGCACGTAGGCCCCCACCGGGAATCGAACCCGTGACCGCTTTAGCAGAAGTCGAACGCTTTCCCCACTTGGCTATCTGGGAGCCCAGCATAATCTCATCAATTATTGTAAATTATTAGCACAGTATTTTGAAATAGCTCATCAATTCCTAGAAACATAAGATGTAATGGATTGAGATATTTTCCAAGCAGAAAAAGGAAAGGAAGATTTGACACGACAAGGAAAATAGGAAGATGTGAAAATGCGAACTTACAAAAATGAGCACTTCAAACAGAAGATCATTTTCCTTCATCAGAGATGTGGTAAGGGGTGAGGCCATATCCATTGTGGAAACTCCTTCTTTCTTCAATTGCCATCATCAAACAGATGAGATGTTGAACGCCATCCACTCACATGCACTAAAACCAGTTAACTTTGCACTAATTCAACTTCAACAACTTCTTTGATGTATTCCAGATTCTGATTAATGACTCCCATGGCAACCAACGAGGTTACTGTAAGAGAAAATTCAATTTATTATTTAATTTTAGTGTTGGATTGATCACGTTTAAGCATAGCTTATAAAACATGCACTATCTATACACCTTAAACAAATACAATAAAGTTCTCAAATCATCTCAGATCTTGCCATAGTGTCACATTGTTATTTCATAGCAATCATTAGTGTCTGTATATGAGCATAAAACTGTACTTAGATTCCTAGATTCTTCATTTAAAATGAAAATAATACATTAATTAAAATGATTTACAATCAGCTTTAATTATATTCATTATATATTAGCCATATATTAATATCCAAACGAATGTCAGTAAAATAAATTACAGGAAAAGATCCAACCATCAACATGTTTATACTGAAATTTGAAGAACTATCAAATGCATAAAGAAAATAAATGCTTGCAAAGATGGATTAAGAAAATAATATATTTAAAAACAGTCAAACGTTAAACGATAGTTATAATACCTAAAACTTTAGAGAGAAGAACAGGAGAACAATTTTAAGAACTAAATGCTATGCACTATATGAACTGAAGTACAAATAATGCCACTGCTGATGAAGAAATATGCTCATGAATCTTATATCCAGGAGTAGCCTGAGTGTGATGCAATATTGAGGTATGAATTTATGAGGTATTATTATGAATTTACTCCATGGATTCTCTCACTATCACATCACCGTCCAAAATACAGTACCTAATGAATGATTTCCTACCAACTTAAAGCCTATTCAACCTATTCATTTCCATAATTAGTATGAAAACATTCATCCTATATTTCATGGATATAAGAAACATGAATTTACAGATATTTCCTTCACAATACATCACAAATTCCTTTTGTTAGATACATTCATAAGTGAATTAACGAATCTAATTAATTAGGTATTATGACAAATACAGGATGATTTGAGGCAAGAAATCATGTGGAAGTATATAAAGTACGGATTTTAATTTTGCAAGCAATTTTGTATGTCTATAAAAATAATATAATAACAGTTAGTCCTTTAGTTCCATTTTCCTTGTAGGAAAAACATTCTCTAAACAGACACAAAAATCAGCTCGATGTTACTTGCTTTTTAAACAACAAGAGATTGTAGTCTGATCAGTATCAAGCTTGAAATAAATATTACCTTGGAGTCATACAGCGAGGACTTCATTGACTAACGATGGGTAAACTTTATCTTCAATGCTACAGGATCCATGTCCACCAATGAAAAAGAGGTTGAACTCCCACATAAACAATTCTAAATGAAATTCAGCAACACGCAAAACAAAATATCCACGTGTCTCCATGCAAAACAATCACTTTGCTCGTTTCATCCACAAAAGTAGTCTAAACTTCACCAGAGAGTTAAACGGGAATTTCGCCGCTTCGCCCAACCAGCGCGTAAGTTCTCAATCACGAACTCCGGATTTTTCTCCCTCACGTAGCGGCAGGTTTGAATTCGTTGAGCCAAAGATGGCTAGCAATTCTCTTTTACGACCTTTAATAGGTCACGGAAGAAATTAATCATGGCTTTCGGCTAGCCAAGTGAGCATCGGATTCGCCTTGAGTGAAAGTGGTTCCGTGTTCGATTCCCGGTGGGAGCTGAGCGAAATGACCTCAGCTGACCATTCCCAAGCGTTCTGGGGGGGTATTCTGTAACTCCGTACCGAAACGAAAGTCAGCCATTCCTCGGTAACTTCTCGGTGTAACTTCATAAAGGAGCGGAGAAGATATCTGTGAGTTTCTGTACTCTTCGATTCGGTACGCCGGCCATTTTAATTCGGCTACTTCTACAGAGACGAAAAAGCTCTCGGTATCACAGTGATTTCTTCGGTTAGCCCTCGTAAGACCGCAGCAATTGAATGCTTATTTCGCATTAGCGTAGGAAATATGTCACTTTAATGCTCGTAATTCGTAAATAACTTTTCTGCAAGTAGGTGGATCATATACTGCCTGTACTTCTAATCATTACCCTTATAAAAGTATAAAAGTCCTACGAAGTCTTAATTTTGCTGCAGAAAGTATGAAACAATTGGATTGTATTTTATTTCACTATTTATGGTAATCTCTTGGTACTTACTAAATGATTAGACTAAACTAAAATGATTCTTTTATAAACAATCAATGCTGTTATGTTTTTTCGATTTGGTAGCGCATTATTTGACATGATGATGAATTTGTCCCCATGCATGAGTAGACCAGTAAATGATTACAGTAACTATAAACATCTCATCGATTCTTTCCAATTATATTTTATCACACGTTTATTATCTAAATGACAGACTTCTTTGTCATAATAATTGTGCATAAATATCCTCAAAATAACTTCCGTAACATGATAAACTTCTTATAGAGGTGGTACCGTTCCTGTTTTTCGCAATATTTAAATAGTGCACTTTTGCCATCAAATATACGAGCATATACGCTGATGACTACAATTGCAATCATTTTCCCGTAATACCTTCTTTACCACTATTTCCATAAGGTAACAAAAAATATGCCGCTATCCTAAGATACCACTACTAAACTCAATGTAGGGACACAATAATGCCTTTAATGAATGAAGAGATAGAAGGAAATTGATGGAAATGTAAGAATTTAATTGGTTACTTTTCCACAAATGTTTAAACGGCAAATACTGTTAATAAAACAATAATATCTTTTCCTGTCTTTTGATACGTTTTTGTCTTCAGCTCAAATTTATTTGCATATTATAAAGGTGTTCAAACTATAACTCCTGCCATTGAGGACTGAAATTTTTCATAACTTGTAAGGTTTTACTATTTCATATTGGTAAGTTTTAAGAATGAATATTAATCTACTGAATTTAATGATGAATTATAAGTATTGTCGAATACTTACTTGCCATTTCCAGAATCTCTGACCCCTTCTTTCCAATACCTTTTCATTTGTAAATGAATACGGTTGCCCTAGTAAATACAGAAAAAGCAGTAAATTTCCGATAAAAATGGAATATATGGCAAATTATTTTTAAAATAGACATTTAAACCTATCAAGATCGCTTGCAGGTTTAGCCTTCGAATGTACAAAGTTTGATTGAAATCCGTCCAAATTTTAGAATTTTAACGAATGAAATAAGGAAGTCTTGCACTCTCGAAAATGAAAAATCGAGTGCAATCTTACGGGAACATTATTAGCTCCGGGGTTCGGCTCCCTGTCTTTCCTGGGATGAAAATAATTTTTTCCAGGGTTTCTAGAATGTAGAAAAGTTTGCCGCGCATCTCTAAATTTAATCGTTTCTGAGACGGACGGACGCAGCAAACTGTATACGATATATAAATATGATGATAGTCTAATTCAATCAACCAAAGAAGGGTAATTGGAGCTTTTTGTATTTGAAGATTTAACTAATGATGACTCTTAAGTTTTTTAACCATATTTGAATGCCGACGTCATCATTGGGCGAATTGTTTGGAAAGTTTAAAAGTTAGTATTCAAAGGAAGAAATGACAAATTAAGGAGTTGTATTCAAACTTTACAAATGCAAGCAGTAACATTGAGGTACGCAATTCTTTTATGCATTATGAGTATACATTTAAAGGAGCATTAGCCGAAATCAACAACCAAGGTATTAACATTTTGAATATTGTTAGCAAAATAATAATATAATCATAGGATAAGACGAAATTATAATTTATCATTGGATATATTGACAATTTTAACACTTAAATTTGATGTAAAAATTATGCCAAGTGTGTTAAAGGGTGTTGAAAAGGAAATTTTGCAAAACAAATTATGATTGCCTTGATAATTCAATTTGAATGTTAGATTTCGAAGTAATCCTCTAGGCAGAATCCTACGTCGTATTCCCTGCAGTCGCAAACATTATCTTTCCTCACCAAACTAAGGTGTATAAATTACTCTTGTTTTAAAAAATACCAAGTGTTTGCTCCTGCACTAATCCCATTACCACAAACATACTTAAGATTAAATACTAGGTTGTTCAATACGTTTTATCGTTCGATAGGAGATGGCGCTGATAGGTTCGTTATATACTCGTCTAAAGATGGTGCTACTTTTTCATGAGCACGTGTGTAGTTTCATGTAGATCTGTCAACTCATTCGTATATTTACACAACGTTGACGTGTCGCAGTATTTTTTACAATGGAAGAAACTGAATATCGTGCAGTGATAAAATTCTTATTTTTGGAAGGTGCAGCGCCAAAACAAATTCATGAACGATTGTTAAAAGTGTATAAGGACTATTCTCCTTCAATTAGAACAGTAGAAAGATGGGTTGCTGAGTTTAAACGTGGTCGTACAAGTCTTGAAGACGATCTACGTGAACGACGGCCCAAAAAAACATCAACACCAGAAATCGTAGCAAAAATGCAGGATATGGTTTTGGAAGATCGTCGATTAACCGAAAGAGATTTAGTAGAAGCCCTAGGCATCTCTTTAGGTAGAGTGAGCAATATTTTGGCTGAAGTTTTGGGTTTGAGAAAGATGTGTGCGCAATGGGTGCCGCATTCGCTAACAATGGAGCAAAAGAACATTCGAATGCGACTAACATTTTTAGTGACAGGTTCTCATTACTTCATGCATGAGCGACTTGATTCAAGAGCATTATCTAACCAATTACATCTATTATTACTAATTGCAACATATAATGAGTACTCTAAACATAACATCAGAGAAATATTTAATTTTATTATTCATAAATCAAATTCGAAATGGTAACAAAATACATAAACTACACTGAATTTCAATGATTGGCTATTATAATGAGATTACAATACTGTTCTTGAATCTTCGAGTTCACGAGAACCGAAATCTTCAGACACCGACGAAGTCACAGAGCTTACTGAAGAGAATCTTCTTTCTTATTGGTGTCTTGTAAAGAAGTCTCGAGGTGCCAAACGGCGAGATGTCATCATTTTTCTGTTTCTTGAGCGCTACGGCTGGACATTGCTTACGCATTCCTTGACTGTTGTTGGGTAAGTCAAGTAGATATAAAAATTGGAGTGGTCATCATGAATGAACCTGGCGTGGATGAAATGAGTTAGTCTGAACTATGTCAAGCCGTTGAGTCATATTCCGAGAGATCAAGGGTATCGATGAAACACCCAGGTGTGGAATAGGTTGATGCTGTGGGTTGAATGAGGCACTCGGCTTTGTAAATGGATTTTGAAGAAAGTTGTGAACATTCAGAAGGTTCTGAGCAGTGAGGCGTTGGTTGGTTGAGGTGCTGGTCATCTACAGAAGGCTGTGAAAAAAAATTATTGATCATGAAGAGCTACTGTTCGTTTACTTATGATGTTTGATATTACTTGCAGAACGCCTATTTGGAATTGAAGCATTTCACCGTCACTGAATTTTTCTAAATGCGGCATCAGGCTATGGAAGAATGACATTTGCCTGCTCGGTTTTTCCTGAAATGTTTGTAGTGCCACCAAGATCTTCAGATCAACTTCATCCTGTTTACTGTACTTCCTTGATCCGGATAGGGATTTGGAAATGTTTTTACGAACGGTTGTTTCATCCGTTTCTGTGTTTTCAGTCAGGATCTTCGGCACGTTATCTCTTCCATCACCTTCGCTGTCTTTCTTTTCTACGTCGGGGCTCTCTGTCTCCACCTCTCCAGAATATATGTTTTTCAAAAAGTGAAGTTCCCAGTTAAAAATGTACCTCCGTTTTCTCCCCCTAGAACCGCCGGCTTTGGCCTCCTCCTGATCTTTAACATATGAATCTCTTAAATTCTTCCACCTTTTAATCACTTCCTTACCTAAAATGAAAGATAAATTATTCGCCTTGAGAAAAATAAGCTTCGAGGCCGATTATTTGGCCCATAGATATGTGTTTTGGTGTGTTTTAAAAATAGTTTAAAATGGCGACACATGCAAATACATTCAGAACCATTCAAAAATTAAGATGGGGAGAACATTTAAAACTAATCCCGTGCATTTAGCCTAGAATAAAAACTTGTATTCAGGTATCTGGCTAATGGATACACTTTTACCGAAAGAAAGATTGTAGAGAATGTAGTTTCAAGCTTAACAGGTGGTTATGCAAACAGAATGCATACAGTCACTTACAAAGGAAGTACCTATGTGAAGCATATTGGAATAATAATCAATAACAAACAGTAGACAGAATACACGTCCGCATAGTCTCGCTAGTCGAAAGTGGGTCTATTTTATTTATAAAGAATACTATTTGATGGTGTTATTCAGCATTGCAGACTCAAAATGCATCTTGGTTAACGTTAATATTGGAAATATGGTAGAGATTGCGACTCTTCTATCTTCAAACAGACTCAGTTATGGAGAGCAATAGAAAGTAATGCAGAGGATTTTCCTGATGAGAAGTTCCTTATCAAATTTACCTATTTTTTTTTTGTTGGTGATGCAACGTTTTGGTTGTACAAACATTTATTAAGGCCATATGGCATACAGATAAACATAAAGGCCATTGTGTTGTTGTTCTAAACAGATCAGATTACGTGGAAAAGTGCTGTGATTTCATCTCAAACAACGATATAAGTGTATTACCTAAGGAACCCACTTCCAATACCAAGCCCTTGTGAGGAAAAGAGTGCTAGTTTCAAAGGTTTTAGACGAAAGAAGCAAATCTCGTGTATTAGTGATGAATCCCTAGCACCCTAAGCTTTTCAGCTTACCCAAAATACACAAGGTGGATGTGCCAATCAGACCAGTTGTTTCAAGTGTTTCTTCCCCTTCTCGAAAATTTGCTTGGAAACTCAACAATATCTTAACTAACCTTAGAGTCTTTAAACCTAAATATACTGTGAAAAACTCAATCGAACTTTGTTCCATTCCCAAATCAAAGAATTTTCCATCTAACTGTGAGTTGATCTCCTTCGATGCGAAAGACTTATTTACGAATGTGCAGGTCAACGAGACCCTTAAATATCATTAGGACCACGTTACTAAAGATTAATCGGAGTGTGGACTACACTAACGACTTTCTCAACCTGCTCAATGTGTGTATGAATTAAAATTATTTTGTTTTTAATGGCACGTATTTAAATAGGATAAAGGCCTTGCCATAGAGGGTGCAGTGCAATAAGTGTGAGAAGTGGTTCCATTTCAGCTGTGGCAATGTTATAGTGTTGAATGAGGAGGAATGGAAATGCACGGGATGTGGAAGAGCAGATGAGAGGAGAAAACTGGAGGATATGGAGATGATCGTAGTGAGCCTAAAGAAAGAGCTGGCTGCTGCGAAGGAGAGGATAACCTGCCTGGAGACTGAGAATGAAGAATTGAAGAAGGAATGCTGTGAACGGAAGGGATCGGTCCAGGTCGGGAAGAAGGAAAAGGGCCCTAAGGATCCTGATGTGCTGTTAGTAGGCGATTCATTACTGAGGTATAGCGGCGATGTCTGTAGAAAAGAAGGGGCCATGGTGGAGTGCTATCCAGGCATTAGAGCGGAACAGCTAGAACAGAAAATCGAGAAAATGAGTAGTAATAGGAAAGAAAAAGTGGTCTTAATACATGTTGGCACCAACGACGTGAAGACAGCCGAAAGTGAGGATCATGTTATAGGATATGTGTGGGATCTGTGTAGTGTGGCGAAAGAGAAGTTCGCGGAGGCAAATATAGCTGTGTGTGGAATATTGAGGAGAAATGATGTGTCGGACGTTTGTATCAATTATATAAACAATGGTATTGAATGGGCATGTAAAGCAAAGGGTCTGACTTTCGTGGATCCGAACTGCTCGCTGAACATAAACGATTTAGGGAGGGATGGGATTCATCTGAACCGGAGAGGCAACATCAAACTAGGTCAGTTGTTTCGTAGAGTTGTCAAGCATTTAAAGCAAATCCTAGCAAAAAACTAATCAACGGAGTAAGTGGTGAGAATATGTTGGGGAATTGTGTGACTAATGCAAGAGTAGCTGTAAAAACAAATGTAAATTCTGTGACAGTGAATAAGAAAAAGGATAGGTTACTAAGGCTTTTACAGATAAACTGCCGTAGCATCAATAACAAAATTCATGAGTTTAATACACTAATTGACTCTACCAAGTCCGATATAGTTATAGGAACGGAATCTTGGCTGACAGAAGATGTTGACTCGTTAGAAATATTTCCTAAAACGTATGAAGTTTATAGAAGGGATAGGGTAGGAAAAGGGGGCGGTGTTTTTATATGCGTGTCAAAAAGTTTCACAAGCAGAATGGTCTCCAAAGACAATGACTTTGAAATCCTATGTGTAGACGTGGAAGATAAAGTCAGTCAATTAAAATTCCAGCTAGTTGGGACGTACCGACCCCCTGGAGGGGACCTTGGAATATTAGAAAAGGTCGAGGAAATGACTTGTAACATACGGGACATAAACAAAGCTGTTATAATTGCAGGTGACTTAAACCTCCCGCTGGTAGACTGGTCCGGAATGAGTGGGTCAAATGGAAGGGCTCAGCAACTGGTAAATGCTATTGTATGCGATGGTGGATTTACGCAGGTAGTGAATAAGCCAACTCGCTATTTGAATTTAATTGATGTTTTTCTCGTGAAACCATTAGAGATATTTAACATGTGTGAGGTAATACCGGGTATCAGCGACCATAAGGCAATATATTTGGAGATCTCTTGGAGTCAAAGAGATGTGGTTAGCACAAAAAATACAAAGGTTTACAGCTACCACAAGGCGGACGCATATGCTTTTCGAAATTATCTTACAGAAGAATATAAATGGTGGATTAATGAAGGGGCAAATATTGAGGTAATTTGGCACAATTTTAAACGTATATTACAACTAGGTGTTGAAAAATACGTGCCTTCTAAAAAATTGAAAGCTAATGCGGATCCGGAATATTATAACACTGGAATAAGGATGTTAAAACGTAAATCAAGAGCATTGTATAAGAAGAGGAACTCGAACCCTCAAAACAAAATTAAATATAAGGAGGTGACCTCATTATTAAGTAAAATAAAGAAGGAAGCAGAAAATAAGTTTTTAGAGAATCTAATTACGCAGAATAGTAAAAATAGCTTTTATAAATACATAAAGCGTCGAAGGAAAGGGAATAATGAGATTGAGAAGATTGAATGCATGAACGGGCAAATCTTAACCAATAGTGCGCAAATAGCGAAAGAATTTAGCTCCTACTTCTCGAGTATTTATAAAAAATCGGCCCACAGTAATTCGATAGTAATTGTTGATAAAAAGGAGGATTTTACAACTTTTAACATTACAAATAAAGACATTCTAAGGAGAATTACTAAATTAAGTAACAATAAATCCCACGGCCCAGATGGAGTACGCTGCGAAGCCATAAAATTAGGAGGACAAGCACTGGTGCCATATTTACGAAGAATATTTTACGTAAGCATAAATAATGGTCAGATACCGAAAGATTGGAAGACGGCAACAGTAGTCCCGATTCATAAAGGAGGAAAGAAGCTATTAATGAAGAATTACCGACCTATTAGCTTAACCAGCGTAGTCTGCAAGATTTTTGAAAGAATAATGGCGGATCACATAAAAAATTACTGGGAGAAAGAGAAGTGGATTAATGAATATCAGCATGGGTTTAGATTAGGATACTCGTGTGAAACGCAAATGATAGGCTTACAGCATGACTTAGTAATGGCGCACGAAATTGGTGAACAGGTTGACGCAGTGGTGATTGATTTAGCGAAAGCATTCGACGTTGTAGACCACGACATTTTGCTTCAGAAGCTGAACAGGATGAATTTGGATCCTAGAGTTTTAAGATGGATGGAGACCTTCATTAAGGGTAGGATACAAAGAGTTAAAATTGGAGACAAGTTATCTGATGAAATTGCAGTATCATCAGGCGTTGCCCAAGGGAGTGTATTGGGACCTTTATTATTCTTAATATTTATTAATGACCTTCCAAATGGAATCATTTCAAAAATTCGACTGTTCGCTGATGATTGCATCGTTTATAGAAACATAAGAAGTATGAAGGATTGTAGCGATCTTCAAGAAGATTTAGATACGTTATACAACTGGGTTTCGTCTAACAATTTAGAAGTTAATGCGAGTAAATGCAAAGTTATTAGCTTTAATAAAAGTAAATATCATTTCACGTATAATATGGATGGAAATATTTTATCTAGGGAACAATCAGTGAAATACCTAGGTTTAACATTTAGCTGGGATCTTAAATGGAATGAGCATATAAAGAATATGGTTTTCAAAGCTAATAAAGCCTTAAATTTTATAATGAGAACTCTTAGGAAGTCTAACAAGAAAGTTAAAGTAGCTGCCTATAAATCCTATGTTAGGCCTATTTTAGAGTATGGTGAAAGCTTGTGGGACCCTTATGAAGTGGGGCTAAAGCGTAGGATCGAAAAGATACAGAGAAAGGCTGCACGATTCGCCTTGGGAAGATACAAAAAACTAGATAGTGTCACACAAATGATCAAAGATTTGGGTTGGAAAAGTCTAGAAGAAAGAAGAGCGAAGAAGAGAATGGGTGTATTTTTCAAAATGTATACAGGACATGTGCCGTTTAAGGAATTATCAACAGAAGTGAAACGTGCAGAATTTTATGGTAGGAACGACCATGGACATAAGCTAAAACTGTTGAAGCAGCGGACGAATGTGGGAAAATACTCCTTTTTAAATAGAACACTTGTCGAATGGAATAATTTACCCGATGGAATTTTTAATCCTTTCCCAGCAAATCACAGGGAGTTTTTAAAAAGAATAGGAAGATTGTGTGTTTTTGATAATGAAGTTTAGGTGGATTAGAGTATTTTACCCTGAAAAAGACATGAAAGATTTTAGACGTGGTGCGAGATTTATATGTTTTGTGAGATATTACTGTGCACTAGACGGATTGACTTGTGTTTACTTGTGTTGTGGTATTTTAAGAATATTTGGATTTGAGTTATGTTTGTTGTTTTTAATTTTTTATTATTCTCTTTTATTTTGTATTATACTATTGTTTGTATTTTACCCCTTGCCACCGGAAATGTTTTCCAATTGTAAGGTTTTTATAATAATAATAATAAATAGGAAGTCCCATTTTTCCGCTCCTTGCTGATATTTTTGTTAATGAAACAAAGTGCATTCTTTAATTCTGAATGTAAATATCTTTCCAATTCGTATCGTTTCGTGGAACCGCTATGTTGACGATATTCTCCGTGTTTGGAGAGGCACTAATCGCCAACTCCTCCAATTCCTCACCTTCTTAAATTCCCAACACCCATCTATATCCTTCACCCATGAGTTGGAATCTAATCTCTCTTTGAATTTCCTGGACGTCAAAATTACTCAAAAAATTCGGAAGTTTCCTTCGCGATCTACAGGATGACGGACGGAAGACAATCTACAGGAAGACACGGACTTTCAGTCTTCTTCTGCACTTCACCCGAATCAGATCATTGTTTTGTGTTTTAAAAGGTCAACATCTGTGCAGGTTGGATACAGTCCCTCATTTGTGTATTCTGGCGCCGTATATTACTTTCCAGTCGAGCCAACAACTCAGGTTGGCGCAGATGGCATTCAAAAATAGTTTAGTATTTTCGTAATTTCTTAGTTGTAGAAATAATGTGTTGAACACTGGCTTCTGTCGATTGATGGGATGAACCCAATATTTTCCTTTTCTCAGGAGCTTTCTTTTCCTTTCCTGCTTTCGACAATGAAAAAACCACATCGCAGTAACTTGTTTTCGACTCATTGTCCAGAACGACCACAACTGTGACCACAATGTTGACCACTACACTGCTCAACTACCAAATATGAACTGCTCATCCGCGCGAATATTCCAAGTTAAACCGCTCTGTGTGAAACCGAGACCGCTCAGGGGAAAAACTGCGCGGAATTGACCGGCGGAAAAATCCACCCTGTGTGAAATGAATAGTTCGGGAATAATAATAATTAATAGGGAAATCCCTGAAACGATAAGGTTCGACGCACATTGATACGGTATTCTCATCCTGTTTGATCTGTATAGATCACGTAATCTGAATCGAACCTTTCAATTAACAGACTGGTTTATTTTTGAAAGTTCTACGCTGCAAGAATTACATAATTTATTGATATAAAATCCCTCTTGGCGACATAATCGGCAGTAAGGTGCTACTTTATCCTTTGGCTTCTTTAAAAACGATCTACCCAAGACTGTGGTGCAGGAAATTTATAGTTAATGAATTGAGAAGCAGCAACCATAGCTGCAGAGTCCTGGTTGTGACGTTTTCGCGTGACGCCCTTGCTTCCGAAAATCTATCATGAGTCCATTGAAAATTTTTCCACTTTAGATTCACCTTGAATAATATCTCTTTCACAACGATAAAGGGTATCTTTCCTTCTCAGCATTAAGGAGCCCCTTCTCCTTCGCACTGTTCTTGCAGAATAGCTTCTGGTAACTCCCTGTGGAAGAGGAAGAACCAATACTCTGTTAATGTATATATTATCCAGCTAACAAAACGTTTTCACTAGTTTCTGTTGATACCCGCTCAGGTGCACGATCAGTAAAAATTCAAAGACGACCTAAAGAAATTGATGCTGCATATTATAGCTTGCTAGTAAGGCATACTATTATTTTTTGCGACAGTATTTACAATTATTTAAGTAATGGGGGCTAATGGGTAACCGCTTTGCCTAACGCAATCGTCATATCAAGTAACAAACTTCTATCATATCTGAAACCGCTTTTAAAAAATTCCTTAAATTCTTCGCAATACATTTCTTGTGGGAGAATTTCGTATCGGCCTGGCGTCGACCTCAAGACCATATTGTAAGAAATACAATCACTTTCCGTTATTCTGGAAACGCACAACTACCAACAGTATCTACATTCTAAATTCTCTACCGTCACGGGAAGTACTATAAAAATATTTATGAAAATCCACAAAATGTATTCTTAAGGAAAAAATGGGGTTTTCCTATGATAGGGTCATCTATGATAGGTCATCCCTAATGATATCATGAAATGAAGGTAGATAAGAACACGTATCATACTAATAGAATGACTTACAATTAGACGGTAAAATTAAAACTTCAAAACTTTAGAGAAGCGTGAATGCGGTTGTATTCTGAGCGTTCCTCATCGAAGAAATTACATATTAGAAAGGAGCACTTACCGGGTATGCCAAAAATGAAAACATGTGAATAACGTCGACATATGTTTCCGCGTATAGGCTGAGTGAATTGTATTTTGGGCCAATCCTTGCAACATCACTATTTATATAAGTGCTCGAACAAAACAAGTCATCAACAACATCGCCGCAGAGTTATCTCCGACTGGTAAATTTGGCATCTGCGAAATTGCAGATAAATTCATCATCTTTCAAATAATCATCGTATCAACACGGTTAAAACGTCCATCGAGAATAGTGCGATGGAATTTTCACGTTATATCCCGCTTTATTTGTGGAATACATCCACTTCGCGATTTTTTCGATAAATACCTAGAGGACGCTGGCTGGCCATATCACAGAAAAGGATTCTCACCACACATTAGAAAGGACGTGAATTGGGAATAGTTGAATCGAATAGGGGAACCGAAGATTGCGTACAGGGTTGCCGTGTGTTTCAGCGTACAATACGACAGTTAAAATGTAACAATAATGACAATTACAAGAAAATTTCTGTAAACAGTTCAACAATGCAACCGGATATTTCTGTATAAAGCGGGAAAAACAGCGCACTCTGTTTAAGAGAAAGGGATTTTCCGTATTCCATGCGAAATGAATACATAAAAATTTCTGTTACAGACCGCCAGTTAAGGATTGATATATGATTATGGTTGGATCTTCAACTCCTCTGCTGTTAGTTTGCGAGAGGGAATGCGACTTTCTAGGCTAGATGAGGAGTGAAGTAGCTCAATTTAGCTTTCTTTGATGAGCTATGAGAGGAAAACGTCCATGTAAACGCAGCATTGTTTACACTACGAATTTCACTTTTCATAGACTTTAATAAGGACAGAAATTAATGCTATTGATGGACATATCTCATTTCCCATTAGTTGTTATAGCAACCACGAACATAGCTGAGACGAAGGAAAAAGTTTACTATATCCTGTATTCCGTTCATAAGGTGTATTCTCGGGGACAGTTCCGGAGACTGATCCTGAACTGTCTCCGCGATCACGCATATAAAGGCATGGTATTAGGAACGCATTTCTACTCATAAACGTGGAAAGGAGCAAAACAATCCCATTTAACAGAATTTTTTCTTGTAATAGTAAGTTATGGTATATTCAAGTAAGGAAAACGCAAAAGGAGCCCAATGAGTAGATTATATTTAGAAATCTCAGACATTTCACCCAGTAGAGTGAATGAGGAAGAAAAACTTCTTTCCGGGTCGTCAACTCCAACATCGCTTTAACACGAGCACAAACGTACAGGAATGTTTGATGGTGACTGCACAAAAGCCTTTTAAATTGAGGTCTGAAACCTATCACCCTCCTCTGGTCGTAAAAGTCAAGCTGATTCAGCGTGGAAGCGTGACCTGGGAGTGATATTTGTGTTTGTTATGAAATCGCGATCGGAACGACTACTGAAGCGCCATTTGCGACGCAGCTAGTCGGAGCTGGTGCGCCCCTTATCTCTGCATTTTCTCAAAAATGTCGAACCTTATCTTTTTTTGACCTTGGGTTTGACGCATGAAGAAAAACGCGACCGCGTCGCTGTCTAATACGTAATTAAATAGCTGAATAAAACTGCATCATCAAAAACATTTAGATCGCAGAAAAACGTTTGGCTGGTTCAAACAGAAGCTATAATAAGCTTCGTTGAAGAGTCGTACAAACAGAAAGCATATCTCCATAGCAACGAAGGATCTCTGTAAACAACCCTTTATATAATACCCTTCGTACTTCTACATCTACATGCGTACCTTGCAGGTCGCCTAGGGGAATGGTAGGTGTATTGATTGAAAGTCAACATCTCTTATCTGTTACAGCCACTTATAGTGAGCGGTAAAGAATGATCCTTAGAGAATCGGCTACTTCTGGAAATTCTTTACCTGATTTTTCTTGCAGTATCCGATCGGTCTAGGAAAACTCATAATATTTACTACGTCTTCCGAGAATGTCTTATCTCCGACTTTAACGAGTAAGTTTATCACCTAAAATATAATCTCCTCTCTTATCCCACTCAGGGAGCTTCTTGGTAACACATATCGGTTTGTCGAAGCAATTCTTAAGAGAATGCTGGGATTTACGCAGGACCTTTACAGACTAACGAATAAAGCGCTTGTCTTCCCTACGCTGCAATTCTAAGTATTCCTCGAAATTAAAACGCAAAATAATTCCATTAATTTTCTCGAAACAAGAATGATTTAATACCATTCGAGTACGAACCGGAACTGATGTCAGCGAACTCATTTCCGTTGCGTTTTAGATTAGCAGAAAATATTAGTTGTCTTTAAATGAAATTATCAGAATTGCAAATATCTGAAATCTTTACTTCCAAGAGAGTTACGCCAACAAATGTTTATAAAAGTTCCTTGAGATCCGTGATATTCGACACAATAATGCGCGGCGCCTTTCCAGACTCTTTTATAATAAAGTAGAATTGTGTGTGTGTGTGTATATTTGTCCGCCTAAAACTCGAGAACCAGAACTTCCACATCTTTAAAACTTTCGAGGTTTATAAATGTCATCCCAAATTAGAAAATACGCTACATATTATTCACCTAACCGTCTCCGATTCGATTCAAGACGTTTAAAACTGCTTCCATAAGAAATGCCTGTAAAGCTAACTTTTATCGCTTGCAGGGTTTATTTCATTCTCAAAATAAAATCAGAAATAATATCCGTGCGAAATCGGGAGAAGCACCAAAAGAAGAGAAATTGAGGAGAAATTCTTACTTTGGCCGTGGAACATTGATTTCGATTCGAAATCGCGAGAATTTAGATAAAATAGACGAACATTTTGTGATATTTTGTGGCTGTAAACAAACCGTCCCCCCTGACGACTAATTCCATTGTTTAATCCGAGCTCATGCATTTTTGTTAACTTTTATTGCAGGGTTTTCGAATCGAAGGTCGTCGAATATTGTATTCTGTTCAAAATTGCGTGGATTTTGATCAAATAAACGAATCTTTTCTGAAATTGTGAGGAAACAAACCGTTCCCCAGACGACTAATTCCATTGCTGAGTCCGAGCTCACGTATTTTCATAGTCTCCCCCGTTGAGAGTAAACGGGCACTTCAGCTACTTCCTTATTAATTCAAGAATCGTTAACGTCTTAAAGTAGATGAAAAAATGTTATTCTCCGTTCCTTGTCTCCCATCACTCTTGTTTCTCACCGTGACAATATAAGAGCTACTGAGGTATGAACGAGGCTGAATAACGGCATAAATCTTTGCAGCTCCTCATAGAATACCATGAAAAGTGTTATTCATAGGTAAGATTACCACAAGTCTCGGTTTTCCCGGAACCATCCCGGTTTTAATATAAGGTCCCGATCAATTTTTCTCTTGTCCCAGTTTGATGGAAAAATCTGAGAAAGAATTTAATGTGAAATAAGAAAATTCCAATGATAGAAATAATTTAAACGCGAATATTCATCAAGTTTTGANGACGTGAAGACAGCCGAAAGTGAGGATCATGTTATAGGATATGTGTGGGATCTGTGTAGTGTGGCGAAAGAGAAGTTCGCGGAGGCAAATATAGCTGTGAGTGGAATATTGAGGAGAAATGATGTGTCGGACGTTTGTATCAATTATATAAACAATGGTATTGAATGGGCATGTAAAGCAAAGGGTCTGACTTTCGTGGATCCGAACTGCTCGCTGAACATAAACGATTTAGGGAGGGATGGGATTCATCTGAACCGGAGAGGCAACATCAAACTAGGTCAGTTGTTTCGTAGAGTTGTCAAGCATTTAAAGCAAATCCTAACAAAAAACTAATCAACGGAGTAAGTGGTGAGAATATGTTGGGGAATTGTGTGACTAATGCAAGAGTAGCTGTAAAAACAAATGTAAATTCTGTGACAGTGAATAAGAAAAAGGATAGGTTACTAAGGCTTTTACAGATAAACTGCCGTAGCATCAATAACAAAATTCATGAGTTTAATACACTAATTGACTCTACCAAGTCCGACATAGTTATAGGAACGGAATCTTGGCTGACAGAAGATGTTGACTCGTTAGAAATATTTCCTAAAACGTATGAAGTTTATAGAAGGGATAGGGTAGGAAAAGGGGGCGGTGTTTTTATATACGTGTCAAAAAGTTTCACAAGTAGAATGGTCTCCAAAGACAATGACTTTGAAATCCTATGTGTAGACGTGGAAGATAAAGTCAGTCAATTAAAATTCCAGCTAGTTGGGACGTACCGACCCCCTGGAGGGGACCTTGGAATATTAGAAAAGGTCGAGGAAATGACTTGTAACACACGGGACATAAACAAAGCTGTTATAATTGCAGGTGACTTAAACCTCCCGCTGGTAGACTGGTCCGGAATGAGTGGGTCAAATGGAAGGGCTCAGCAACTGGTAAATGCAATTGTATGCGATGGTGGATTTACGCAGGTAGTGAATAAGCCAACTCGCTATTTGAATTTAATTGATGTTTTTCTCGTGAAACCATTAGAGATATTTAACATGAGTGAGGTAATACCGGGTATCAGCGACCATAAGGCAATATATTTGGAGATCTCTTGGAGTCAAAGAGATGTGGTTAGCACAAAAAATACAAAGGTTTACAGCTACCACAAGGCGGAAGCATATGCTTTTCGAAATTATCTTACAGAAGAATATAAATGGAGGATTAATGAAGGGGCAAATATTGAGGTAATTTGGCACAATTTTAAACGTATATTACAACTAGGTGTTGAAAAATACGTGCCTTCTAAAAAATTGAAAGCTAATGCGGATCCGGAATATTATAACACTGAAATAAGGATGTTAAAACGTAAATCAAGAGCATTGTATAAGAAGAGGAACTCGAACCCTCAAAACAAAATTAAATATAAGGAGGTGACCTCATTATTAAGTAAAATAAAGAAGGAAGCAGAAAATAAGTTTTTAGAGAATCTAATTACGCAGAATAGTAAAAATAGCTTTTATAAATACATAAAGCGTCGAAGGAAAGGGAATAATGAGATTGAGAAGATTGAATGCATGAACGGGCAAATCTTAACCAATAGTGCGCAAATAGCGAAAGAATTTAGCTCCTACTTCTCGAGTATTTATAAAAAATCGGCCCACAGTAATTCGATAGTAATTGTTGATAAAAAGGAGGATTTTACAACTTTTAACATTACAAATAAAGACATTCTAAGGAGAATTACTAAATTAAGTAACAATAAATCCTACGGCCCAGATGGAGTACGCTGCGAAGCCATAAAATTAGGAGGACGAGCACTGGTGCCATATTTACGAAGAATATTTTACGTAAGCATAAATAATGGTCAGATACCGAAAGATTGGAAGACGGCAACAGTAGTCCCGATTCATAAAGGAGGAAAAAAGCTATTAATGAAGAATTACCGACCTATTAGCTTAACCAGCGTAGTCTGCAAGATTTTTGAAAGAATAATGGCGGATCACATAAAAAATTACTGGGAGAAACAGAAGTGGATTAATAAATATCAGCATGGGTTTAGATTAGGATACTCGTGTGAAACGCAAATGATAGGCTTACAGCATGACTTAGTAATGGCGCACGAAATTGGTGAACAGGTTGACGCAGTGGTGATTGATTTAGCGAAAGCATTCGACGTTGTAGACCACGNACTACGAATTTCACTTTTCATAGACTTTAATAAGGACAGAAATTAATGCTATTGATGGACATATCTCATTTCCCATTAGTTGTTATAGCAACCACGAACATAGCTGAGACGAAGGAAAAAGTTTACTATATCCTGTATTCCGTTCATAAGGTGTATTCTCGGGGACAGTTCCGGAGACTGATCCTGAACTGTCTCCGCGATTACGCATATAAAGGCATGGTATTAGGAACGCATTTCTACTCATAAACGTGGAAAGGAGCAAAACAATCCCATTTAACAGAATTTTTTCTTGTAATAGTAAGTTATGGTATATTCAAGAAAGGAAAACGTAAAAGGAGCCCAATGAGTAGATTATATTTAGAAATCTCAGACATTTCACCCAGTAGAATGAATTAATAAGAAAAACTTCTTTCTGGGTCGTCAACTCCAACATCGCTTTAACACGAGCACAAACGTACAGGAATGTTTGATGGTGACTGCACAAAAGCCTTTTAAATTGAGGTCTGAAACCTATCACCCTCCTCTGGTCGTAAAAGTCAAGCTGATTCAGCGTGGAAGCGTGACCTGGGAGTGATATTTGTGTTTGTTATGAAATCGCGATCGGAACGACTACTGAAGCGCCATTTGCGACGCAGCTAGTCGGAGCTGGTGCGCCCCTTATCTCTGCATTTTCTCAAAAATGTCGAACCTTATCTTTTTTTGACCTTGGGTTTGACGCATGAAGAAAAACGCGACCGCGTCGCTGTCTAATACGTAATTAAATAGCTGAATAAAACTGCATCATCAAAAACATTTAGATCGCAGAAAAACGTTTGGCTGGTTCAAACAGAAGCTATAATAAGCTTCGTTGAAGAGTCGTACAAACAGAAAGCATATCTCCATAGCAACGAAGGATCTCTGTAAACAACCCTTTATATAATACCCTTCGTAGTTTTACATCTACATGCGTACCTTGCAGGTCGCCTAGGGGAATGGTAGGTGTATTGATTGAAAGTCAACATCTCTTATCTGTTACAGCCACTTATAGTGAGCGGTAAAGAATAATCCTTTGAGAATCGGCTACTTCTGGAAATTCTTTACCTGATTTTTCTTGCAGTATCCGATCGGTCTAGGAAAACTCATAATATTTACTACGTCTTCCGAGAATGTCTTATCTCCGACTTTAACGAGTAAGTTTATCACCTAAAATATAATCTCCTCTCTTATCCTACTCAGGGAGCTTCTTGGTAACACATATCGGTTTGTCGAAGCAATTCTTAAGAGAATGCTGGGATTTACGCAGGACCTTTACAGACTAACGAATAAAGCGCTTGTCTTCCCTACGCTGCAATTCTGAGTATTCCTCGAAATTAAAACGCAAAATAATTCCATTAATTTTCTCGAAACAAGAATGATTTAATACCATTCGAGTACGAACCGGAACTGATGTCAGCGAACTCATTTCCGTTGCGTTTTAGATTAGCAGAAAATATTAGTTGTCTTTAAATGAAATTATCAGAATTGCAAATATCTGAAATCTTTACTTCCAAGAGAGTTACGCCAACAAATGTTTATAAAAGTTCCTTGAGATCCGTGATATTCGACACAATAATGCGCGGCGCCTTTCCAGACTCTTTTATAATAAAGTAGAATTGTGTGTGTGTGTGTATATTTGTCCGCCTAAAACTCGAGAACCAGAACTTCCACATCTTTAAAACTTTCGAGGTTTATAAATGTCATCCCAAATTAGAAAATACGCTACATATTATTCACCTAACCGTCTCCGATTCGATTCAAGACGTTTAAAACTGCTTCCATAAGAAATGCCTGTAAAGCTAACTTTTATCGCTTGCAGGGTTTATTTCATTCTCAAAATAAAATCAGAAATAATATCCGTGCGAAATCGGGAGAAGCACCAAAAGAAGAGAAATTGAGGAGAAATTCTTACTTTGGCCGTGGAACATTGATTTCGATTCGAAATCGCGAGAATTTAGATAAAATAGACGAACATTTTGTGATATTTTGTGGCTGTAAACAAACCGTCCCCCCTGACGACTAATTCCATTGTTTAATCCGAGCTCATGCATTTTTGTTAACTTTTATTGCAGGGTTTTCGAATCGAAGGTCGTCGAATATTGTATTCTGTTCAAAATTGCGTGGATTTTGATCAAATAAACGAATCTTTTCTGAAATTGTGAGGAAACAAACCGTTCCCCAGACGACTAATTCCATTGCTGAGTCCGAGCTCACGTATTTTCATAGTCTCCCCCGTTGAGAGTAAACGGGCACTTCAGCTACTTCCTTATTAATTCAAGAATCGTTAACGTCTTAAAGTAGATGAAAAAATGTTATTCTCCGTTCCTTGTCTCCCATCACTCTTGTTTCTCACCGTGACAATATAAGAGCTACTGAGGTATGAACGAGGCTGAATAACGGCATAAATCTTGGCCGCTCCTCATAGAATACCATGAAAAGTGTTATTCATAGGTAAGATAACCACAAGTCTCGGTTTTCCCGGAACCATCCCGGTTTTAATATAAGGTCCCGATCAATTTTTCTCTTGTCCCAGTTTGATGGAAAAATCTGAGAAAGAATTTAATCTCATCTTGCCTCATTCCCTCTCAAAAGCTTTGGGAAGCTAATTATGAAAGGGATGAGGAACCAACCAGCCTTTGGGCGGTTGGCATTACAGACAAATGACAATCGGTCTTCATTCATCAGGAATCATCTGTCGCAATTTTTTTATAAACACTTCCAAGCTACTGCCTGTTAAAAAAAAGTCCATCGTGTTTGGGAAGCTATTGCTTTAAGTATAGTCAACCGATTTTGATGAATTAAGTTGCATGCGATATAACATTCATTTCTACGTACTTTCATGGATGTTTTGATATTTTATTCCCCGTAACTGTCCTTTTACTGTATTTTGTTTGGAAAAAGTGCCTGTTTTTAGCGCTCAAAAATCGGTCACCTGACTTTCATTGACCGTCGCTCGCTTACTTTTCGTTTTATTAATTTGCAATTCACATATCCGTTAACCGAGAAAGTTTACGACATTTTAGCGCCAAAAAAACTGTTTAAATTCCGGTTTTTGCACCAGCAATAGACAATATTGCAAACGTCTGCTAACTTCGAAACAAATAATTCGATTGAAATTGGAATTGTACCGTTGTGGGTGCAAGGATAACAGGAATACGAATTTGTATAGCAAAGTTACTGAAGTATCTATTGCATTAATATCCCGGTAGAAGATCTACAACTTCCTATCAAACCCATTCCTTGCTAGAAAATGTTCTCCCTGAAACATATAGTTTATGATCGCTTTCTATACACCTTATCGTGTTTTCTTTCCTCAGCTCAGGGCCCCGTAAAAACGTCTCCATTGTTACGCAATAGAGCGAGCGAAACAAAACATGTCGTTAAAAGAGCAAATGCGAGATAGGAGGGTCTTTGGAAAAGCTTCCAATTTGAGTCAAAAATAACTGCCGATAGAATAAGGTTATGTTTCCAAACTGATCGGCATGGATGGTCAGTATAAAAAAAAGAGAGGATTTTCTCTTATCTCGCCAATACGTGGCTCATCTACAGGGTCAGATTTAAGCTATCAGAGGCCCCAGACACAAAGATTGGATTGAGTGTCTTACACTTACGAATTATGAGTGAAAATTCGAATTTTTCATAAAATACGCTAACATACATTCCACAGAAACCTCAGTCGCTTCATCACGACAAGGATAAATCAAAAATGTTCGAATTAAAGTGCATAGTATTTCTATAAATTACGAAGAATGATAAATAGACTTTAGTATCTAATATATACTATACGCATGTAGATTTACTCCACAAATACAAAATTATTTCTTGAAGCAAATAACCAGAAAAATTTGCAGAGAATTTCGTAGCAGCCTTACAGAGGCCTCAATATGGATTAGGCCCTCAGCTGGTGCCCATTGCACCTATTTATAAACCCTCCACAGCCCACCTAATTAAATGGAAAATTTCTCTGCGGTACGTCCTAATATACGAAAAGATTTAAATTTCTCGCTATCGAATTCAGATGAGGAATGTAGCGCAATTTTAAGCGTCACATCAATTTTACTGTTAAACAATATGCATTTAACACACCTGCTGAGTATCCCTGACCCAAATTTTCGAAAATAACTCCAAATCTGAACTTCGTGACAGAATACTGGAGATATCTGAATAAATTATAGAACAAAAACAAATGGCAGCATAAAGGATCAACCTTTGAAACAGAAACCTCCTATAATAACGCAAATGACACAGCAGGAAATATTAATATAGGTCATTATCTCCAAAGGATTCGTTTCGTCGATCCATGAACCTCGTTCGATGCTTTTCTCACGGTGATAAATATAGAAATGTGATCTTGAATTCCTTGCCGATCGCATTTTCCTTCAATATAAAAAGTACGTTTTTTGGGTCTTAATTCCCCTCAACTCTCTTCAACTCAAACGTTTGTTAAATAATGAAAATTAATGTATTACTAAATCCGGGAAAAATCGAAATTCTCATACAACTAAGCATTTCGGATCAGAGATGCTAAAACAGTATTACCTAGTAAAAATAGCACAAGAGAATTTCCTTCTTTTATTACAAACATTGCTATCCATTCTTTGAAAGAATATTTAAAGCAACGCCCCCTACTTTATACATCACATAGATGCGATGGATGCTAATCGATCGATGATAAATTTCAGAAAATTCTTTTCGAATCTAAAAACTTTTTTGTTATCGCTACCCTTGCCCCACTTTATAAGGTAAATAATAAAATTCTCCAAAAATAAATGGATAACATAATAATGCATTAACTGACATAAAAATGCCTACAACCCTTCCTCTACATGTTTTTAATTTAAGTATTATTTTTAGGCAGTGATAATACTTCGTTACTGGTGTTTACACTAGATTAACTTACCTACGTTAAAAACAATCGTTTCGCAAAGTTCCGTTATCATTCAATAACCTCACTGGCATCACGACTCGGTCTTGATTTTCTGAGACAAGGTCTGTGTTATCAGCAGCTCGAATACTGGATTCATCATATTTTTACCTCTTGCGGTTAAAAGAAAAACGAAAAATGTCTGTTTTTATTATTTATTATTTTATGATTTTGATACCAAGATAGACTATGTTATGAAAGGTAGACCTAAAATACATCGGTTCAAAGAAAACAGCATCTAATTCTCAATTTTCTCGAAAGTATCACTTTTTATGTTTCCTTCGATTATGATAGTATTTGACCAGGATTCAATCCCTCCATGCCGTCCGGAATTACTTTCACCGTGTGCTAAAAGTTTTCGAAATTAATATTCGCTAATTTTCTTTTCCTATGCTAAAGTTGCAGCAGCACGCGCCGTTCTCCCGTAGGAAATACACGGAGCCATTAGATTTACGTTGTCTTCGCGACTTTGGACGGAGTACGATTGGTAAATAAGTAATAATATGTATCGTTACTTCTATTAATTGGTGTAAATCACGTAGATGGGTAAAGAAGTAACAATTCCATCGATTTCCTCACGTATGAAAATAAAAGTCGGCCAAATTTATATTTACGTCCGAAGAAGAATGCAGTGAATAACTTGAATAGAAGACAAGGGGCCGAATGCAGAATGGGAAGTCAAAGAATCAATGAGACAAACAATTTGATTACGCGGAATGGAAATTAGAGGGTTCCCTCTTTCAACGCGCCTTGTATGTATTGTAACGCAACAAACAAAAAACAAGTAACAAAAGCCTAGTTACCTAGAAAACAAAGTCAACAAACTAATGACAGGTAACAATACCAACTAAACAGTATAACTACTGAAATAATCAGAGGTTAATCTGCTATTTTAATGGCGAGACCCACTCTGATTGCAGTAATTTCCGATGAATGATGGCCATCAATGCCGATGGGTCCGAGAGAACGATGACAATTATTCTGCGGGAGCGCCCAAGCTAATGGAGGCGGTTCTTTCAAGTTCATGTTTACCTGCAGCGGACTTAAGTGTTTTCGTAAGTGGTCTATGTCTCGCGAATGCATCGACGCATAAGGAGATGACGTCAGCGATGAGTTGACCTCGTACACCAAGGACTTCGCGACTCAATCTAAAAATCACCTTTCCCCTTCCAAGACGTGTTAATTACTGATCCACGTTAAAATGGAAATGAATATCTCAGCTTCGCCACGCCTATACGTTGACTTCAGACTTAATAGGTGTGCACCAAGGAAAATTCCCTTGATATTCCCATGTAATGGGAAAACCATGGAGAAACTTAAATGAAAAAAGTCTGACGGAAGCGGTGCTCGAACACGGGTCTCCGGATTTCCTATCCATTAAGCTATCCGGCAAGAACATACAGTATATTAGCTGAGGTGATAGCTCCGTTGTTTCCCAGCGGAGAAAATAGGATTAAACATAGTAGTAGAAATCTCTTCCTCTTGAATAGTCTATCATTAATTCTTACAATGTATTTTATATGGTCCTCAATTACCAATGTAATCTTATAGGAAAATGTATGAGATCGGATTCAACAATTAGTCGTCAGGGGGACCGGTTGTTTACAACCACAATATTTTGGTATATTTTATTTGAATTATCGCAAATTCGAATCGAAAACGATATTCTACGACCTTAATAAGAATTTCCATTCAATTTCCCTTCTTTTAGTTCATGTCTCGATTTCGTACTATTCTTTCTAATTTAATTTTGCAAATGAGGTAAATTCTGCAAGCGATAAAATCGAGCTTTGCATGCAATTATTATGGAAACAGTTTTAAACGTCTGGATTCGAACGGGAGAATAAAAGATAGCCTATTTTCTAATCTGAAAAGACATTTATAAACCTAGAAAGTTTGAAAGTCGTGCGAGTTCTGTTTCTCGAGTTTTAGACGGTCAAACATACATACACACACTCTATAGCATACGAGTAATGTGTGGAAGGATATCCGGCCCTGTAAGACCTTTTTTATGTCCGTTTCCCCTTGGAAATCTTGTAATATTTAAGAAAAAAAAGCTGTACTACTATGGGACTTGAAATAACGCGCACCTGTGCTAGGAAAATTAACATCAGACCTTATATAAGACGGATAAATACAGGATAAATTACTGACTGCGATGGCGGAGTAACGTGCTAATGATGCGACGCCGAGGTCCCAGGTTCGAGTCCCGGATGGTCGGACTTTTCCTTTTAGAGAATGGTTGTTTAATTATTAAAAAGCATGTAATTGGGAGAATTCTTGTTTCCATTATAGAAAAACAACAGTGATGGGTTTTATTTATGACTAAAGATAATTTTACGCCTAATTCGTGAGGTTTTGCCATTTTGCGAAATATGAGAACTTTTATAAGGTACATACCATAAAAATACACGCAAACCAAGGTGCCCTAAAACTGCAATTTTTGCTTGCGGCAGATTTGTCGCTATCTTCACAACTCCATTATGAAAGCAAGGTTTAGCATTTCCGAAAGCAAACCGATAAAACTTTTAAGGAGTTGCATACATATCCTTTCAGGGTACGAAGACATAACATTTCTTAAAGGTCAATAACTCTATAGTTTATCGCCATTGCCGTAAAATTTTTGTCGTGGAAAAAATTTTCTCGTCTCTTATGTTAGACACAGATAAAGGGTGAGGAATCTTATTTCATCGTAGGGCTGCATATATCATTCAAAAGAAACTCTAAGGCCGCATTTGAGTGATATATCTTCTTTTAAATAATTTAACATCGAATTTGTACGTAGGAAAACGTTTTAAGAGCTAAGTAAACCTTGGTACTATATTTTCCATTTTATTTTCGCTTGAAATTATGAACCAGGATACAAATTAAATATCCGAATACGATTGTATATCCCAGGAAGTGGCCAGAATGCCTTATCGAACGCCCAAAAAGGCTGCATGTGGCCTAGAGACCGCAGATTCCCCACCTCTGACCTAGATAGATAGGTCTTGTATATTGTCCTCAGTAACCCTTCAGACCATCGAGGCTTCTCTTATCCTATTCAGTATTTTACTTAATAATTTTAACCCAGTATAATCTGTACGCATTACTGGTAACTTCTCATAGCAAAAACACGAACAAAAACCCGCGGATTTAACACTACTCAGAGCGTAAAGGAAGTAAAAATGGCATGATATAAATCAACACTGAAAGCCAGGAAGGAAATAATAGCGAGATATGACTAAAGAGGGAGTAACAATCTGAAGAAGGAACATTTAGAGTGAGGGGAATTGAGAGGGGAGAACTCTCGCATGCCTCCGTTATCGCCGCCAATGTCCCAGCCGCCATCCGCGCACACCCACGCCTATCCTAACACCAGATAGAAGGACATCCATCACCAGGAGATAGTCGGGCTAGAGGGCAAGCGGCGAACTGCACCGATCTTCAGCGGCATCCATCGCCCGCCCCAGCGACTTCCGGTGACTCAACCAGAAGCCAGGATAAAAATTCCTCCAGAAGAGGCGGGGTGGTTTGAGGTTACTTCCGGAAGCAAAAACTACTCATGCGAGATGGTCAACACAGCAACCACCACAAGAAGAGGGACTTGTTGTCCCTCAAGAGGACACCAACCTTCGCAACCCTTCTCCGGAAGGAGGTGTTTAATCTGCGGACGTTCGACCCCATGTTCAGATATTCCCTCACGAGGCTTCCGGAAGAGGAGGGCGAAGAGGGTAAGACGGCGGAGGAGGGAAGGGAAGGAAGGTGTTCCTCGCAGTGGGCGAACGTCAGGAGCGCCGTCGATAGGGTGGTGCTCCGCTGCGTGGCCCCCAAAGAGCCGTCCAAAAGCCCCCTTCTGGATGGAGAACTAGCATCGCTACATTCGGACGTGAGGGTTCTGCTGAGGACAGAGGCAGGGGTATTCATCTTCGAGTACCTGAAAGACAAGCTGCTGCCGGGAGCAGCTGAGGGAGTGCTGGAAGAGGTGAGGAAGAGAATCGGCATCGCAGGCGAGAAGGAGGAACACCGGAAAGATGGAGAAGAACTCGACTGCAGGAAACTGTGTTCGGCGCTGTCAGCCGTGTGGGAGAATTTTTATTCCCACTCACTACCCCTTCTGGAGGCTATCTTCTACCAGGTCAAGGTAACCACCGCGGTCGTGATGGATTTATTTGGCGTGAATCCATTCTTTACATGAATGGTCAATCACGTGGTGCTGTATTTACCCTCGTGTTTGTGGAGCTTATCTTCAGTGTGCTGTTTGCTTTTAAAATCACGCGTGGGAACCGTACTCGGCCAATGAGGTGGCCAGAAAGTTGTGAATGTTTTCACGCGAATAATACCTCAGATTGTTGTCATACGCGAATGATTATTTTCCAACATTTTTCAGAGGTGGGCAACGATAAAACGTTTCCTGGTGCTAATTTTGAGATTAAATTTTTCGCTCGACTGCGATTTCATGATACTGATCGATGATTTCAATTCCATAATTACTAAATAAGATATTAAATTACAGCGACTATCATTTTAAATCGAAGGATTAGCTACATAAATGCGCACACACATTTTTTCATAAGAATTAAAACTAGAATGAAATTATGAAGGCCAATAAAAATCGCACGATAAAATACCATAAATATAATGAATATGCCGTAAATATAAAAAAATTTACTTTCCGATAAACAGAATTTACAACAACCTGTCTTGACATGCGTAATAAACTGAATAATAAAGTTATAGGGATATCAAAATTACCCTATGTCTCTATCTTTTCATCAAATGCGGACCTTTACATGAAAATCCGTTTGTATTATCACAGGCTACAAGCGAAGCAATATAGAATTATTCTTCTTTCAAAAGATCGCATAAACGGTTGATTCTCAAAGGGTTGTACGCCTCCCACTAATGGTACACACTTTGATAATGATCGAGAAAATAATTTAGGTGAATTGTAAGCTTGTGTCTTCAATATAATTATAACATTATAATAATCCAAATTTTAAAAATCACGTAAAAACTCAATTAACATCATGAAACCATGTTTATTTATATTAAACAAAAAGGTTTACAGAAATTTCTTTCGTTTTCATCTCGGTGGTACGCGCATTGGAAACGGTCGAGAAACCCAGGGGTAAATGGAATAACAATCAAATAATGAACACGACAGAGCTCAGGATGGATTTTCCCGCATGCCCTGCTATACGATATAATTAACTCATTGTCATAAAGAGTGACGCACCAATTTTCGCTTTAGACTTAAAGGACAAGGAACGCTATAGAACGTCGGATGCCGATACAAGCATCTAATTTCCTCTTTAATTAATGGAAGAACCAGACATTTATCGTTAATTTTCTATCAGTTAACGCTTCCTCCACTCTTATCTTCCATCGACGAACACAAGAAAGCCATCGTGAATTGGTTTAACGAAGGGGGAGAAAAGAGATAGGTTCAATGTCTGACCATGAGATAACACGCACGCTTTTTTTAGATGAGCTCCGAGTGACATGCATCCGATGCGAGGTCTGGAAATATTCCCGAGAACTGTCATTTGTGGAAGATTCCAGGATGGAACTTTTCCCGCCGTTAATTCTGAGCAAATCGTCAAAATATTGTAGTAAAAGAACGCGTTGGAGTCGAGCGAAAAGGCTGATGTAAATCTTTAAAGAATTGTAGGGTTTGAAAGTTTAAGCAAGACGTGTTGAAATTTCAATTTCGAGACATTTTATGAAAGAAACAAGTCAAGATTCGGGTTGTACAGTGTATTACTCAATACTTTAATGCAGAAAGAAGTATCGAAGGCTGTCTGTTTTCTGAATTAATGTTAATAAGACTGATGTTTATTAATCACATAGGTCCATTTATCATAGACATATAACAAGTCAGACAATACACATGCAACTAATAGCATGATGATTCTCATAAATATAATTTATAGCAAGTATTTTCCAGTAGTACATTTTTCCTTTACTTATTAAGTATGTTCTAAAGAGGTTGAATACAACAAAATTATGCCGAGGAATATGATATTTTAAATCTAAGAGTAGAGATGGAATGGTATCAGTTTTTAATTTGGTGATATGAGAATAGCATAATAAGACAGGAAAATATGACTTAACTTAATATAAATTTGAACCGATTTTGTATACATGAATTAAAGTAACCACTAACACTGATAGAAATGGGAGGTGTTACCTTCCCAGAGATTTGTATAAAATGGAATAAACACGGTCACAATTCAATTGAAAATACAGCTGTATGATAAGATTTAACCATCCCAAATCAGCAATATGCTCAGGGGTGGATTTACACTATCAGAGGCCCTGGGCACAAATATCAGATTGAGGCCCCCTCTAGAAATTATGAGACAAAATTGTAATTCATAAAATATATCGAAACTAGTTAACATCCCCATCTAGCATGACGGAACATAACTTATTTTAAAAATACATATACATTGTATACATCTCGTCTTCCTAAGCCAGAGTGTGGTGAGGGAGTGTAATAATATAATTATGAACAGTGGATGGTTTGATTGATGAGGGATGAATTTGTTATACATTTGCCCATAATTAAATGTATGAAAGACAATGTTATCAATCCATGAAATTTGTAAGAAAAAATACTATCTTGTAACTCTTAATTTTCCTTTCAAATTCCAAGCGTATTGTTGTATAATAAAAAATTTGGCACGGTATTGATAATCAGGTTTGGTAAATGTCCTCATCAATCAGGATATATTATGATTACTGGATACACAACCTAGTCATACCCTATTTTTTAATAGGTATTAATCAGAATAAAGTTTAAGCTTCGAATAATTAGCAGAATTCCAAAAAATTACAAACTCGATTTGGTTATGCTATTGTCTATACTTTGTGATACAATATGATAAGCAATCTTAATTATTCAAATAATCCTCATTGCGAACACTATGCAGCTCATGGGATTTACCTAAGCTCACAGTTTTAATATATCTTTTGCATTCAAATTCAATTTGTCTCCCAGTAATCTTCCCTTTTTCTCACCAGAATATTTCTTCGTCATGTTGATCACAACAAATCAACATATGAATGTTCTTTGGTAAATCGGGTTGATTGAGAAACATTTCGCTATATGGCATATATGACAACAATAAACAAACAAGTTTTGAATTACATTACATAGTATTCCTATAAATTACAATAAATGACAAAGGCTTTTCTTCATTATACAGTGACTTAAGTAATTAAATATATTCTATGAACGTATTATTTAGACTTATTCAACAAGTACGAAATTATTTCTTGAAACAAAATCCCAGAACAATTTGTAATTGATAATTTCTAAGCAGTCTTATTGAGTATGGAAGAGGCCTTCAACTAGCACATTGCACTTAATTATAAATCCGCCCCCCTAATGACCCTTTATGGTTGACAATGAGAGCACTGAAATTGTTTACATTAAGATGAATAAATAAGGAAATTGTCTGAAATTGCCCTCTCCCCTTGGGAAGTTTCAAGATCAACCTCCAGCTTACTGTCGATTAATAGCTACATATCAAAATAGGACTAATTAAGAAATTATTAATACAACATAGAAATTAAATTCTTTTTATACCTACTTTAGGAGGATCAAAATTGGATAAATTAGAAGAGCATAGTTAAGAATGTTTGTAAAAATGAAAGTAGACCAACATTTCCCATATGAGCCACCACCCTGTCCATAACTTATTAAAATGTTGCGAGATGATTTAAAAACTGTAAAAATGTACGCTCCTACTTCATCAAAGTAATATGCAGATGAGTTCTTGCTGTCTAGAATCCAGAAGAAATAATAAAAGACTGAATAAATCATGAAAGTAGAGCCATGAAATGTAAATAATTACTCATGTTATATGCAATCTAAATGCTTTTCACAAGCTGGATAACAATCATGAAATTGAGAATTAATAACAGAATAAACACTTTACTCAAGATAACTTTTAAAGAAAATAAGATTTGTTTACTCTAAAATCTATTTAAGTAATTTTTTACATTAGTCTTAGTTTTTTAATCTTAGTATTTTTTTTTGTTTCCCCTACTAGAAAAAGTATAGCAATCACCTGCATGGTAAGTTCACCCAGTTAGTGATACTTCAATTTCAACTACCATTGCAGTCTTCATCACCTTCAATACTATCTCTATGTATAGCTAAACCTCAATTTAACATTTTTGCATGTGTTCCCATTTATTTTAAGTGCCTATTCTTTCTTGTACCAACAGGTCTTACTAAAATAATATATTATTTTTCCAAATTTGGTGAACCTCATTTTACTTTGGTCTGCATTTAGTGTTACGGTAGCTCATTATAGTGAAATCCTAATTTAATGTTCTAGTATTTAACCAGCTCATTAGTAGGTTGTGGGCAAACTTATAAAATTATTTGCATGAACAATAAAGGAAAATTGCAGGACAAGCTGGTTTTCATGTCTGATTCCATCTGATAATTAAGTAATGAATACCCAAAGAATTCATGGATTATGGATTTCCATCTGATTACTAAGTAATGAATACCCAAAGAATTCATGGATTCTCTGACATAGGAAGATTTTCATAGCTCTGATCTCCAAGTCTGTTCACATTCAGTTAAAAATTGTCAATGATGCATGACTTTTTCTGTAACAAAGGAAAGTAAGAAATCATAGCACACAATTTTCTCTTCCAGTCAAGGAATTTAGGTATCCGACAAGCTGGATTGATAATGTTCAGAGACCATGTGGTGCTCAAACTTGGGTGTGAAATTGAGACACTATTAAAGAGCTACGATCCAGCAGGAGATTTGAATAGAAGATCTAAAAAGGAAGTGCCACCATCAATCAGGCATATGCTACTAATTTTACAGGTAAAATTTTCATTAATTTACTTAATTATATGATAATGAGGAAAGAATTTCACAAAGTTACACCTGAGTCAGTATATTTTACCAAAATCATATGAATTGCCATTCCATGAACTAAACAACTCTGAAATCACAAACTGTTTCTTTCATTGATCATTTTAAGATTTATTTTTCTTTGTAATTTATTCATTTTAAACTTCATTGTAATTTTCAACCCACAATTTAATGATCAACATGGTAATGCATGTGTATCACATGGTTACTTACTCATTTTTTCATATTTGTAATTATGTTGTAATTAGGCCATCTGGCCAGGTGGCCATGCTACTACACTACACTATGCAAATTTTGCATAAACACAGGAAAATTGGTGTCAACAAATAGACATGCATCTATTATTTGAAAGCAAGGAACATACCCTGAAATGTTTTAGCAAATCCCTGTTTCACATAGAGTTGGTTTGCCTGGTCAGTAACACATTAACTTATAAATGTTGCCATATGTGATGATGCCACTTCCAAATATCTTAAGCCTCCAAATTATCAAACCTCTTATAAATATGTAATCCCATTTGATCAAATCTACAAAATAATGATATTTTCTATACTTTGTGATACAATATGATAAGCAATCTTAATTATTCAAATAATCCCCATTACAGACATAAGTTTAAGAGCAGCACAACTATGTTCCCTTACTCAAAGAATAACAAATATGATTTTAGTAGTCTAAAAATCACTTACTTCAATGTGTAACTTGATGGTTTGAAAATTATGAGAGATTTACAATGACAGATGAATGCTTGTAATGTAACATGCTTCAGTTGTCTAACCGTTTCCTTTATTCTGCATCAATCCTCAGCGTAAAGAAAGTTTAATAAGATACAAATATTTCTAAAAGCCATTATTTTGCAGATGGAACAATTTTTATTTCTAGATAGTTCATTGTTGATTCAATATAAACATCTCCTGAATATATTGGAGCTCACATACTTTGATGGTATGATTCTGACAAAGGCAAATCAACCAAAAGTAGGCCATTACAAATAACATACCGCAGTGACTTTGAAAATAAGTATTTTCATAGTAGATTATGTTTGACACAGTGAGCAGGCCAAATAATTCATATTGTATGCTAAAAAATTAAGGGACATTGATGCACAAGAGGAATACTTCCTAAAATATAGAAAAGAATGTATAGGTATTAAGATGATTATTAATGCTGACGAGAAAGTAATAGGAATTAAAATGAATATCTATAGAGGACTAATGATATGTAATGAGACTTACTATTAAGGTATACATAGTGATAACTGAGTGACATATAATAGTGATCAAAAAATAAACTCAAATAGAACAGGAACATTAGATAAATCTCAGCAAATGAATGATTTTGGAATCTCCCAGGACATTCCAAACGTTAACAGGAGAAAAAATCAATCAAAACTCAAGTCCACTTATGCAATGAATAACTTAATAATGGTATTAAAGTGTTTCCATGACATATTTTTCAAATGATTTTTTTTCAGCTGCTATGATTCTTGAAGTCACACATACATGATTCCATTCCCATTATAGTTCCAAATACTGGATGAAACTTAAGATATTTTTTCCCTCAATTGAACAAAATATCTGAAAATTTAGTCCAATTATTTGCCGTACATAACAAATGTAATTTTATTTACCTTTATTGTAGGATATTTGAACATACAATTATCATATTTAGTCAGCAATGATCCCAATAAATGTAAGCCACACAACATTTGTCAAATGTCAAGCAATAGTGGTTAATTAGTAATAGTTTTTGGTACCTGAAAATTTAGTATTCACATATCAAGTCAAACTTTTAAATTCAGCCTTTAAAAGGACAGAAAAATTTGACTATTATTAGGGTAAATGCAGTATTTTAATCACAAAAATTTCAGAAATGTGTCATCTAGAATATTATCTATTTAGTGCCCGTTTTTTATAACAAAATACATTCAGAAATAAGTCTAGACTACACAGCTAAGATTCATCTTCAGCCATACCCGAAAGGTAGCAGTAATTGGTGGTAACACTAACTTATATTTTTCATCTATTGAAGGGAGTGAATGAATGCTGTCCTCCAAGCACCGAGCGTTTGAAACTTGAACAGTTAGTGGCCAGGGCAGTGACACCTTATCTGGGATTCAGAGGTCTTTATGAGGGAGGGAATCCAGAACCAACAAAACCCTCTCAGGAACTGGAAGTCATTTACAAAAGAAGGCCAAGTGGTAAGTGAGCTACCATTGAAAAATTAGAGTATGAAAAAATATATACCAAGATAAAGAAAGCAAGATTGTTATACATCCAAATATGGATAAGCAGGACCTGGATAGGTGATAAAACCCTGTAAGACTATTCCCAAGGAAGAATGAACTTGAAAAAAGTCTGACAGGACCGGAAATCGAACCCGTCAGACTTTTTACAAGCCTTGCAGGTATAAATATAGAAAACGAGTATGGGTGATTTTGCGCAAGATGGTGCACAGATGGTCCCAAGGAAGAATGGACTTGAAAAAAGTCTGACGGGACCGGGAATCAAACCCGATTCCCGGTCTCATCTTATGATTATTTATCATTATGAGTCATATGATTTTTTGTTTGCCTGATAGGGGTCAGGTTTGCACTAGTATAAAAAACAAATCAGTTTAAATCGGGCAAGAGTCAATTGCTAGGAAAGGAACTGGACATTGATCAGTCAATTAAAAAAAATAACATTGAATTTAATTAATTCTAAAAAATTAATTAAACTGACAGATTTATTGAGGCAATATTAACATTGTTACGTAAAGTTTTTTGATAACTACAAAAAAATTATTATTCTTTGATTCCAAGTGCACTCCTCATCCCATTTCTTGATACCTCAGTGATAAAAGTAGTTGTTTGATCTGGATTAATGGAAACCTCTATAAGAGATATTGGATAAGAGAGAAACCTCTGTCAGCATGAAAAAATTGCTGGTACCCTGAACTCTTGCTTTTCCAGGTGCTAAGGCAAAAAGAAGAATTTGAAATTCTTGATGTAGTTAACTGTAAAACAGGATCTTTTGAATTCAAAAACTTTTTGGCATTAGAAAATTAGTTCCTCCAAAAAACTGATAGCAGTACTTCCTTTATGTAACCGATATGATGGAGATAAAATATTCGGTCATGTAGGGAGATGGATGGTTCATACAACTTTAGGGACAATAAAGTTGTAATAAAAAGGAATGAAAAAAGGTGAAAAAACACAGAAAAAAAGTGAATTAAATCTTTGCAGTATTTGATGCTCATTGATCAATTAATAATTTTATACTGTCTTGCTCGGCTATGGCTAAGGATTTATTTATTTAATAACTGATCTCAAATACATAATCTAATCTGTCATCACTGAGTCTTTAAAATATAACTGATTTAAACCTGAAATAATGCAATAATAGGAATCTTTATGGAGCTCTGTAAGATACTAATAAGGTTTAAATACAGCCAAAGGATTTACATAATTTAAATCAAATAAAAAATATTGTCAGCGATCATTTCTGTCAAATAAATTAAACCAGACAAGGTAACCCGGACTCTCCAAAACAAAAACCACAATTTGAAATTAAAATTTTAAATTCTCAATTATTGTGAGGGTGAAGAAGAAAGATGGCAGATAAAGGAAGAAGTCAAACATTTTCCTCAAGATGTCACATGTTATTGGGGTTGGACTTGATAGCATATAATTCTGAACTCAATTGGTTCCAACAGACATGAGTCTGCATCTGCAGTCAAAAATGAAAAATGTTTACAGGGAGACAATTAATTATTTTAAATCAGAAATAAACCTTCATACTCAAGTAATGCCAAGGAACTGTAAGATAAATAATCAATAAATATATTTCATATAATTCCAGTGGTAGATCCAAGGCGTCTCAGCAGACCACTAAGTGTTGTTGCAGGAGGACATCCAGAGACTTTGAGTGAACTGTTTCATTTTTCAGCTGACAGAATGAGACATAAGAAAGCGAGCCATCGTCACACGAACCAACATGATCTATGAAAATTTATGTGCAAAAAAGAGGAATGCCGATCTTTAAAAGTGAAACAAAATGATATAATTATTTATCAACGAGTTGAAGGGAAAGATTATATAAAAAAATTTAACCAAATTTTATTGACAAAATACATGTGACTTTTGTGATCAATTCTGGAAACATAAGGAAGCCTTTATATATCACAACCTTAACGAATTGATTCAGATCACAAAGATAAAAATTGTGATGAAAATATTTAATTATGGTGCATAGCACACTGTACCCACTGCAACTTCGTGAGGCATGCAAATTTATGCCCCAGAACTTTGATTGCAATGAAGCATCTGAAATCTGTAAATTAGTCTCTGATGAAAAGAGCTTAAATAAATACTAGTCAATATTTTAACAGAAAGAATTTCATCATGAAATACATATTTATTCATGCAAATCAGATTAAAGTCCAATATGCATGTTAAACTTTCCTAGAATTATATATCGGGGCTCCCGGATAGCCAAGTGGGCAACGCATTCAACTTCGGTGAAAGCTGTCCCAGGTTCAATTCCCGGTGGGGGCCTACACGCGAAATGACCTTAGTTGTCGAAGCACTTTTAACAATACTAATACTAATACTAGAATTATATATTTAAGAAAGAGGTGTAAAAACACTTAAACCTATAATCATATGAAATAGTCATTGCCTATTAAAGACTTAAAAATCTAAGTAATTGATTTGCATCTGAAATGAAGCATTTCTCATAAAGATCACAATTCCTATATAGAGCCAGCCATCTATGAAACGGAGCCAGGGGGCAAATGTCCATTGGAATCCTTTCTCCACTTCCTATGCCTATGTGAGAAGTAATCGTTTATAATTGAAGCATGAAATTTGACAACAAAGTCCCTTGCATGTTTACTGTTTACCCTCTAAAAAAATAAAAAGGGTACTTTCTAAAAATGAGGCCAACTACTGGGGGCCTGGATGATAGGCATCCAAAGATCTTCACTGGTCTTCTTCCCATGTATAATGTTTGATGACTTACTTTTCAACAAAAGCTCATTGTTACTTAATGCTTCAAACCATTTCTCCTATATTATTACTCGTATTTTAATTACTTATCTCATAACCTGACGAAAAGCTCTTAGATAAATTAGAAGAATAGTCAATTTTAGCTACCAATTCCTCAGCAAAAGTAACAATAATTTAAATTATATATAAAAAAAATCAAGAGTTCCTAAAAGGGTAAAAAGAGCAGGTAATAAGTAATTACCATAATAAGCCGCTTTAAATAAAAACTATCAAAAACAAAAATTTAAAACAAAATTTCAAAGATTCAATGGATTGATATGATTATTGATGGACTTTTTACAAACTTTCCCACAAAAAGATTCCAATTTTTTATAAGAATGACATCAAACATTTCTTCTAGTTGATCATGTGGTAGAAGAAATCAGATCAGTGGAATAAAGAGTTCATGAAGGAAGTTAACCTTTTAGGCGAATTGATGATTTATACAGATAGGAAAAGAATAACATATAAAATATGATGACTTCCTTGTCTTTCTCTGCATAAATGAATATGTTCCTTGGCAAAGTCTTGAGAATGAGATTTGTGGCACACAGAGCTAGGGTTTTTGTACCCTGAAAAACTCTTCATTGGAATGTCACCATTTAAGTTTCAAATTATGCAAGGTTGTGTGGATGAATCTAAAGACCAAGGTGATATAAAGATAGATGCAACTAATACAAAGGCTGTTATATTCCTTATGACAATCTTATGCATAACTTGTAGTAAATTGGAGGGTTGTTTTGTTAGCTTAAAATGTTATATAATAATGAATTAAAAGTAGAAAGAGAGATGGTGAGAAGAAATGAATGCAAACAGGAATATGTTCTGTAGTATTTGGTGAATAATTAAACGATAAGGATTGTCAAAAGAAGAAAAGATAAATTTATAAATAAGCATCTGGCTCTATCTTCAGGAACACAGGAGAAATACATGAAAACCTGTAATGTAGAGGAGATTAATGTAGTGACGATTAGAAGAGATGCAATCAGTTATGATTAAGCCAGAGCCAACTCAATCTCTCCGTTTATCTGCATCTTATATACCTGAAACAAGTAAAATAGGAATGAATTTCTTATTAAACAAAATCTTAGTGAGCATAGTAGCAGGAGAGAAATTGGTCGTGAAGGCTAAAGAAGACGGGTCAAAAGTTAAAGCAAATCAAATTTGGTGGATGAAACACTTATGAGATTGGATAAGCATATCAAAGCTTAGGAAATAATGACATATGATAAATATGGATGTCTCTCAAACAAAGGGGTACGATTACAAGGACAGGTAAGAGTAGTAAGATATTGCAAACGAAATGACATATTAACCCTGAATGAGATTATGGTGAATGTAATGATTTACACGCAAGAAGCTATAATCATTGAAGTCAGTTTTTCAACTATAATTCATCAAGTAAAGTCACTACTACAAAATAAAGTGATGAAAGTAGATTTAAGTTATAGTAATTTACAAGAACCGAAATGAGGCGAGTCATATTCGACCACGAAATGATACGAAATAAACAATATCACGAAGATAGTAGAAGAAACAATCGTTAAATCCTTCATGAATTGAAAGAAAGGCGAAACAAACTAAAGAAGAGGGGAAAGTTTTTATCATTTGATTCTGACGATGTTTTCAACAAGGGAATGAGATAAAATAACAAAGTTGACTATTTGAAATGCTTATCGGATAACACGTTCTAGCTCTGTTGCCACATCACATTCCTTTCGCGAACGATCTTGCTTTCCCTCTTTCAACAGTGAATGAATTCTCACATGATAAGCTTAGCACATCACAGCTGAGAAAATCTTGCAACTCGTGCACTTCAGTGGATCTCCCTCAAGGTAAAAATTTCTATCGACCGCCAATTCCAATTCCCTACAAAACAATAATTACGTCTCTATCCGAGTCCCGTGATTGGTTGAAGCAGACGCCTTCCGTAGTAGGAATGGTAGGAATTGTAGGAATAGTCGTAAATAGTAAACGCATTGACGCAAAATAGTTACGTTGAAATACGGTGGGTTTCACGTTTGTAATACATAGTTCTCTGATTAATAATGTGCATTAATTTCAATGAATATACTAATGTATTAAGATAAATTGCACTTCCATTTACCTCTCCGACGTAGAATTTTTCAAAAATCATTGAACATACATTCATTGAGAAAGCGGTGCTTTAACCGAAGTTCGTAAATTAATCCTCGAGGTAGTTGGTCTGTGCAGTATGCATCGGTATTACAATGCTCAATGGCACCTTCATATCCTAGATATCAAAATTTTGCCATTCAATACAAGTTTTCCTTTATCTGGCCTTGCTTCCAGTTGCACGTTTTACCTTTGTGAGGCCTCTGCCAAATCGTAATTACAGGACCCACATGCAGAGATAATGGAAATCTGAGGGTCTCGTGTCATTTTGAATAAAAGGCCACAGCTTACTTTTACTCTTTATGTTACCATTCTCACAATTGAATTAAATGTCATTATACGTAATTTAGGAATTAATAATGAATTATGAAACCGGCTCTGGGCCTGTTATTTATTTAGTATTTACTGTAAAAAGAAGAAGTTACCTTATCTCAAACTACTGATTATTTGCCTACATTGTCACTTAATAGTGTTACTTGTGAGCTATTTTCCAAAGAATCCTCTCCTTTGTAGTATCAAAATGATTTTTGTGGCTTTATTTGTTTGAGCTCAAGTTCTGAACAATGCAAGGAGAACATACATTTTCCGCTATAATATTTTTACCTCTACCATTCTATTTTCTTATCTTTTTTACTTTTACCTAATGGATGGAATACTGTTCATTTGACTTTTTGTTCAGGATGGAGAGCAATGTTTTTTTCATTTTTTCTCAGTCTTGTTGGTAGCTTTGATAATCAGAAAACTACCCATTGCTCCATGCCCTTTCCAATGCCTTTGGCAGTCAATTATGGAGGGTTAACCCTCCATAACACCTTCACCTTTTGCTGCAAAAGCAATGATTACTGAAAATAATTGAATTATTTGTGACGCAGTTATACGGAAAAAATTAAACTTCTTATGAAAGCTAAAAGTTTAGTCAGATGTACAAGAATTTCCCCATTCCTAGCACTAAGTTTTAAAATTGCAAATTTTCTATTTTATCAATTTGGAAAATCACATCCTGTGACCTTTAATCATCAATAATAAATGGTTATCTCATCATCAATTATTGGTAGAATTAATCCTTTCCTTTAAGAAATAGTACAATTCTCGAGGAAATTATTGGGCTTATAATGATTCTTTGTTTGAATGTAATTTATATTAAATGTTTTTTGTCATAAAATCACTGTTTTTGAGGTATGTAGTCACCAGATGTTCACAGTAAATAGCACAAGAAACAGGTAAGAATTGAATAATTAAATAATCTCTGCCCTTTTACAAGTACTATCCCAGCTTCATTATGTAACCAATCTTGTACAATGTGATATGCAATGTTTGTATCAATATACAGACAATGTTCCTCTTCTATTTTCCAACTGTTAGAATCAAGAGACAATTTTATAACAATGATCTTGTTAATTTAACTTGATTCCTGCCATGAGAAAAATCTTACCACAACCAAGGTTAATAATTAATCCTAATCTTGAGTTAAAACTTTTGGCAAAGTGCTTTATAACTGTAATCACAATCAAATTGCATTAAACAATGCCTTTGTCAGATAAAAAATTATATAACAACATCTCAGATTTCCTTCATATCCTCAGCTTATCACCAAGGGTCTAACTGCAATTTATTCAAATGAGAAATGTTTATACAGAGTGACCAAGTTTCCCAGTTTTCAACTACATATACACGTATAGGATTTGCAAACAATTAAGGTTTCTTTTCTTTCTAATCGAGGCTCTCTCTAAGCTGGGTTCCTGGGCAGCAGCTAAATACTTGTTTTATAAGTGCTGTCCAACACTATTGATCACCTTATATACTGAAAATTTCAAAGCCAATCTCAGATTTTCAAAAATGCATTAATAATTTGCATATAAAAATATTAAAAATTGTGTAGTAGGATTACATGGTTGACTTTGTCATTTAAACAAAGAAAGTCTGGAAGAAAACAGAATTCTGTAAGCATTCATGATTTTCTCTTATTGAATTATCTGAAAGTGCTCCACTCTTTTTACATTGAATGTATTTTTTTTACCAAAATTTCCTTCTTAAAAATATGGTGCGTGGCGTGTGCCAATAAGTATAGTAATTTCTCATGAGCCCTGCCATGAAGGATCTCCTTCGGCACATAAGAAAATTCTTTTTCAAAATCCTTCACTATTCTGCCACACGCCATGGAGGCACAGTTTCTCAAGGTGCCTTTACCACCCTGAACTGACCCTTTCCCCATCCCTAAGTGTATACTACATTAATTTTGGATACCACTGTACATGTGTCCTAATGGTGCAGAAATGTCCCATTTTCTTGTAGAACAGAAGGAAATGTTGGAATTCTATGGCAATCTCCGTCAATGATGGTTTCAGATACTTGTCTCCTCTTTACATTGAATGCAAAAAGTAATCTAGTATGTCACAGGCTCAATTCTGTTGATACTTTTCTTAAAAGATATGCATGCTGTTTACGTGCCATGGAAACTGAACCCTGAAAGTTGCCTACACGCCAGGGGATATCCTATAATTCAACTTTTATTGATCTAGAATATTGCACCCTAAGTGTACAAGGTGTTCATAAAGTCCATATATAATTTAAACGTTGTAAGTATATTTGATAGACCCTGTCAAAAGTATTAAAAACTAGATTCATCTAAATATTGTCTAAATGTTTTTGTTTGTTTTTGATATTTGACCTAAAAATTTGGTTAGCATTCAGAATTACTCTTGACCCATTGACAGGATGAGGGAAAGTAAATTGGAGAACATGAACCTACTTCTTTAATTTTTTTCAATTACTCAAATGTTAAATTTCTTTGAAGTGCTTCAATCATGCACAGGGTTCAACACATTCTTTTGACCAGTATTTCCCGAACATTTTCTTGTTACAGAACACTTCCCCAATTTTTACCCTCTAGGAATATTTTGTAACTTTGCCAGATAGTAGTAATAAATGATTAATTCTTTAAGTATAGAAAGTTCAGCGATAGCACAACCTACTCGCAAAGAGAGGAGTTCCTGAATTTTGAATTCTGAAAATGTTTCCACTGTGTCCACAGTTGAATATCATATAAGATGTATCAAGTGTCATAATTTCATGAGAAGCATCAGCATTCTGCAGAACATAAACGCTGCTTTAGATAGTTGTGGATTAGTTTAACCACTAGATAAAGAACAGTTTACCTTCTCTTCCAATGGAGCCATGAGTCAACAGTGATCTCTTAAGATATGCAATTTTTAATTAAAGAAGTTAAATTTCTGAAGACAAAATTACGCTTGATACTTCATGCTTTCAAGTACTTTCTTCTGTCATATCTGCTCAAAAAGTTACTAAAATTTTCCACCGTACACGAATTTTATGGAAACCTCGTATTTTAGAATTTACGAATTATAAATTCGACGTTATTATACGGCGATAGAGGCAATCAAGAGATATTATCACCGAAATTAATGCAAACTTACGAAATTGTTACGGGCGTTCTTCATTGCGGTTCAATGGGGGTAATGTCCCTCCTCCCAAGGTTCCTCCGTTAGCTAAAGAGTAGTGTCCTTCCGCCCCTATCTATTCACATGATTTACGTTTACTATTCTCTTTGGTTTTCAATATCCACTGTCCTTTTTAGTGGAAAGCTATTTTAGGATCTGTACCTGAGCTCCGATTGTAAACTGTCGTATTATACAGTATATTTATTTTTTTTAATTTCATTTTATTTAATTCGAAAATTGTAATTGAGAAATATTTTATCCTATGTATACTTATTTACTTTATAACTTATTATCATCTTGTATTTCTATCGTGTAATAGGGCTCTGCCCGTAAATAAATTATTATTATTATAATTTCTATTTTTAATGTTTCTATGCCTAAATGATACCCAGTGTAATGTTCCGGATTTCGTGCAGTAAGACACTTTTATTGTAGCATATAAATGTCTACGACTTATCTACCAATTGAGTCCTGCAACAATGGATGTTTACACGTTGCCACAACACTCCTTTTGTTCTTTATATTCTCTTTTGGCTCCCACAGAATTCCATTCTGGTTTAATTTTTTTTACATAATATGGTTTAATGTTGACTTCTAATTGTATTTAGTTCTCTAGATAGTCATTTCACACAGAGGCGTCCGGATCACTCTTTATAGTGATATCGTATGGTTACCTGTAGCAACAGTTTAAAAATAAATTAAAGTTGATGAAAAAGTGAAACTACAGAAGCTTCCCACTGCATTTTTCATCAACATCGATATAAGAAAGTGCATATTTTTGTAATCTTTACAGTTATCCTCTTTGAGAAGACGAAGAGAAGTTCGAAAGTTAACATGCAGCTGGGTTACTTTACTCGCTATTAGCTTGCATTTTTAAGGATACTCTATGTGAAACACTATCTTTAAACTACAAAATTATTACAAATAAGTGCGACCTAGGGCAAAAATGAAACATCACACCTTATTAATCATAAATTATCATTCCGAAAAGTCTTTCAGAGAGGAGAAAAACGACTCATTAACTCAGATATTAATTTTGTGAATAAGTACGAAATTGTATTCAATCTAAGCGGCCTTGTGAGCATTGCCCATCGTCACAACAGATAAAGTTTTCAAAAAAGAAGAGATCTATATCCTTTTTATTCGCTGTGAAGTATGATAATAAGGGATATTTCCTTTTCTAGCAGCGCTACTTTCCGGTATGCACGAAGGAACCTGTTATTTAGAAATTCCAACGTTTCTGAGCATTCGTGTAAGTTTTGTTTCGTGGGGATATAATGCTCAATATAACGAAATAGCGAACGAAATCGAAAAATAACGAAGAAGATAGATTATGGGCTTGTTCAAGCAAAAGAGAATTGTAATCGGCTGTTTTTTGTCATTTTATTCGGATTCAGTCCCTCTTATGTGAAAGATTATGCTTGTATCGCGTACCGATTGTTGAATATTTTGAATAATTCGTCTGATTGTAGTACGTAGGGCCGGCTCCAGGCAATAGGGAATGGAGGCTACAACCTCAGGCCGCAGTGACACTAATGCGATGACAATGAACGTGAAAGTGGTGTGTTGGTACATTCTTTTACTGTATATTCGTCTCTCACTAAAAAGATTGAGAATGTAGAATTGTGCTTCAAACTTGAAAACGACGAATTTCGAAGTTGTAATTGGTGAAGTACTGGTGACGAAAACCAAACATGGTGCACTTTAGATGATTAAGGTGAGGAATAGCAAAATGTCACAGTAATTAACTTAGCAACAATCGAAGCCGAAGTTGTTGAAATTTAAAAGTCGGACAATGACGGGTTAATTGTTGTAGTGTAATGGTTATTGTTGTGGTATGATTTATTGCTGTAGTGTATGATTTATTGTCGTTGTACATTGGTCATTATTGTAGCATAATGTTTATTGGTGTAGTATGATTTATTGTTGTCGTATATTGGTTATTGTGTAGTTTATTGATTGTAGTATATTTTTAAGAGTGGTTCGACAGCTGAGGTTATAGCGCACGTATCTCTCTGGGAGTTAATTGTTGCTTCAGAGCAGCTAATTATCTGAATCCGGCAGTCTTTGCATGCTACGATATTCTCAAGGTAGAATTTAGACATCTGTTCACATACGTTTAATGATGCTATCTTTCCAAAATTTTTATTTTGGTAATTCGCATTGCGTGTTTGAGCGGACACCTCCACGATAAAGGCTGGACGCATACGTATTGAGCAGGTTTCTACAGCGGGTGGGGGGAAGTAGGGGAAGGGGAGAGAAGATAAAACCGAGAATTAGTGGTTGCGATACTCAGGTGCGAAGTGACCGCCAGTGAGATATCAGCACCGGAGAGGAATCGTAAATCGACGCACATTTTCGAGAGTATCACGTCTTTTAACATCGCAAAAATGTAAGTAACTCGTGGTTTACGTTTACATTAAATCACGTTTAAGCATAGTTTTCTTCAAACTTGTTCGTAATCAATATAGTATTATTGTTAAGTAATTGCAATGGATTTTCTTTGATGACGAGCGGAAATTTCATTTCTATGATCATAGGAATACATTTTATGAATTAAAATGCGTCCAAAATTCTCGGTGGATGTTCAAGAAGATAACTTTTTCAAGATCTCTCTTATCTTTTCTCAATTAACTCACTAAAGCTTTACGTGAAAGAAATAATATTTACATACATACATACTCTAAATCACTATACAGCATATCTTCCTCTGTTCTAATAGGATTCAAAGTGTTACTTACAGTTCTGTTAATAAAGATCTTCTAATAAACTTCACAGTAACTACTCATAGTTTTCTTATTTTTGTAAAGGTCTTCTACTTAAATATCCCATTATGAAAAGGCCGATCTCCGAGGTTTGTACCATAGATATTTTAATGCTACTAAATAGGTCAATCATTAGAATTTTATCTCTATGCTCTCTACTGTGTTTACACCCCCTGCCACACGCCAAAAGGCGGCTTGCAGGGTATATATGAAGATTAGTGGAATGGGAGAACGAATGTATGTTATGCAATACAATCCAAGAATGTTTAAGCTGATTAAACAAATACTGTCAATTAGTTAAGGTAATAAGGAAAGCACAGTGTTGGCCACTGGGTACAGTAAACAGTGAGTTTACATCTACATTTCTACCCCGCAAGTGGCGTATGGCAGGATGTGTATTAACCATGTGGTAATCTTCTTAAATGCGGAAAAAAAGTAACTATGTTTCAGCAGTTATATCCATGTAATAATTTGTAGAAATCTCTCAAAGTTCCAAGTTGATTTCCAAGCCTAATTTCTCTGTATTCAGAGGCACTTGTTCGCCGAAATTTCATGTAGAGCTTCGCTTGTCGAGTTACGCCATCGATGGCCGTCTGATTGTCCCAGATCAATCTTCCTCTGTTATCTTCCTTATCAAAGTCTTGCGACATGAAACTCCAGTATATGAAGGCTCTATCCATGGCGCACGTGGTGATGCATCACAATCAATTTAATCCGATTTCAAGCTGGATTAATAGAAGAATAAAGAGCAAATGTACGCCGATTATTTAAGTCAACAATGAATCAACTATTTAACCTGTAATAGTTGTTGTTATCAAAGGTTTTCGATTGTTATTAGTTAATTATTGTTTACGTACTCTACTTCTTACATATTTGACTCTCCTGCTTCAAAAATAACTTCCACAGGTTCACTCTCCGATCTTGTATCAATTCACAGGTTACAACCTTGTCCAAATCAGTTGACTTGCCACAGCATAGACTGAGCAAAATTGCCCAAGGCTAAAGTACTCTGGCGTCAAATTATTTAACAAAATACCAATGATAGTAAGGAGCTACCAGAAAAAGTTTAGGACTTCATGATTGGCTTTCAGACAACGCTTTCTATTCAGCAAATGAATGCCTAATTGACAAATTGGACATAAAGTTGTATAATATTTTCAAGAGTTGCGCTAAGAAATTAAAATATACTGTCCAAAAAATAATTTATTTATCCACACGACTGTAGCAACAGTTTAAAAATAAATTAAAGTTGATGAAAAAGTGAAACTACAGAAGCTTCCCACTGCATTTTCCATCAACATCGATGTAAGAAAGTGCATATTTTTCTAATCTTTACTGTTATCCTCTTTGAGAAGACGAAGAGAAGTTCGAAAGTTAACTTGCAGCTGGGTTACTTTACTCGCTACTAGCTTGCATTTTTAAGGATACTCTATGTGAAACACTATCTTTAAACACAGGAAAACGGGTAAGGGTGACTTTGCGCACCAGTTAGACTTTTTTTCAAGTCCAATCTTCCCAAGGAAAAAGTCCCGTCTCGGGATTGGACTTGAAAAAAGTCTGACNTAAGAAATTAAAATATACTGTCCAAAAAATAATTTATTTATCCACACGACCATGGTTTCGGCGTTGGGTTACACCATCATCAGGTTCAAAAGCTTAAGTTCAGTTTTTCTTAATTTCTTAGTGCAATTTTAGAGTGAACCTCCACCAGATTTCACTTTAGACTATCAATTATATTTTCAAGAGATTAATTTTACGTAACAATTTCGCATTTTATTAAATTTTACTACATTTATGTTGTATTTACGTTGTTATTGATTGTATTTTAATTGTATCAGATTGTAGTACCTACTTTCATTGTTAACGTAAATGACGAAGCTTATTCTTCTCTCTAGATAGTTAATGGGTCAATTATTATCGGTTTGTCAACAACGAATCGTCATGTAACAGTGGTCATTGTTGTCACCAAAGGCTTTCGATTGTTTTGTCTAACGTTTTAAGCAATTTTAAAGAATTTCACTGTATCGCCCCATGAGGGTAACTTTAACTCCCGGATCATCGTTGTATTAAATTTTTTATCTTTTTTCCGGAATTCGACCACAAATTATCGAAATGCTAACATTGCTGAATTTCAGTGTTTGGCTCAAATGATATTCGAATGAACGCTTTTGGTAAAAAAAACTTTGATAACCCTTGAAATCTGTGCAAATTTTTGTTTCCTCAAACCAACTATTACTTTTTCCTTCTTTCCAGGGCTCCATCCAAGAGAAACAGTTACAGGTTCGCCCTCCCCTTCTTAATACAACTCGTTTTGGCCATACATCCAACAGCGCTTGGCAAAGACTCGAGGTTAGTGACCTTTCACTTCTTACCACCAAAAGTAACAAAAAAAGGCATAAAATCAACGAAGGTGAATGCGAGAGCGGAGAGGTTTTTACTCCACGTGTTCGAAGAGTATGGAACAGGGCTACTTTATATCGAAGAACATTTTAACTGAAAGCTGACTCTGAATCTCTGTTTTGAATAGCACACAAGGGCAAAGCGCGCGATCTTGAGCGGTGCACCTTGAACTAAATAAAAAACATCGTATTCATGTAGAATGGCGAGTGTGTTGGGTTATGACATCAGCGATGGATCTGTCTGTAAAGTATTCATCCCGAAGACCGGTTGGGACCTCATCCCGAAGACCGGTAGGGACCTCATCCCATCAGCTACGAATAGCTAGGAGAGGGAAATGAGGCTTACTAGGCAAGATGGGGAGTGAGGTAGCTTGCCCTTGCCTTCCTCACTGATCCAGAATTCTAAAAGGAGAACACGTTAGTGAAGCACAGTGACTCTACGAGTAACACTTTTCGTAACATTGCATAAGGAGAAACTTTAATTAAGTTATTATTCAGCATAACTCATACCTCAGTAGCTTTCATGTCATCACAGCCATGAACAAGACTGAGAAAAAGTATATAAAAGATACTTTTTCTCTATCCCGTACCAAAAGGCAAATGATAAACATTTCACTCATCAAGATGTGTTAGCAACGGGATCCCTTTTCCAATTTTCCCTGCTAGTAATTAAAGCAAATTCAACCTAGGCACCCCTAACTACCTTGCTTCCTCCATTTACACCGAAGTAAAACAGCGTTGCTATGTAACGAAAATCGAATGGGTTAAACAACAGATTTTGTTTTCAGCTTGAGTTAAAGAATCATAAAACTCCCTTTTGCGTTTGTTGCTTACTCCCTGCCGGAAATAACAGTTATTTTCTGTTTTGGATACGGTTTGATGCCCTGAATTTTAATCAGCTTCCTTCGCCAAATGATCAAACAAAAAACCACATCGTTGAAACTATAAAAACAGGAAACAATAACGAATTTTTTTCCTAGTTTCGGGAAAGGAATTTAGACAATTTCTAAATTATTTGTATCGACATCATATGGTTTTCACTGAAACACGCATATGGAGATAGGATTTTATAACAGTAAACGTTAAAATCAAGGCAAGTTGTTGAAAAAAGGGAAGCGAAAAATCGAGATGAATACATAACTGAGAATGAAGACTCTTATTTGATAATGCATACTAGCGTTTCTCGACTATATCGTCCTACTATAACTAACCCCTGTGATAATTCCCCCGCTCCCACTTCAAAGTAATTGTTACGTCACCGGAGTTCAAAGTAATTGTTAACTCCCCGTCAATGATGACGGAACTTATTTTGAGTTGATTATGAACCCTATTATTATAAAATTCAGCACTTATTGGTACCGAATCGTACCTATAAAACTACTGATTTGACTGACTGATCAATATCAATGAATTTAGAATTTACTCCGAAAAATGTAATGGAAATGCTTAAAAATTTAATTGAATACGATGAATCACGTGAGGCTCGAGGTAATAAACTTTTCTTTTACTCCATTTTAGCTAAAATTTCATTTATCTCCAAACCTGTTACTGATAAATATCTTCGTGGTTTATCACATCATTGATCGTGACAGTGTAACTTACAACTGGCGATAATTGTACGATTAGGAAACACTTGTAAATTGTCGTAATTGCATGGCCGACGTCTCTGCTTACAGTTATAATTATACGGGCATAAATTCGCCGTCTTTTCTTATGGGAAAATGTATGATCTCGGATTCAACAATTGGCTCGGTCGTCAGGGAGATGAGTTGTTTACAACGTCGAAATTTCACAACATTTTCGCATATTTTATCGAAATTCTCTAAATTTCGAATAGAAAGCGATATTCCACCACGAAAATGATAGTGTTTATTCGATTTACAATCTTTTGGCTCTTGTCGCGTTATCCTAGGACCGTTATTTCGAATTTAATTTCGTAAATGAAATTCAGCCTGTAAGCAGCCAAAAAAAGAAAAAGGAATTTTATAATTTCTCTTGGAAAGTATTTTCTTACTAGTAAACGCCCTCGTCAAGCATGACGGAACTTAATTTATTAAAAAAATATATCTATTATCGTATATATCTGGTCCTCCTAAGGCAGAAACAGTCCATCGTAAGATCTAAATAACTCGATATATTTCTTACCATTATTTATAATATTTATTCTACTGTTTACAAGTCATGAAAGCCTACTTTACGTACATTTCTCATAGAAAAATAAAATAACTAGTTATCCCCGTGTATTTACATGGGATAACTCATGAAATCAACATTCAACAATTGCCTTGGTCGTCAAAGGAAGGGATTGTTTATTTCCGAAAAAATTTACGAATTTTCCGTGTATTTTATCAAATTTCTCGCAATGTCGAATTTATATGAATGTTTCACAACTAAAATAAGATTCTATGATCATTTCCTCTTCTTGTTAGACTTGTCTCAATTTCGTATGACCATTGTTTCTAATTTAATTTTGTGAAATAAACAACCTCTGCAAGTCATGAAAATGTAATTTACGTTAATCTCTTATGGACACGTATTATGGGCTCCTGGGTTCGAACCCGGGCTTTTATAGAGATCAGAATAGTTTTCCTGGGGGTTTCAGCGTCGTAGAAACACAATGCAGTTTGTTTCAGATCTCTAATTGAAACTCTTTCTGAGATGGATAGGGGGACGGACGGACGGACGGAGAGATATTTGCTTTTTATATATATGATGGAAGTATTTTCGAGTTGTCTATATTAGAACATTATACTTTTGGTAAAAATATTTCGAAATGTAACAATCCATTCACCCTCTAATGAATTACCAAGTGTCTTATTTCTGTCTCATTGGAAACCGGGCGAAATTAATTTTTTTCATTGCTTCTTTGTATTTCATTTCGAGAGTTACTTTAAGAAGTTCTTATGGAGAGTTAGAAAGGTACTATTCTTTGAGTAAATAGTTATTATTCCGTTTCATTATTTAAATTAATTGGCTAATGTTTTATTTGAGGTCCTGTATGTTGCAATTGGTATGTCATTCATCAATTTTTAGTTCTCCTCTGAGAATCTACAAGAAGTTCGACTCGTAAATACATACTCAAGACTGACCATTACACAGTAGAGTAAATTAAAGTAAAGGGCTCCCGGATAGCCTAGTGGGCAACGCGTTCGACTTTGGTGAAAGAGGTACGATTCCCGGCGGAGGCCTACGTGTGAAATGACCTCAGCTGTCGAAGCACTTTCAACGATACTACTACTACTGAAGTAGATTATTAGCATTATTATTGTGTATAGTAGATTATTAGAAGGTTTCGTCAATACTTATGTATCCAATGATAAACTGAATTCATTCTTTACGAAAGTTTATCATTTTCTTAATCTACTATTCATTTACCTATCCTGATAATAAATATTCTCGATACCAATATTCTTGATTCCAAGGAACCCAAGTGTTTTCTTTGGAAACTTTTAAATACCGGGGAACTTTATACAAATTAAGGTGACTCGAATTACTTGTGATTTTCGGTCTGGTAGTAGTCTAGAGGTTTCTGTTGCCATATCTTGATGAATGAAATATTTATCATTTGTCTTTTGGTATTGGATAGAGAAAATGTATCTTTTATTTATCTTTGCCTCAGTCTTATTCAGGGCTGTGATGATATGAAAGCTACTGAGGTATGAGTTATGCTGAATAATAGCATTATTTAAAGGATTCTCCTTATGCAATGATACGAAAAGTGTTACTCGTAGAGTCATTTTGCTTCNAAATGTATCTTTTATTTATCTTTGCCTCAGTCTTATTCAGGGCTGTGATGATATGAAAGCTACTGAGGTATGAGTTATGCTGAATAATAGCATTATTTAAAGGATTCTCCTTATGCAATGATACGAAAAGTGTTACTCGTAGAGTCATTTTGCTTCATTAACATGGGCTTGTTCCGATTATAGCATTCTAGCTCAGTGAGGAAAGCAATGGCAAACTACCTCACTCCTCATCTTGCCTAGTAAGCCTCATTTCCCTCTCCTAGTTATTCGTAGCTGAAGAAGGTCCCAACCGGCCTTCGGCTGAATACTTTACATACAGTGGTTAAGAGCTGTTATTTTAAGCGTTTTTTTAGCATAACAGTAAATGATTTACTATGATTCGAGTAAAATTATGTACACACTTGTCCTTGGGAGAGTATTTTCGTCTTTATCTCAGCAAACAGAACAATCTTTATCGTTTGGTTAAGAAAGTTACGCAATTTCTGCGGCTAATGCTAATTATCTTTGGGTTTATCAGTGGGATGACTTATCAGATCAAGACGACGTGGGATGGCCTCCCAGTGGACCACGATCCTGTATCAGTAACGTTGGTTGGGAAAGAAGAGGGAGTGGAAATACTGGTGGATGCACCGTTCTTCGGCATTCCCGGAAACCCTGGAGGAAAGCCCGGAGAACCGTTCGACAAGCTTTGGGAGTACGAGGGTAAGAATTACATGGAATGATTTTATCTCTGTCTAAACACTACGAAGGCTAAAGAAACCCTCCGATGATGACTCCGTTTAGTATACGTTGAACCAGCTTAGCATACGCTGAGCCCGCTTTGTATATGATAACTCCACTTAGTATACGTTGAGTCCGATTAGTATATGATAACTATGCTTAGTATACGTTTAGTCCGCTTAGTTTACGTTGAATCCGCGTAGTATACGATAACTCCGCTTAGTATACGTTGAACCGGCTTAGTGCATGATGAGATTGCTTAATTTACGATAAGTTTGCTTGTAATGTAAAGAGACCGCTTAGCATAGGTTGATTTCGCTTAAACCACGGTAACTAAAAAGGCTAAAGAAACCCTCATGAACCGATGGGAGCTGAAGGTTGGATGACCATGCGTCTTCATTGAGGTATCACGGTAAAGAGTCTTAGAAAAGAAATCAGGAATAGACAAATGAGATCCTGAGTTTTGTTTATTTTTTTCTTTTGGTGTGAAACGTAACTCGTAATAAAAGAGGGCAATGCAATATTAGAGACTTAAGGGATGAGGTTGTATGATTTGATTTTTATATATTGATGTGATTTTTTGAACAAATGCTATCTTTATCGTTTCATGTGCTTGGTGCAGTGGTCGAAGTTTTCTTCGCCGATGGAAATGTCGACGAGCCCAAATACCTGGAGGTGGAGTTATCCCCGTGAGTTTAAAACATAAGTACTAAATTTAACCAACGAAAGAAGCTTTGGTGCTCCCGCGAATGCAAGTGGGTAGCGCGTTAGCCTTTGTTGAGAAGGTTTCGACTCCCGGTGGGGGTCCATGTATGCGAAATTGTCGCATTTATAAAAATACTAATGCCACACTAAAAGAAGCTTTCAAGTGCGTTAAAGATGTCCACTGTAAGTAGGGTTGCCTCCTAGCTGGTGGTTCATGGAAGGAAATTTATGATTTACGAGTAAAAGTTGCTTGCATACTGCAAGCTTAATGTAATATAGATTAACTAAGGCATTATACACCACCTGAAACACTCCGCCTGCCATAGACCGACTGCCATCCACCAACTGCAATACCTTAAACGAATTATTGAAAATACGTCCATACGAATTGTCCTAGCATTGAACCTGGGTCCACTAGGACAAAGATCTTTACGTCATACGATAGAAATGTATATCTTCTACCGTTGTCGCGAATTTCAACGTTCTATCTTATCGGGAAATACCCTAACTAATTTTTGAAAATTTGTCATACGAATGGCCCTGGCATCGAACCTGGGCCAATAATGGAAAAATCTTTACGGTATACGATAGGCATTTATTTAATCTAACAACGCCGTGAATTGCAACTTTCTATCTTAACGCAAAATATCCTAAACGAATTCTTGAACTTCGGACATACGAATTGCCCTAGCATCGAACCAAGGACCTGCAAGACAAAATCCTTTACTCATGCAATAGATATGTATATCTTCTGTCGATAACGTGAATTTGAACTTTATTTCTTATCGGAAAATACCGTAAATGATTTTTTGAAAATTTGGCATTAAGAATTTACCTAGCATCGAACCTGGGGCCATTACGGATAAAGTTCTATAGAGAAATTTCGGGATATTCCGGTAGATCTTTTTCGTGTCTCAAAAACACAACGAAAGCTATGCATTTAAACTATTTATTACAAGATCTATCAACAGAAAACAGTTTATGATAACTCCAAGTAATTTATCAAGTTGAAATTTTTCTCTGATTGGATTATATTTGTCGTGTTAAATGTATTTAAAGAACCTGATACGAAATTTCCATCCATATACGATCCCTCTTTTCCGGTAGATGTGAAATATTTTTAATTATTAAAACATTATTTCACGGAAATTTATTTAAAAAATCTGAAAATAAATAACGCAACTTTTTAGCTATCATATAGTGGAAATATTACATGATTTTATTGTGGTATTAATCCAAACAAAATCTTTATGGATTAATGATTTATTTTCCTCATCAGAATTGTGCCTGAAATGACTCCTTTTAGTCCATATAACCAGTGTTGCTGACAGTTATAGTTAAAACTAAATGGAAATCGTTGCTTGAAAGACTTGAGTCGAAATTTTACATTACCTTGGAGACGGATGGACTGTTGCTATGTCAATGTTTACGTAGAATTGGAGCTTATGAATTTGTAATCTAAAAATTTTAAATATTAAATGAGAAACGGCAGCCTTTATCCAACACTCTCATTATCTCTAACAATAATAATAAGTGGTATCAATTGAATTCAAATTGTAAAATGATTTAGAGCTAAGGTGTAAGATGTAAGTAAATTATATTACCCATGCATTTCAATAATCATTAATGTTCAGTAATACTAATCGGTATGTAAAAGATACATCGAGAATAAGGAGTGTTATCATCAAGGATGGAGGTATAGAAGGTAATTAAAGAAAGGTCCTGAGTTGTTAAACGAGGAGTGTTGAAAAATTTCCTAGAAAAAGTAAAGCGCCTAGCGATATTGTCGCAGAGCATTGTTGCAAGAGTCGAACAATTAAAAGTCACAACACACGCGACAATAGGATGTAAACTACGTTCTGTTGACGACAATGGGCCCCGTTCGGTAATATTTGAACGACCTACGTATTGCACCGCATTACCAGTTGGCTCTGTCGTAACCCTTATTTAGTTTTATCAGCGTAACCTTAAACCAGAATACAAAAATCACCTGTTTTCGGCTTTCAGATGGGGGCAACATCTTGTCCTCCTTCTGGACGGCGTCCAAAATGCAGTGAGGACTCTTCTGCCGATACAATTCGAATCCACCATCAACTCGGGTCGATGGACGGGTAAAGCGATGATACCAGCCTCTTACTTCCCTCCTGGGGTCACTCGCTTCAACGCCTATGCTATCCACGACGTTGAACACAACTCTGTCGATGACCCACGGAGATACGAGTCCTTGTTCCCGACGCCCACTGACAAGTATCCATCTGCAAATTTGTGAGTGATTTTGTAGCAGTAATCGCTGGTTCTCAATCGAATCGAATCTGCGATATCGATTATACTCCGGAGGTGTCGAGACAGTATTTCGTTCGCACGTTGCACATATATAATTATGTACACATAAAAACAAGTATTCTGCATCGTATGGTTTCCAAATTGTAAATTGTTAAATGTTGGTAAATAACAATGAATCAAACATAAACAAAAACAAACTGCATTTCTAATCACAACAATGAAATATTACATAATAATCACCATTGCGTAACAACAAGAACAACATTAATAATAATAATTGTTATTATTATTATACAAAACTACAGAAATGTTTTTTACAAAAACGTTGATATTATAGAATTAGTTACATAAGTAATTAGAGGGAAAAGATTGGTAACTAGGTCTTCCTGAGCCAAAGAGAACTTATCAGGAGGTGCCTAATTTTACATTAAAAATTAAAATACAGTTAGTCTATTACAACATATATACATTAATATGGTGTTTTAAATTATGTCAGAATGACATGTAATATCAAAATTACGTGTTGCGTCAAAATTAGCATTGTAAGTAATAATTGCTATACACATATATGTCATGTAAATATCAGGGGGGGCAGATGTTTATGACAGCAAATTTTTATGTATTTATTAATCCCATCTCGGTACTTAACTTTCATAAGAAATGCATCTTCGTTTCATTTTCCGTTTCCTTACAGATCTTCCTTCTTTATTATTATTATTCAATTGAAAATAAATCTCGCACGAAATAGAGAGAGGTGCCAAAAGAAAGAAAATTTAATAGAAAGCCTTACATATTTACCATCGAAGTTTGTTTTCGGAATTGAAATTACGAAAACTTTGATAAAAATATTCGTTGATATTCGAAGCAGATTCGGGAAATGTTGACGTTGCTATCAATAAAATTTTGGTTGCCATGACCGACGCTTAATTTGTTCCAGAGTTTGTTTATATCGGTCGCTGAATCGACAATGATGAAGGTCGCCTCAATAAACAAGAAGAGTGAGAAACATTCGATAAATTATGACATGAAATACAGATTTTTAAAAATCGATCGTAAAATGAAAAATGCAAAAAGGGTGAAATAGATTAAAGTTTTTACGGTCGAATAAACAGAGAGCGAATTAAATCTGTTCACATTTACACGTGTTATTTTTACAACAATTGATTTCCTCAAAAACACTCCCTTGGGGCATTCTTCATAGCCGTAAGGAGTGTAATTGAATGTGAGATCTTTACTTAAGAATGAATTGCTCTTTTCCAGCCATCGCCTGGAATATTTCCAGCCTTTGGACTTCGATTCTCTTCAACCTGGTAACAAGAATGCAACTCTGTCTGACCCATGGCCGCAGTGAGTTCCAAGATGTCTCGGAGTTGGTGTCTGTTCTGTCTTGTCCTATTAATCAGGGCCGGCCATATACCAAAGGGGGCCCGGGTGCAGATTTCCATGGTGCCCCCTTCTCAGCTTCCTCTGTCCATGTGATAAGCAATAGTTAATAAATAAAGGATGGCATTTGGCAGAACAGCTTTTCTTATGGACACATCGTTTGCCCTCTGCAAACTAACGAATTATCCTTTTCCAAATAGGGTCCTTTCACCAAACTTGGGGCTCGGATGCTAGGCTCCCCCCCCCCTCTTTCCCAGCCCTGGTTGCAATATTCGTCTATCGTTATCAGTGCCTGTTTAATATCGGCAATGTACTTCCAGCATACGTTAACTATTCTTACAATAATATCTCGGAATTCGATCAATAGCATTTTGGATTTTTGATTAATTCCCTCTGCAGGTAAACTAATAACAAATTCTTAACGACGAAGCAGGGCTCTTATTCGGAATTCCTTGGACTACGCAACATTCTTTATCTCCTCCAAAACGTGCTAATGCAATGAGGTTTACTACTGTAAACAAGCTATGAACACAGACGCGTTGCTATAAACAATGCAACAATGCAGTTGCGTCGCGACGCAACGTTATTATATCAATCATGACGACGCGTCGCTATGATTGATATAATAACGTTGCAGCCACGCTTGCTTGACTACTGTGCCTATTTCGTGAAAGGAGCAACATGCAATGGGGATGAAGCGATATAAACCTCATCCTCATTAGCACATTCAAATTTACGACCAAGTTCGGGCACGTGGTATAGTTAATCCTCTCCAGCGTATCCAGGAACTGTCTCAATATCGTTGTACATAAAGTCTACGAACAAGTGAAGAGTGTGCTCTATTCTGTGGTTGTCTACATGTGTCCTTATGTATGTTACATGTATTGCTGTTGTGGCTTTTGTTTTGTAAAATGGCTTATGTGAATAAATATGTGTGAAAATGCTCAAAAGAAAGTGATTTATTTACAAAAATTAAACTCACTGGTGTGAACGTATTTTCAGTTCTTAGAACATTAAGAACTTCAGGAACTTGCAGATAAAAACTCTTTTCCGACTGATGATCTCTTATTGTTGAGACCCCTGAAAATGGAGACATTGTTTCCGAAATGCACATAGATTGATTTTTAAAAAAATCTGTTATCTGGAACTTCCCTTTTGCGTACGAACACGAGTTCCGCCTGCCGACATACGGCTCACGGAGTGTTTCAAAGCCTCATCAAATCCAAATTAAATACCGATTAATCCAATTTAATACCAATTCACATATCTTTAATTAATTAACACGAACGCTAAATTATGTTTATGATTGATCTTTTAAATTTGAACCATGTTCCAAACGATAAAAAAATATATGTTAATCTTCAAAAAAATAATTTCCTTTGAAACTGAAGTTATCGCTGTATCTATTATCACAATTATTGAAACATATATACAACACGTTTCCTGCTTGAATTTTATTTAACTGGAGAAGTAAAACAAACAGAAAAACTCGACGTCGTCTCAAAATATTCGATGTCTCGCCTTAACTAAGACTTTTCTAAGAGCTTTCTCTTTCTCTTACAGAGACATTGAGATGGACTCGATGCAAGGCACGAAGGTAGTTACGTAAGTATAATAATAATAATGAAATATCTATATTAAGTGCGAGATTGAGACTTATTGGTCTCTTCTTACATCTAACCCTTAGTATAACCGTTAGTAAGAAAAAAGATAACATAGAGATGAGAGCAACCAGGTGTTGATACATTGATTTTTGTATTATTATTGTTTCTAATTAATAACACGGTAGATGTGCTAAGTGCGGTGCTTCAGATGTGGTGCCACCCGGAGGCATCAATCAGTATCCGCCATGCATTGTTGAAATGTAATCGCTGAAATGTATTGTTGCAAGTATTGTTGAGGTGTTAGTCGACTCTATCAACTTACACTTCAACAATACTGGCGACAATTCAATTCTGTTGTTGACGAAATTATTTGAATTGTAGTGCAAAATTTAGTTTTACGTTTTTATAACGATATGAAGCGATATTATTTGATTAATATTCGGCGACATCTAATGGCAGAGCCGCTCCCGGCCTATCCGCCGCACTGGTGCAAACATAATTTGCCGCAATTAAAATTAAATACCAAAACAAGACATTTCCTGATATGCAGATAAAAATTATTTCGTAAGACTTTGAAATACCAGTGTTTTATGACTTCGTTCCCCAGCCAACATTGGTCACCGTATATCAGTAACAATTAATTACGCGTGTTCCTTATCCTGACGTAGTTATTGGTCATTATGAGTCAATAGTTCATATTGCTTTCGAGTATCATTATCATCGCATTGCGCATAACTCAAAATGAAATTTATTCTTCGCAACCAAATATGAAAGTTTCTAATTAAAATTGTATTGCGGCATAAATAACTTCAAACGGAACGGATTCATGACGGAACTTTTTGATTTGATCATACCTGATAATGCAGCGTGGCTAAGAAAGCTGGGTCTTGCTGNCAAAATGAAATTTATTCTTCGCAACCAAATATGAAAGTTTCTAATTAAAATTGTATTGCGGCATAAATAACTTCAAACGGAACGGATTCATGACGGAACTTTTTGATTTGATCATACCTGATAATGCAGCGTGGCTAAGAAAGCTGGGTCTTGCTGTGGTCTTGTATAAGTTCTGTCATGAATCCGTTCTGTGTGAATGAACGCCTCGAAGTGAATCCTGAGTCTGTATTGTTTATAAATAACTTCGATTAAATCCACTGCACAAAAATTCCCTTCTCGGCTTGAGTCATCCCTAATTCTTCACTCTAAATGTTTGCCAATCTTTAATTTCACATCATAATCTTTCCTATATAAGTCGTGTATATCACACTGAAAACAACCAACAATGTTGTTACAATGACAATAATGATTGTTGGCTTCTGTCGCCGCCCCTAATGTGCCACCGCCCGGGTGCGATGCACCCCTTGCATCCATAGCACGGCGCGGCTCTGTCTTGTGAATTTATGGGGTTGTCTATTGAGAGATATTACTGAACATATTTCAGCAAAGAAGTCACAGCCAAATACTACCTGATGGGAGGAAAGCTGTCGGATAACACCTCTTCGTTGACCGTGACAGGTGTTTCCAGCAACGAATCGGCCTACGTTGAAATCCTTTCCCGTGGCTTCTTGCATGAGGGCGCCGAATCTATGGGCGCAACGGGCGTAGATCCTTTACCAGACGAAAATTTGGATCGATACGAAAGTGAGCTCATGCAAATTTTATTTGCAAATATCTGCACATTCGCAAATTTTGGCAAATTTTGCGAACGAAGAAACCAAGTGACCGAAAATGTCGCCGGAAACAACCTAAAAAGCGAGCTATCGACAAACCGAAACCGGGAACCGACGAAGAACTGCGTCCAAACCGGTTTTCACAGAATTCTCGAAAAACTGTTAATCTGCTCTGGGGAATCGGTCTACTCATTTCATTTTACGATAGCGAATAAATCTCAGCAAGAAAGAGTTAACACCGTTTATTTGAAGCATTTCACAGCGCTAAAGATATAGAAAAACCTTACGTATTTCTCCTCTCAAAGCATATTATTCATGTTTAACCGTAATCATTTTTCATTGTGGTATAATCAATGCAATCTTACTCATTTAAAGTCAACTTCAAGCATTTCATAGCTCACAGTAAGCTTTGTGTTGAGATAGGTCAGAAGATGCTTAAATTGTAATTGTTTTCGATATATTTTTCCTAAAATGCTGCCATACAGTTTTTGCAACCTTTTGTGAATTTCAATTGCAGCTCTCTTAAAGTGATAAAATATACAAATTCACGAAAAAAAATTAAGTTATATTAGTAGCATAGTAAACAACTTCGAAACATGGAAGTAAGATGAACTTTTTTTTCATTACAGCAATGCGATTCTACCTCGCCAATGAAAAGAGAAGATTATTGGAGATAATTTTCAGTCCGTAAGTCGCTCTTCAGTCAGTTTTTAGCCTAAAAATCCTTTCTTAATCAATGCCGTAGAATTAGATGCACGTGCTGCCAAAAACTAAGACAACAGCGAATGTTGGTGCAATCACAATTCAAATGACTAACGTTAAATTACCGGCCGCGGATTGGTTAGAGTACTAGCACGCTATCGGGTTCGAATCCCGGCTGGTCGGATTTTTCCAGTTAGAGAATGGTAGTGTGTGCTTCGTCCATTGTTTATGTTTGTAGCCCACCACTGTAATTGTCCAGTAAATGGATGTTTGTGGGGGCATTGAGATATAAATATAACTATTTCACTCACTAGACTTTTGAAAATTGTCTTTTACATTAGCATATCTATTATAGAAGTTACGCGCGACCTTTCACGGTATAAAGGACCCGGCTGCTGGAGAGTTAAATTTTCCATTTTGTACGATTTTTTTCACAGCATTTTTTCACATTTCATATTTACCCGTCAGCTAACACATTTCATGTAATCTGTACTTTTTACGACAAAATTCTATATGGTGTCCTGTATCGTACACACAGATTTTTAGAAGTTTCGTTAACAACTCAAATGAATAATGTTTGTTAATTGGCTATGAAAAACTTCTCTCGCATGTCGTCAGACTAAACATCTCCCTAATTGCAATTTTTTGTATAAATGTTAACTTGCAGAAGTGTATTTACAGTTTTCACCGAAGATTTATCAGAAAAACGTTTTTCATCAAAAATAAATGTGACGGATAGTATAAATGATAAAATAAACTTCAGCAAATATAGTGTGTTGTAAGTCTCCTATCTTTTACCTAGGCCATTTCGTATCGCGTCGTTAACTTTGGAAAACACAATTCTTTATTTGATCGATGCATATGTGAGGGACTCAATTTAAAGGCCTACTCTGGAATCAAAAATAAATTTCTTTACTCCAGGAATGAAATTTGCTCCGCAGAACAGAACTACAGTAATTGAAACTCTTTAAGCTTTTACAGGAAATACTTTATGCCGTCGTTTGATATTAAGTTTGAAGTAAAAACAACACGTATAGCTATGGAAAAACGGAAAAATATTCCGATTCCCTCATTTACTCACCACAAAAATAGATATCTAACTATTTCGTGTATTAATAGCATTAATTATTTCAGAATTGTGCAGGAAATCTATTTTCATTTCCAGCCAACGTCAAATTATCGATAAAGAAAGAATTTAGATTTTACTTTCTTAGTCCTAGGAGTACTCTAACGAATAATGATGTAAGATTAAATCACAACATCAACAAAAATAAACGAAAGTCCATAATGCTACCAAAGCCGATCAGATACCACTAGTAAAATCAGGGAAAAGGGCACTATAGTAGGACTGGCCCTCAAAATTTCAATTTTGTCCGCGTATCAAAGATAAACNAGCAAAACACTCCATATCAAGGATTTTACCAATCTTTTCCTGATTCCTTTATCGAGACCCTTTGTCATTAATTCCCTTCGCTTCATAAAAGCTTCCTTGGCCAATGCTACTCTTTTTCAAATCTCATCTCCACACCTCCCATCCCAAGATAGAACACTAACCAAGTACGAGAATTTGTCCACCTGTTCCAGTTTTTCCCCATCCACCCTGATCGTTAACTTAACCTTCTTTCCCTTAGTGAATCTCATTCCTTCTCCATCTTTGCCTTGCCCAACTACTGCATTCCAGTCCCCCATTACAATTAGGTTTTTATTGCCTCTAACCCTTCCCATTGCTTCTTCCATTTGTTCATAAACAAGTTCTACTTCATCATCACTATGTTTAGAGGTTAAAAAACACTCCGTAAGGCGTCTTTCGGCAAGCAGAACTCGCGCTCAGAGACAAACGGGAAGCTCTGGATTACCGATTTCTGGGAAGGCCCGATGATCATTTCGGAGACAAAGTCTTCATCCTCAGGGGGTCTCCACAAAGATAGTGAAGTGATTTGTGGAGACCTCCTGAGCATGGAGGCTGTCTCCGAAACGATCATTGGGACTTCCCAGAAATCGGTAATCCGGAGCTTCCCGTTTGTCTCTGAGCGCGAGTTCCGCTTCCCGAAATACGGCTTACGGAGTGTTTTTAAACCTCTAATTAATAAACAGCCGTGTCCCAACCTTCTTTTTCTTACAATACAATAATAGATATATTTATCATATTTTTGCGATTTAAAATCNGTTTTTCCCCATCCACCCTGATCGTTAACTTAACCTTCTTTCCCTTAGTGAATCTCATTCCTTCTCCATCTTTGCATTGCCCAAGTACTGCATTCCATTCCCCCATTATAATTAGGTTTTTATTGTCACTAACCCTTCCCATTACTTCTTCTATTAGTTCATAAACAAGTTCTACTTCATCATCACTATGTTTAGAGGTTTAAAACACTCCGTAATCCGTCTTTCGGCAAGAAGAAATCGCGCTCAGAGACAAACGGGAAGCTCCGGATTACAGATTTCTGGAAAGGCCCGATGATCATTTCGGAGACAAAGTCTCCATCCTCAGGGGGTCTTCACAAAGATAGTGAAGTGATTTGTGGAGACCCCCTGAGCATGGAGGCTGTCTCCGAAACGATCATTGGGCCTTCCCGGTAATCCGGAGCTTCCCGTTTGTCTCTGAGCGCGAGTTCCGCTTGCCGAAAGACGGCTTACGGAGTGTTTTTAAATCCCTAATTCATAAACAGCCGTGTCCCAACCTTCTTTTTCTTACAATACAATAATAGATATATTTATCATATTTTTGCGATTTAAAATCGAAAACAACGTTCAATGAAATAATAATAAGAAGCCACACAGTATTTTTTTCCTTTTGTAACCTTTCATGCGAACAATATTTCCAATAAAATTTATACTAGAAGGAAATTCTGCAACGAAAAGATGAACCAAATTACGTCTATTTATAATACGTAGAAGAAAAATCTTACCTCGACTGTGTGAGGGTAAATTAAACTAAATGCTAGCGAGTCAGATACTTCAGTCATGCGATCAGCACTTTCAAATCGAGCGAAAAGTAATTCCTTAGAAATATTCCACGAAAAACATTTTCCCGAGACTCAAGTTCTTCAAAACGCAACCCAAACCCTATGCTTCCATGGCAGAGATCATAGAAATTATGAGGTGTGGTTCATGGACCTTTTTTTGCATTGGCGCGTTCTTCACAAGGAAATCAGACGTTCGGTTCTTAATTTCTTCACGAAACTCATCCCCAATCAATTGCAATTTTCCACAGAAACGGTCGCTACGACGTCAAAATGTTTGAGGAGCCGTACAAACGTGTATCAAGAGGCCATCGTCTTACAGATGTAGTAGTAATGGCAGATTATGAAGAAAAGACATGGAACGTGACGGCTAAGGTTCCTCTTGAACTTGTACCAGCCAGCGTGTCTCGGGTCGGATTAGCTGCAGTTTACGGCGGAGTGAACGGTACTGATCCAATTTACGAAACAACCTACTACGTCACCAATGCCGGAATATGCATAACTGATCTGTGAGTAAATGATCAATTTTTATACCTTCTTTGGGAACATCATTATTTTAAATTATTATTTCGTAAGTGGTTTTTATTCGTTTTCCATCACGGTAACTAAGAGCTTACAACAAATAAACAAACAGTAGATTTGTTTAGTAAACAAATAGTAGATCTGACTTTATTCTTTCTCGGCGAATATGATGTATAAATTCTTCACGGGTTGTCAGCCGGGTTAAATTGGTGATTATTATTATTAATCACCAATTTAACCCGGCTGACCCGTGAAGAATTTATACAAATAGTAGATCTCTATCTCGCGTAGCCATGCAGTTGTTGATTTTAAAATAAACATGAATCTGCAGCAATCGTCGGTATTCGCGTACCAATGAAACTAAGGTTGGCATTAAACGTTGTAAAATTTATCCTGGTTAATTTTCGGGTTGTAATTCCTCATTTTATTAGTATTACTAATTTTCCCTGATCTCAAAGTAATATTTTAGAAAATTACTCAACAACTACGAATAAATTTTTCTTCACACTTGAGAGCGTAAAAGAAGAATCGCCGGTGATGTTTACCAACGAAACCTTCGGATGGGGGGCTACCACAACTGTAAAGTTTTAACTAATATGAAACTTTACTTTATGTGCTATACCTGTGCATAACTGAAGGCTTTTGGGAACATCACTATTTTAAATTAACCAAATGCATGCATGCTAGTGCATATTAGGAAACATCGAAATATGATGGAAACGTCATCCTAGAGATTAATAAACAATGAAAGTTATTCGATTGTTTCAGTTCATGTTCGCTGCCAGACTGTGCTGAAATTTCCTAGTGCAAACAACCACTTTCTTTCTCATTTCAGACAGCATGGTACAGATGACGACGACAGATTCTGGTTTGGGGTATTATGTAGATATTCATCATTCTTTGAAATAATCGACCAACTTTCACATCAATCGATATGAATATAGTAAAAGTTTTTTTTTTTTGAGTCTTTACGAAGCCAGTTTGCAAAATATTAACCCGGGGTTTCCTTGTATACTATTATTTTTATATGAATGAAATCTAGATGATTAGGCGTTACTTTGTGGAAAGCCATTTAAGTAGAAAAGGATAAACTTGGTAATTTTCCACAATATTGTGTGGAAAATTACCAAGTTTATCCTTTTCTACATTATTTTTATATAATCATCCAAACCGAGCATCATATCCTTTTTAATTATCATACACTTGGTGGCACTCGTAGCAAAGGTAACATTCAACATTTACTCATTTGAGATGCAAAATTTTAAAAAAGGATATTTAGTCCAAAACACCGAAATGGGATATTTTTCCAAATCCAGTCAAGATTTTACAAAAGGGTAATTGGTACTGTTTCATTATACCCCCACTCCAATCTGGATAGTAAAAAGCACCAATTGTTAAACACGCACACCTATTAAATTGCGTTGCTATAAGAATTCACAAGATGTGTATCTAAGAAGGAATGGTCTGCTCCAAGTTAAAGCTTGTTCCTTTTTTTAGTATTAGGCCTTATATGCTCTATATATGTGTGAAGATCTTATTACATGAATGATTAAGTGATAACAGCTGGAATCCAAGACTAAAAAATGAATGCTTCCTATCTATCCAAGATGATAGTAGTATCACGAGATATCTTTATGATAGTAATTCATGTTTGAAGGTCAGCTGAACAATAGGTCACTTCAGTAATAACAACAGTGCTAGGTTTCTCAACAATGGATACCAAAAACCCTGGTTCATTTTTGGGTTAACTTTATTAGGCATTTATTTCAAATTGAGAAACAAGAATTCATAATAACAACTCAATAAAAATTAACATTCTAAGAGCATAGCTACTTATATAATTCACGCAAGCCAACTTATTTCGCCAACTGCGGGGGTATAATGGAAGAGTATCAGATTATTTCATAAATATTACTGTAATCGTGATATTATACATTGAAATGGGGTAATTCTGACCACTGTAACATAGGCAATTGTTGTTAACTCCTTGGTTATCATCCTCAGAAGCTGCTTTTGCAGAGTTGAGGTTAATCCAATTTTGTAGTTTTTCATCCAGGTCAAGAATTAAGGGCTTCATAGATTCACTTATTCTGCAGTAAAATGGCTATCCTTTACATTTTTATGGTGAAAGCATCGTTAAAACTAATTAATATTATTATCCTTCAGTATTTTCAACACTTACTTAGGTCTTGAAAGCAACATTGAATGTTGTTACAAAATGGATGCATCACAAATAGAATTCTTCTCTTTTCACCATCTTGCATTGAGTTTCGTTTCAATTATTCATATTTTTAGGCTTGGATTACTTTATTAAGGGACCTGGCAATCAATTTACAAATTTTTCTCAAAATGTAACACAATACTGCATTTTGAGATACCAATCACAATTGGTAAGACCTCGAGTTGATGAATCGAGGTAAGAGATGTATACCTCACCTTACTAACAGCTGCTTTTTGAAGCAATGTTTAGAACAATCTTCAAGATACACCTGTAATATAGCATCAATTCCAAAATAGCTTTAGCAACAAAAAATATTAGTCCAAAATAATTCTGATTATTTTAAGATCCAAATAACAAATGTCCTCTTAACTGTATTTCTTGATAGAAAGAAATTGCTTATGGAAACCACATTCTTCCTTTCTCAGGTACGTTGTTAAGCAGTACCCGCAAGTAACAGGACTTCTGAATCCAGCACTGAATGAAGGTTACTCAGATCTATGGGGTTTGGATGACAAAGGCACATTAGAATAAAACACGACAAATTTTTAAATAATGGTTATATATTTACATGTATATAATAAATTTGTAAAACAATTTATTTCCTTCGAAGGATGAAATATAATTATTCCTCTGTCTTACATAGTGTATGTATCCATTCCTATGCACAAGGTACTGATTTTTTTTAAATACAAGAAGGTCACTTCTGGGCATTTTGAATTCCTTATTTTAAATCTTGATGAGTACTTTCCAGCACATACACATTTTCTTCCCTTATCATGGTTCTTCACTCTCCTCACACCTGTACAAACTTACACAAAAGACACCCTTCCAGGCAGATTTTGGGTTTAGTGGAGGGGGAGGAAGTTTGGTCGATTTCTTTTTGTTTTCCATGCAAGACCAATGCTATGGTAACTCAAAGGCAACTTAATGCACTTTTAGAGAGGTCCCAGGAATGAAGAGAGAATCTAAGTTCAAGGGAATAGATCAAAGAGTGAGTTGTAAAACAAAGATAAACATAGTTCAGATGCCTGTCCACTTCCTTGTACCATTTCAGCTTTAAAACAACCACGCACTAGCTTACCTCAACATTATTTCATTTACTTCAGATTTCAGAGAAAAGAGTTCCACTTCATTATATTACTAACAATCAACCTGTTATTGTAAATACAACTTGATTCCCTGCCGAATGAATGGCAAAGTTTTTATTAATTTCATGTACGATTTGTAATCTTTCAGGCACCTTTCTTCAAGATTTTTAATCAGCGAAGTGCATACACTTTGCAAACAGATTTTTTTTTTATAAATTTTACTTTTCTCTAAAATGGGACATCCCCAAAAAAGAATAATATAATATACTTCTCTCGTGTCTATTAAGTGGCCCATTTATCATCACCTTTCTTCTTTTTGAGTTTTCTTTAAAAGTTCAAAAACATACTAACACATCATCCACAAGCACGATTACAAAAATACTTTGCTTTTTGATTTGCCAACAAAATTGACTAAATAAAGTTTGTTTTTTTAGAACAACTGCTCTTGGTCAGAAAGCTATTTTCTTTTCCTTTGGCCTGCCAACATGCTCTGTCTTTTTTTTTCACCCGAAAGATATGTGGGCTTAGGCAGGGATAGTTCTATGATGACAAAGAAAATCATCACCTTGGTTTCTTCTTTGATAACAAATGAAGAACAATGACCTCTTGTACAACGAAAACAAATGGAGAAACTCTAAAATGGTAACCTAACTTTCCAGTTGCCTTCCTTTCCATTAAAAATGCATGTGATATGTATAAGGGTGTTGATATACATGATTGTGCCACCTGATTCGCATGTTGGCACCAGCTGACATGCATTGACATACACTAGGTCAGACATGTTGTCAGAAACACACATGGCAATCTGTCCCCTACCGTTAAGTACTGAAAATGTTTTGCCGGGTGATTCACGCAGGAGGACAGAGATTCAAATGAATGATACAGCAACCTCTCTTTCACTAAAGGCATCCATGTGTAGGTGATGAATAACATAAGGCATTTGTGCTAAATCAATGACCTAAAACAATTATAAAAAACATAAAAATTTAAGTAAAGCACATGAATAACAATTCTTCCTTCCGTTTGTTGGTTATCAACACAGATCCTTCTCTTTACGTAAAAAAATCCACAGCAGGTTTGGGCTCAAAGGGAAAATAAACTTAACATTGGTATGGAAAGGGGCCTTGCCGATTTCTTTCTGTAAGCAATCCCATCACCATGACAGAGAGATAACTTGTATTCAGAGTTACACCGGAGTTGTGTCTGAAAGCCCACAAGGGCATATTACATGTTTTGGATCACAAAGGCACAAAAGAAAATTTCCCTATCTCTTTCAAATGCATGGCACTCCCTTACCGTCCTTCACAGCTGAGGACATTCAGAACTGTGCTGATGGAGGCAGAATCAATTTGTCATGAAAATAGCCCAATAAATACTCGTTAGCAAATAAATATCAATAAATTACTAGGAGCTCTCCATCTTAAGCCAACATAAAAGTGGGGAGATCGCACCTGCCTTAAATTTCATTTTTCCCTTATGTGCCTTCACAGAAATGACCAAAGAAAAAATATTGAAACCATTCGTCCATCTCTGTAATACCTCACAAACTCTCCTCGGAAAGACGTTCCAAAAAAATGACGATAATATTGTGCCACAAAGTGCTCCAAATAAAAAATAAGACAAACCCAAAAAAGTCAAGTCATGAGAAACAAATCCTTGTAACACATCATTTTTTCTTAAATAAGAAACCAATACTTTTCCTGGGAAAATAATTGTTAAACCCTCAAAATAATGTTTTTCTGTGGATGTCCTGCGCAAACAATGCACGCAGACTCCTGAGTTCCTAAAATAACTATCAGAGCACACACACTTATCTTTAACGGAGGCCTTGGGAATCAAACATTGAGCATCAGAGAAGTATTCTTCTTCTCGCACCCCTTGTTGCCATTTCATTCTTTGCCCAAAGCCAGAAACAAAAAACTAACAATCTTCTGCACTTCTCCAATGTTTATATAAATCTATATATAAATAATAACTTCCTACTGACTCAGTCAAATACACATGCACGACAGCTTCCATCCTTTACAATCTGCATTCAAAATAATCCTCGTCCCCTTCATCAAACAAAAAAATCACCTCCAAACACATTCAAAATGAAGATGGCATTATCGTAAATTTTCTGCTTGGCTCCTGGAAAACGATTCCCGTAATATCAATCACAGAACAGAATTTAACATTGGTGTCAGATGGGTTGCGAGTGGATGGTTTCTTCTTTTCAAGGTATAAGTCTGATGAAATGCCCGTTCCCTTGCAGAAAAGGAATTCTTATATACTTCACGCTGCTTGGTCAGCAAACGACGTACCGAGACTAAGTTCCTTGCCTCAAAAACCAATCTCCCTCCATGTCTCACACAACACAGTCCTTATGTACAAAAATATACAGAGCATTCTTTGCAATTTTCATTCCTAGTGCCAGTTTTCCATCTTTCACCCTCTTTTTCCCTCTCATTCCTTTTTAATTTCAGAAGTTCTTGCCCCGGAGTAACCAAGGCTATACCCTTTGAGCCTTCTAATCCCTAATCGCACATAGTTCACAAATTGAAAAAGAGAGCTGTGAAGTGTGAGGGGTCCATAAAACTGGTCAAGCTCCACAAAGAATTCTGTAAAGATGAATAAAACACAAGTCAGCCAATGTAATTGGGGAACAACCACATCTCAAATATTACAACCAACTCCTAAATAAATCACAATGAAACATTACGTTTCATGATTCTCACATCAATTATAAAAATCTTCCAAATTTTGCTTTGGTGCACATCACCAGCCATGACATTCATACTTGAAATAATATAACTAACAAACAATTCTGCAGTGTTTCCCTTTAACAACCACTAACACAGAGGATAGACTGAATTATGACTACCAAACAGTTTACACAAAGAAATTTCAGAGGCTTTCTACAAAAGCGAAGTTTGATCCCTGTAAAATTCAAATGAAACCTGATCTAACGTTTGAAGTTTCCATTTTGAAAATCGGTCATATAATTTCACTGAAATCATTGAATTAACTTAAAAGTATGAAGGAAAGTTCCAATAATGACAACTTAACCAGAATAAATAATATTATAAATATTATCCAGAATGTCATTGTTCAAGAAGAGAAGATGGGATTTTACTAACTTGACTTCAGAAATTGGAACTTTCTACGTCATCAAGAACTGTTATGAAAAGATGTATACACTTTCAGTTACATTACTTTCAATTATTTCACCAGCTTAACACATTCACCACAGATTCCTCAGTTTCCAATGCATTTATCACTCCAACGGTGAAGTGATCCGAAATGAACATGTTAATTAAGATTTTTAAGAGATTAGTACTGGAGATTCTAGGTTAACGTAATTAAGAAACAAACCTCTTGAGTTTCCCTTATAGACAAGGCCATCTGCTTGTTCCCACAACTCATGACAGCTTAGGAGATAGCTGAAATGTTGGTGCTGCTTCTGCATTGCGCTGTGCACGCCAATAGGAACAGAGATGCAAGGTCCCATGTTAGCTACCGGGGGCTGCTGAGGTGGAAGGCCTACTCCAAGGATATTGGCTGGTGCTGCTGGTTGGTGGTGTGGATAGGGTGGTCCATGGGGAGGTGGAGGAGGGGGAGTGCGGCCTACTCCATTTGGACCACAAGCCCCACTGCTGTAACCGGAAGATTGGCTGCCCACAGAGCCGACAGAACCAGCTGGAGATGGCGTAGGAGAAAGTGGTGAGGGGGTTCCAGTGGTACGTGACTGTCCTGCACCTCCCCACTGAGAAGATGGGCATGAAACGCCAGGCAATTGCTGCCCTCCTTGCCCATTTGGAAGATCTGGCAGAGGTTGTTGTACCATTGGAGGAGCTGTCATGGGAGCCTGGAAGAGCAATGGTTATATTACTAAAACATTTTCTAGAATGATGAAATCTTCTTTGTTATTTACAAGATATGGAGCTAGCATGGAGATGGTGCAGTAAATTTGAATTGCTCAATATATATTCTCGGAGAATCACCTATGGTTCAAGGGTAACATGTTCTACAAATTTCAAATCATTGCATACTTCAATGCAAGAAGCATTTCATCTTTCAATGAGATTGATGTAAAAAAAAAAAACAAAAATTCTTCTGCAATAGGGGTTTCATGATTACCTTAACTTATTTAGACAAAAATGATTTAAGTTTCAGTTTAATGCATCACAAAATTTGAGGGAATGTTCATTTTTGTCACCATGGACAAAAGGTTGAAAAGTGCTGCGCTATGGTTTCAAAATTCCTACATTTTAATAAGACATGATTGTGTTATCAAAGGATTTCAAAAATAATAATCCAACAAAGAAAGGTGAAATATACATCTCTAATGGAAGCCTTGTATATCTAAGGGAGGCAGCTTCAAGTTAAATTCTCTCTTGATAATCTAAAGAAAAAAATGCATTCATTTTAACTCCATTATATATCAATTAAGCATCACTTATAGCAAAATGGAACAATACCATTATTTCTGTAATGTTTCTTAACCAACAAATGATATCTAATTTTTATCAGGGGCAAAATTAACTCAACAGAACAGATTGAAGTACTGCATTTTCAACAGGAAATTTTACAAAAGGTAAATTACCCACTGAGAAACCCACAAACAGAAAAACAGAGGAAACACAATTACAAATCTTAAGGTGGTGTTTAATAAATTAAAAACCATTAGTTAAACAAGGAGGTGCATAAAATGAGGATATTTATAACAAAAAACCTCTTACCTTCTGCTGGTATTCAGTTAAGATCTTCTGATACTCTTTCACTTCATGTTTCCTCATCTTGAACAACTTGAGGTGGAGAAGAGACTGACACCGCAGACTAGAAATAAAAAAATGCGAGTTTTCACTGATGTGCCTTCAAAGTGGAGAGTATTTTGCAATAGATAACATAAATCGATAGTAAATGATGCTGCACCTTAATACTGCCAGCTTGTTGTCGATGCTGCTCTGCTGAGAATTTGTTTGCTGATTTCGGAATTTGGATGAGATATATCTGAAATGGAAAAATGAAAATTAGCAGTGAAACGGAAACTAAATTCTACAGGTAAGCCTATGTGTGAACAAACCAGTAACCGATGAAGCAATCTTTGTTTACCTCTTTATACATAAGTTAAGGTTGCAGCAATTGCAAACAATTGAATATGTGAATGGTATCAAGCGATACCTGGTTGAATTTCATGATCATTCAATGTAGACTGACAAAACTTGTACAAATCCGCATCATTTATAGCAAATGTTTACTGGTTTTGGTGAGAGTTTATGCCATCATCAGAACTGAGTTAAGAACAGAACTTTGAATTCTGATGATGGTGTAAACTCATGCCAAAACCGGTTAACATTTGTGATAAATTTTGAGGATTTGCATAAGTTCTGTCATTAAATTCTAAACTGAGTATGTAACCACAGAAGTTAAAAAATATATACCGAAAACAGCAACTGCTTTAGTAGTTGGACATAATATCAGTCTATTGTATAATTTATGTATTACATGGAAGAGTGATATTTCTCATAATTTCAAGGTTTCCATTAATTATTAAAGTAAAACATCTAAGGTGGGAATGAAAGGAAGATTTCATTTCCTTTCTGACGAATGCACATCAAGTAGATGATTAATTTGTGTGGGACAAAATATTCCACTAAATAAACTACAAAAGGAGGGACAAAATATTCCACTAACTAAAAATAGAATTTTAAGACTTACTTGATAAGGCTCAATGTGTCTTTGTACATGGTAAAGGCAACTTTTTCTGGTATACTCTCTTGCTCCATTGCATAGCCAGTGAGGAGAAAATATAACGCTGCCTCAAGGTACTGCATTGCTTGAGCAGTGTGGTCACTCTCACGATCAGCACCATGCTTAAGCCTTTTGGCCTCTGTCAGGTACCTATGACTGTAAAACAGTAAGTTGTAGTAAACTAATTCCACAAGAGAAATCAATATATAATTAGCCAGTAAATTATTCCAAGCCCAATAGGACTTATACCACCAATTGAAAATTAATTGAAATGCAAGTAACCAATTACTCAGCAAATCTATGAGTACTGTCACAATTTATACTAAGGAACAGTTTTCAGAAATTTTACAAAAAAAAAATCAGAGTAACCATGTATTTAATTTTTCACTGCAAAAGACAGGAGCTGTGAGGAAATCAAATAATGATGATCTTAAACATGAATGAATAAAGATTGTGATATTTACATGAGTCATTAGCCTTAATAAACATCCAAAATGAAAAAAAAGCTCTAAAGAGAACCAATTGACATTAAAATAGTTTCTTTTGAAGTGATAGTCACATCATATTCCCATATTCTTCTAACTGTTTCACAGCAAAAATGAACATTGAAGTATTATTCCAAGAATTAACACTGCATTTGGAAGATCACACATCATGGAGATGCCTAAAGAGCTGATTACAATCTAAATGAATCGAGGGGCATTTTATTAGATCTGTTTTCCAAATACCTCCACTCAAAAATAATTACTTTAGTTGATTATACAGTTGAAATACAGAGAAAATGAGATTAAACACCAGCTTAACACATTCACCACAGATTCCTCAGTTTCCAATGCATTTATCACTCCAACGGTGAAGTGATCCGAAATGAACATGTTAATTAAGATTTTTAAGAGATTAGTACTGGAGATTCTAGGTTAACGTAATTAAGAAACAAACCTCTNGAGAGTAACCACGTATTTAATTTTTCACTGCAAAAGACAGAGGAGATGTGATGAAATTAAATAATGATGATCTTAAACGTGAATGAATAAATATTGTGATATTTACATAAGTCATTAGCCTTAATCAACATCCAAAATGAAAAAAAAAAGCACTAAAGAGAACCAATTGCTCACAAAACCAAACTATGCTCACACTGTATATGAGACTTCATAAATTATCCTTCTGTAAGATTCATAATGAAAAAAAAATTCTCATTACTAATTATTTGGAAATATTCAAAGTCAACAAGGTTGACGCATCAATGGTAACAAAAATTTGGAACCAAATAACCAAGAAACTATTCTTTACAGAAAACAAAACCATATAAACGAAATAAAAGAACAAAGCTGAGTATTTTGTAAGAAATATCAAAAATAGATGAGATATATCAGCATTATTACAATGAAGGATTCGTTTCATCACCAACTTTTCTCTGTGCCCTAGATAGGTTGCTTAGATTGAGTACCCAAAAAAGTTGAACAACCCTGGACATCAAGTTTTCTTGGTATTTGCCAACAGCTTAAGAAAGGGAGTTTATGAACTGAGTTTTCCATTGAACCTTAAGAACCAACCCCATACTTATACAACATATATTGACTATACCTTTCCTGCAGTTCTGGAGTTTCTTCCTCTGGCCTCTCAAAATATGAGTAGTACACCTTTTGAGTGGGGGCTGAAGAAGATGAAGGGCAGCTGCGATTGTGGCCTGCTACTTCACTCCACCCTACTTCAGACACTTCTTGCTTCATGCCCGAAGATAGGATGTGAGGGGAGCAACTGGGGTGTATGGAAGGTGGGGTGTGGGCACGAGAATCCTCCTCCCCCCAGCCCACCTCACTGCGCCCCTCAACAACTCCTTCCCGGTCATGGTTGGTCAGAGGTGCATCTGTTGATGCACTTGGCCGTGGTCCAAGCTCCATGACGACCTAAGGAAACATTTCATACAAAAAATTAACACTGATATATGCCATTTTTGGCTAAGACATACATAATATGTTCCATAATTGTGAGAACTTTGATAAAAAAAAAGGAAAATTCGTAAAATTTTTCGGAAATAAACTACCAATTCCTTTGACGACTAAGGTCATTGTTGAATGTTGATATTATGAATAATACCACTTAAGTACAGATAACCAGACTTGAAAACAGTAGAATAAATATTATAAATAATGGTAAGAAATATATGGAGTTATTATTATGTTACAGCAGACTGTTTATGGCTTAGGAGGACCATATGTAAACAATATTAGATATATTTTTAAACTAAATTAAGTTCCGCCATGCTTTACGGGGGCATTTACAAGTTTTTCATAAAGTACACAAATATGCATCCCATAGAAACCTCAGTCACTTCATTGCAGTAAGAGTAAACAAGTTTCGATTAAAATGCATAGTATTTCAATGAATTGCAAAGACTGATGGATAGACTTTACAATCTAACATATCTTACAATCAGATTACGTAGACTTACTGAACAAATATAAAATTATTTCTTGAAGCGAAAAACCGGAACAATTTTACTGAGAGTTCATTAGCAGTCTTATTGAAGCCCCCAGTATAGATGACGCCCTCAGTTAACACCTATTGCACCTAATTATAAATCCCCCCAACTCAGGAAGGTTGCCATCATTTATGTTGGCGTGGGAAGCTAGTCACAACTCATTAAGGCAAGCGTAGATGATTGAAATACCTTAACAAACTAACCCTCTAAAATTAGTCTCACTGTAACCACTGACCCGACTAGAAACTGCAGGAGATGCTTCTCCTGGCTCCTCGCATTTCCTCCTCTTGGCTCCATCCGGGTGGTGTGGAATGCCGGACGATGAAGAGCTGTGATCTTGATGCCGTCTTTTCCTTTCCCTCTCCTTCCGATGACTCCTTTCCAACACCCCTCTTCCACCACCACCACTTTTACTCTCTCCCATCACTTTCCCAACCTCTCCAGACGACCTACTATTGCTACCATCTTTTCTTCTGCTGCTACCAGAACGTGAGACTCTGCTTGAGGCTGTGGAAGCTGATGAGACGGACCCTGAGCTAGGTCTCCTTTCTCTGGCACTGCCTCCAACTGGCATAGGTTGTAACCTCGATGACAATGCTGACGAAGATTCATCCTCCATCAGTCTTGAGGAACCCTCCCTGTAATGATACAAATATATTAGAATCTAAGATAAAAGATACAGCCCTAGAGGTCTCACAATATGCTCCAGTTTCTGGGCAGAAGAAATATATCATTCCTACAAACTTTTAAAGGATGCCGTAATTGATAAAAGAGATTTGACCGAGCTATAATATTTCATTTCCATGCAGGATATCACCTTTGCTTATTTCTAAATCTTCATTTTGCACTGAAAATTATGCAAGCAATGGACATTACATGTACATACAATATACAATTCATTAATTTGTCAGTAACCAAAACTCTGTAAATTTGAGTCTAGCCTATTTCTAAGCTAATGACAGATGGTTCTAAAATCATCCACCTAAAAGAAGATGATCCACAATTTTTCCTGAGAGATAAAGATATTTTTAATAGAATTTTGCAAATTTTAACTATTATAAAATGTAGCACATCCAAGTTTACCACAATAACAGCTGCTAAGATAAAAAGACAGAACAAAGGGAAAATCTAGCACCTCTGTGCTTTATAGAAATCATAAATAGAAAAAATAAAATTCTTCACTTCTCAGATCACTTTTGTCTGATTATGAATAGTTACCAAAATGAAAATATAATACAATTTTCCAGGATAAAACGTTTCAATTAAATTATTGAATTAATAAAATTAATAAATTAAACTGAATCTTCAATCCACTAAGAAATATCAAGGAAAAAGACAATGTTACTCACTTGCTACGCTCTAATGCAGGAACTCCAGGTGTCACAACAGTAATTGGATCGGCTGGCCTGTGTTTCTCTAAAGGAGACAGTACAGCCACTGCCTCGGGCTGAGATTGAGCATTAACCAACTCGGAATCCCGACTGCTCCCAAATAACAGAGAGTTTTTACTTTCAGCAGGAGGGGGGGCTGGAGATGAACGCCCCCTTTTCCCAAACTCCAATAATCTTGAAGCGTACCTGGCACTTTCAGACTCAGTCCGCACACCAACACCCAACTGAGGAAGAATTGGATCCAACCTTGCTAGGGAAATCCTACATATTATGCTTGGCTTACCATCTTCAGAGTACGAAACTGGTGGGATTGGCATTGCTTCCTCAGGAGGCTTCACTTCTACTGGGGGAGAGGGAGGGGGAGCTATCACAATCTTGGGAGATACAGTCTCAACTGGGGCAGGAACCTGGGGCTTGGATATCGAATCTGCGAGGGTATCTCCCTCAACCATGGGAGAAACTTCTTCCTCGTTCCTCAAGGCAGCATCTCGTGAGGACTTTCCGCCACTACACTTCCCCCCCTTTGCCCCTCCCTTCCCACCACCTTTGGCACCCCCCTTGGCACCAATACTGCCCCCTTTATCACCCCCCTTGGAGAAGAGTTTCCTCAATGTGTCACTCTTCTTCTTGTCCTGGATGGCATTACCTTCCACATCCAACTTTGGTGGGCTCTCTTCCTTCTTCCCCTTACCCCCTTTGCCTTTCCCGAGATGACTCTGCGGAATCACAACAGATTCCACCTCATCATCCATGCGCCGTGACCTGTGACTTCCCCCACCTCCCTTTCCCCCAACACCCTCCAACAAGTCCGAACACACGGGAGATGCCATTGGCGATGTTGTCCTTCCCACCCTTGGACTTTTCCTCACTGATGGAGGCCTTCCACCCCTCGGCGACTTCCTTGGCGTGGGAGGCAACACCGATGGAGAAGATGGGATTCTGGAACCCGGAGTCCGCCTCCCCACCTCAACATCCAACTCAACTACGTCCACTTCAGAGTCACTTTCCTTCTTCCTTTTCCTCACCTCTGTCTCGCTGTCGGATGATGAAGACGTTGGACATTCCTCCACACTCTTGTGCTTTGAGCTAGTTCTCCTCCTCCGGTGATTGCCCTTCTCCTCCTCTACGTGAGTCTTCCTCCTCCTGCGCTTCTTTGGTGACAGCTCCCGACTGCGGCCTCCTTTCCGAGACCTTGGAAGAGGAGATCCCAGCTCCCAGTCTGAACCCTCAGAGTCACTGGAAGGGTAGACATGCTTTGGAGGAACCCTGGGCTGTGGGGGAGGGCCTGCCTTTGCTCCTCCAGGACGTCCAACTCCCCTGGTGCGACGCTGCTGTACTTCTGAATCACGCTCATCAGCAACGCCCCTTTTTGGTCCTGATGACTTGCGACCTCGGGTCATGCTGGGCTCATCGGAATCGGAGAGGGCTGAGAGCAGGGGTTCTGGTGGAGGCCTCTTGACCTCTTCCAGCACCTTCTCCTCCTCCTCATCAGTCTCACCCTCCAACTCTCCTTCCTCAGGTTCTTCCTTTGGCAAATGCTTCTTCTTGTCGACCTCCACCTTCCCAGGGATTCCAGCACCTTTTGTACCATCCTTTTCCTTCTGAGTTGTTGAGCTGCTGTCTTTTGCTGGAGGCTGCAAAAAAAGTAAGAAAACCAATCCTCAAATTCAAGCACCGACGAACCATTCAAAACATCCAAGCCCTAGTCAACTTTGTCGTCTTTCCATCCAAAACACTGAGTGCTCTTAAGGAAGCTTGGACTCATGCCTTTCAGAAGGAAATCATGCTCATTTGAAAGAAAATGTTTCACAAAAACCTTCCACCAAAGGACAAACTGTTATGTTGAAAATGATAGTGAGTTATAGTTAAGGAAGGTATTATAATGAGAAAGATAATAGATGGAAAGTGTGTGATAACACAGAATAACAACAGCTGTGAACAAAGGCTCATTACTGAGTTTATCGTTAAGAATGCATCACCAGATGAGAGAGATTATTTACACTGGTTCCATAGCAGGATGTTTTGGATATCACGTGCAGGAGTTTGCAAAGGTAAGTGGATGTGCCAGGAAAGAAAGGATCATAGAAATATGTAATTGCTGATCAGTGCTTGTTTCAGGGTTGTAGTTTCTAGCTGGTAAGTGCAATTTTTGAAGCGAGGTGCAGGTTAGCTTGGAAGAGGTAGGGTTTGCTGACGAAGGGAGCTCTCTAGGGAACTCACCCAAGGTGGCTTGGCAGGGGTTGGATTGGTGGTTGGTGGCTGTGGGGAACGCCCATTCTGCGCACCAGAAGATGAAGTTGGTGTGACTGAGGGGTCATTCTTGAGAAAGTAGCGCAAGTTCCAACGGCGAGGCTCCTCCTAGAAACAAAGTCCAGTGTGAACTCAAATCATGCTTCTATTGGAGGAAGATATCCCACGGCTTATGGTTATGATTAAACTGGATAAGATAAAAATGAATTAGATCTCAGCTCCTGTAAGATCCTAAGATGTGCTATGTGAGAGAATCCACTTGGAAAACCTTTAAAGGGTAAAAATTTTAAAACCTTTCAGAGTGCAGAAAATCACAGATGGTGTTTATTCATTCCCAGATGCATAACACTATAGTATTTAACTGCTACATTTTTACCCTAAGAAATCAGTGATTTCATTCTCATTGTATGATCAATTGGGAAGATAGAGGCCAGCAGGAGCAATGTCAATTCATGTTTTAAACTTATATGATGGTATGGGTGATTTAAATGACTATGGACTCTCTATAATAAACATTCCAAGATATGAGAGTAAGGAAAGAGAGAAAAATAAGATAGAAATGTACAATCATCTCATGATGAAGAAGAAGAAAAGTGGTGAATTATTATCCATGAAAATGAACTTTCTCTCGATTCCATTACGAACAATTATGAACTGATCTGCCATAGACAACCTACAAGATCACCGTTTCTCAAGTTAAAACTTAGAGATAGTTTTTAAAAAAGTAATCACAAAAACATTACAGATTCAAGAAATCATCTTGAGTGAAGATACAGAAAGATGACTAGATTATACCATTAATTTCCACTAAAATTATCGCAAGTTATTTTATACAGTGACTTCATTTCAGATTCAAGGAGAGCATGAACAGATTGCTTACCTTTGGTGAGAGTGGAGGAGGTTCATGAACCGGAGGAGGGGAGGGTTGTGGGGGTGGACGAGGGCTTGGGCAGCGTGACTGATTCTCATCTGGTGAGTCATCTGCCACTTCTCCCTCTTCGTCTTCACTGCTTGAAGAAGTTGAAGAGCATGAGCTGGTGCCTCCACCTCCTCCCCCTGGATCCTCGACTGCTGGCACCTTCCCACAGCTATCCCCCATGGTACCTTCTGTTGCTGGTGATGGAATGCGGCCTATCAAAGGGGTGCTTAATGACACCCTAGAAGGATTCCCAGGCAGAGGTCTAAACAACAAAGCAATTCAATGGATTAAGAAAGGGTAATTGTCGAGGAATAACATCTAATTATCAATTTTATTCATATATGATTTTGTTTAGGTCTGCTGTTTCCATCAAGCTATCCTCTTAGCTCTTCTGAAATGTTTTCATCAGGCATGTTAACACCCAGCAAAACACTTCGAGTTTAGTAGTAAAAAACATGAATTTCCATGACAGCTCTGATGGATAGCAAGAGAAATCAGGCTTATTGCCGGCCAACACGCAAATTCAGAGTTAACTCAGTAATTCAAAAATCCTGAGTCACGTTAGTTCTTAATGCCAGGATAGTTAAACAGAAATGAATCATAAGCAAGCACGGATACAGTTTCAACAAACTCCTTCCCCAACACAATATGTAAAACTTAGGTTAGTGAAATTAAGGATTATTTTTGAAAATATAAACTGAACTTTCAAGATAAAAACTTGACTCTCAAGTTTTAACGTTTTAAAAGTAGTTTAACGTTTTTGGATTATAAGATAGAAAAGTGTTACTCACTGGTGTTCATTTTGCTTGTTGCCAGACACTGCTCCCCTCCCAGGCTTTGTGATAACCTGAAGAAAAATGTTCAAAAGCACAGTTTACTATAGGGTTAATTAAAATAGATGGTATTTTAAACTCTAACCAGTATATCATTGATTCATATCCTCCTTAAGGTGAACAAAAGCAAATTTCTGACTGTACATGCAAGATATACCATAATACCTATAGAATGTATAAGTGTCATTTACTTCCATATGTTAATATTGATGTCAGCAACAGTACAGGAAATAAAAATATAACATTCACTCACCTCATTGTCATCACTGTCTTCGGAGAGGCTGAGATCTCTCGCAAGGGCACTGAAAAGAGAGGATTAAAAAATTATTTCACAGAAACTAGGGAAAAAATTAATCTAACATAAAATTTGTGTAATTTCCAATTGTTTTCCATGATATCAATCTCCGAGTTTTAATTTGCAAGAATAATTATGCCTTTATTACGGCTGTAATAACAAATAAAGCCCAAGGCTTCATATTCATAAGGATTGGCAGAGCACTTATTTCCTCTTTGATGGGGAACCCTTTTTACTCCATTCTAAATTTTCCACTATTAGTGACACTGAATGATAATCAATTCGTCAGCATATGCCTTTCCAAAATTTTAAATTGTACAGGTAATAACTCTATGTCATAGATTCACCAGATAATCCCAATTTTTCTCAAATCTCCATCCTAAAGTTTCTCAAACACATCACTTCAAAAATCGATATTTCACCACACCTAGACTAAAGTGTTTAGAAAAAAAAAGACAGGAGAGAGATGCCAGTCTACCGTTAAATTATTCATGCTTCACCGGCTGTTATGCCTGAATGCTTTTAAAGTCCCAGAACCAATACGAGGGGAGGGACAAGTAGTTTACATGGGGATCTACATACGTCATTCTTTCCTTGTATGATTTCCAGTAAAACTTCGAATCAAAACAAGATTTAAATTCAGCCAAAAGAATGTATACAGGAGTGTACAGTGAATTTAAGAAGTGGAAAGGGAAACCAGGTGGCAAAAGATCATCATGGAATGAGAAGAGGTTGGTGAAAGATTATAAGAGTTCAAGATGGTGTTGGGAAATGAGGAGGCAGCTGAACAGAATACGGGATGTCTAGTGCCAGGTTCAAATGCTTGGCCACTGCAACAATAACTTGGTCTTAATTGTTGGAATTATTGTCTCACTTCAAAAACATCACATCTACTACTGTAGCATACTATAAACCTACGCTGGCTTCAAATGTGTGGCCGCCACAACAATGTCAACAATAACTCTCTGCCTTAATTGTTGGTATTGTTGTCATACTTCAACAATATCACTATTGTAGTCTACTATTGTAGCATAGGACAAACCTATTGTAATTAACATGTAGCTTCTAGTTATATTATAATTTTCTGGCAATGACAATGACAATCAATTTCGCCAGTTACCGACAAAAATCATATACTATTTTCAGTGGCGAATTGAAGCACCACAGCAAACAATAACAAGCCTGGTACTTCAACGATCCCAAAGGCAGAATGTTGATGTATGCAAGTGCTACCATAGCTCGAACTTATTATATCATATCGTCATCGTCAACCATGAACTACATACATCTACTTGGTCATTTTTTCCGGTTGAAGTCATCCGCACATCCAAATATTCTAAAATCGACGCTCCTTGGATTGAAACGCCCTGAGGAGGAGGTTGTCATACTTGCTTACCGTCTGCATCCGACCCTGGGGCTTTAGGAAGAAAAGACGGTTGGGGTGAACGACAAGAAAACGCAGATGGGGAGGACGGAATCAACCAGGTGAGGCGACGCAATGGCTGAGAAAGCACGCGTCACGAGAAGATAACAAAGCATCAAAAGAGTGAATAGAAACAGGATTCCCGCTAAATGTTAAAACTTGTCCCGCGACGAAATGCAGAACGTCACCTGCGCAGCTTTTTTTCCGCGTCGCCAAATTTTGAAGAACGGAATCCGCGATTACGCTCCGCGGAATCGAGCGAGAATAAAAGTTGGGGTTATCCGTTATTCTTTAATTCCTAATGGATACTACTCAAAGATATGCCTCAGGAAAACACGTACTCATACTATATGACTCGCGAGCATTTTATATGTACACATACTTTTGTCTTCTTCCAAACGAAAGCTCTTTCCCCTTGCTTTTTTCTACTAAAACCATACAAATTTTTAAGAAAATGCTCCTTTAGATACTACCCGCCAATGATTTTTGTGTAATTATTACCACATTGCGTGTATGTTATTATTAATACGTAAATTTTCACGCCATTGTTAAAATTATCTTAGCTATTAGTAATTAATGATAATAATAATGATGGTCATGATGATACTTAAAAAGTCTTTATTGAAGGGCGAGATAGAAACTACTTTGTCCCTTCCTAAATCTAACCCTGGTAGTTACAGCATCGACGAGTTAACTGTTTACTTCGAGGAAAATTTTCCTTTCGAAGAAAATTTTACTTCGAGAGACAAATAGAAACTTCCACCTCGGCTCTTTTATTTTCGTCTTTATTTATTGTAAAAGGGGTCGAAAACTCTATAAAATACATTTACTTAAAAATACATCTGGATCTGATACCACAATGAATGTTAGGAGAACTTTTAGAACGATTATCTACGTATTTACAGCCATCGCGCATTGTTTTGAAATTGAAATGAACATTAAAAGTGTCACATCTATCAAGTAATGAAACACAATCAGATTAAGAATCCACAAGATGACTGAACTAAAGATTATATATATATTATAAGAACTATTATTCCACAGCAGGCTTGAGGCATGCGTGTCTGTGTGATAAATAGGTAAATACAGTCTTTATCCATGCACACCTCTAAATTCTTAACAATGTTGTTAACGCTCCTTGCGTCTTGGAGCGATTGCTAGGCTTGTAAATGAGGCCCCAACAATGACGTCACCAACAACGATTCATTAGGACTATACCCATTGTCAGAGAGCTTATTTTTTCGTGTTCCTTTAAGCTCCATTGTTAGATAGAAACATCCTTAATTGGCGAGGTTAGGCCCAATTGGGCCACCCACATAGTTCACGTTGCTATCAATCAACAAAACACATCACGCTAACAAAGCCACCAACACTGTTTACTTCTTCCAGAACGATTCTTAGGCTTTCGACAGACACCTCAACAATCACGGACAAACAATGATGGACAAACACTACGAGCCAAAGACAGATAGCGAACTCGATTGGGTTTTCCGTTAAGCATAGGAAAACACACTACCTTTTCTCAACGAAAATCCCTTCCGTTCTGAATTTCCCGAGTTTCTGGATCAAGATACAAAGACTGGAAAAACGAAGGTTTTTCCGCCTCGGATTTCCACTGGATGCGCCATTACACGCGAAGTTGCCGGAAGATTTCTTCGTACGGCTTCCAATAGCATGTCGTGAGGATTAGCAAACAAATGCCAAGGGATAACAGATTCGATGCCTCAGCCAATCGCACGTGCCTTACGCGTTGGTAAACAATGTAACATGGACAATTTACAACCTTGAGAAAAACATCGCGGAAAATTATTCCGAAAAAAAAAATAACGGAACAAAACACATTCTCCCTTCGGTTCTAATCATTGCACTGATTTGTTAAAGCATACGTAATGCTCACGATTGAATTCATATACTGCTTTCAAGCCTACATTAGGTCTTTCTTTTTACACAATTCCTAATTTACTTTATTCGTTCTGCAACCGATACAATTAGACACCTAACCATAAGCAAGGCAAGAGAACAATCTTTCTCACATGTATACTCGTATACCCAAAAGCTGAACGAACTGTAAAAAGATATTCAGAGGGAAAATAAATTATGAATAACAATCAATAATAGTGATAAGAAACGAAACACCTGATAATGCATTTTGTTAACGTTTTGTTCGTGCAAAGAGAAAAAACTGCAAGTACACTTGAGACCCGATAATCCGAAAGTTCGATTAATCCGGAAAATTATATTATCCCGAAATAATTCCGAAAATTTTAAAATGTAGTTTTGGGGCTAATTTTTTTGCGATTAACGGAACAAACCTCAAGTAGAATCGTAGAAAATCCACTCTCTGATTGGCTTTTACAACAGTACGGTACACAATTACTGTAGTTCTGATAATTTACTCTCTGATGAATCGAATAAAAAAAAATTATAGGCTATGCCACAAACCTAATAAACTACTGCCATACAACACTTTACAAAGTACAGAAATGTACGCAATATTATATCAATACACGAAATGGAGTGATTTGAATTTTTTTCTGTAATAAGGCAATGTTTTGAATAATCGCAAAATTTCCCAATCCGAACAGGGTACGGCCCCATTTAGTTGGTATCAGCTTGACCCTGGTGTGTATTCACATCGGTCAAAATACTTTCAAAAATTTCAATTATATTTTTAATGGAAATTCTTCCGCTGGATTACTTTATTTACAAGCTTAAAATGATTCACAGAAAAATACGGCACACTGATGAACTTAAATACCTTGATAATGAAATCAAATTTAATTCTGTGACACTAAGTCCCTTTTGTAGAGAAGTTCTTGCGGGAAAATACATTCTTAAGAAATGTGAAAAGACGATAATCCAGAGGTAGAAAGTTTATCTAGAACCAGCATCGAATCTAAACCTCTTGAATCCAAAAGGACTTAGCCCAACGATTAAACTACAACTCAAACAACCCCGATGATTTTCCAAACACTACTTCCACAAGGTTTCAGGAGAGAGCATCCGAGAATTCTCCAGTTTAACACCAACAGCAATGAACAATGAAAAAAAAGCTTAATAAGGTGTATCCGTGAAGCAAGACCCACGCGGAGTAAGAGAGGCACGTCCTCAAACGACGAATGTCTTCTTTTTTTTTCCTTCAACGGTCCTCGCGGTGCAAGACCAGTCGGAGAGATGAAACCTCCCCAACCCTTTTCGCTCTCTCGCGTATTGCTTTGAGTTGGTGGAAGCTGAGAGATTGCAGGACAAGTGAACCCTCTTTCCCTCATTCTCCATCGCTGGATGATCTCCGGAGATGGACACGAAAAGAATTGAAAGAAGCGAGAGAAAGTACTGAGGAAGGAACGCGACGGTTCCGATTAAATCGCCCAGAGCCATACGAAAGGGTTAATTCAACAAACTTAACTGGGAAGCAATGAAAGAAGGCCTTTAAAAGCTAAGCTATTTGCTTTGTCTTTTTACACCTCTCATCAAAGTCGATTTGTCATCACTTTTGGCACGGGGTGGAGAATAATGTATCATTTATATACTTTTCTCTCAGACTTGTTCATGACTGTGATGATATGAAAGCTACTGAGGTTGAATTATGCACAAGGATGGCAGTAATTAAGGGGTCTCCTTATGCAGTGTCATGAAAAGAGTAACTCATAAAGTCGTTGTGCTTCACTAACGTGGGCTTGTTCTGCTTATAACATTCTGGCCCTTGTAAATTAATCAAATGCATATCTCCGTCATTATTAATAACTCTAGCGATTGTTGAATTAATAAATTAGATACTTATTTCCGAGAATACCAATTAACTACAATATAAGTGCTTGTAGAAGAACATATATAGGACGAGCAGAAAGATCAACTTGGTTTTAGGAATACCAGGGAAATCATTTGTCAGTAAGGAAAGCAAGGACTAACTACCTCACTCCTCATCTTGCCTAATAAGCCTTGTTTCCATCTCCTAGCTCTTCGTAGTACGCTAGAGGAGATTAGGTTTCAACCGGTATTAGCTCTAGTGCTCGGAAAATGCGAGTCAGGTGCTCCGCAGTATTTTTAAGATTAGAAAATTTTGATTATCAATTACACTGGTACCTGGACTTACGAATTTTAATTTGTTACAGTTCGCAGTTCTTCACTCGAAAAGTCTGTATCTCGAAATACAGTTCTCCATAAGATCTTTTCTAAATTTTCGGTTCGTATCTCGAAATTGAGTTCGTATGAGTCAGGGTGGCACTGTAATATGATTAAAAAAGTAAAATTTTGAGAAAAAAATTCGAAAAGTTCAATTGAAAAAGAGTATTACATACAAGCCTTCACCAAAACGAGCTCCGGAGAATTGCAGCTCCGCCAATTGAGTTGAAATAACCACCACATCGATTCATTATTTATTCAACTATTTCTCGGATTTTTTGCCAAAAATTTCGCTGATAGCTATGCGTAAACAAGGAGATTCCGTTGTTATTCATGGGTTCTCAAAGCTTGATAAACACTTATCTAGGCAACAGTCACCGGATGATTGACATCAATTACTCAAAATCAATTAAGAATCTATGGTACGATATACTGTATTAAAACACATCATTGGAGCCCCATTACATTCCTGTAAAATTGTACCTCTTCCTCTTATTTTATTAAAAAAAATTTTTTATGGGCATAAAACGTATCTTGCAATCTTATTACGTTCTAACTAAACGAAGAACTTCTTTATATTATCATAATTTATTCACTTTTGTTCTATTAGTATCACAAATGTTGATACTGAATCTAAGGTTCATAACCAGCACCACTTTTCGATTACATTCAATTTCCAATGAGATAATTCGTAGAGTTATCATATAATTGCATTGCTTTATCCATGAATTTCTTCCAGAATTATTTCCTCATGTATTGACTTGTGTTTTCTACCTCCATATGATATGAATATATCCATATCTGATATGAATCTGACATGCATTTTGCTTTGTGACGGTTTTCATTTTTTATCCTTACTTTGCAATTTCTCTTTATAATACATTTGGCAAGTCGTTGATACTCATCTTTGCGGGTGTTTTCCTAAACTAGAAACATTTTTTCTGTTACCAATGAGTAGCAAATATTTGACTTCATTTCCTATACTTTTGTAACAGTTCGCTTTCAGGGTCTTAATGCATCGAAGTATTCCAAAACACAAGGCTTCCCAGTGCCCCTCGACACAGTTATCACATGCACACTAGCCATTACACCTGATGTCAAGGAGAGGTTACAATGACAACAGTGACTTACGTCAGAGGCTGAAACTCTGGTAAACGGTGCAAAATGACCCTAGCCGTCGACGCAATAATAACTATTACTATTATAATAATAACTAAACGCATTTTTGTAGATTGTATATAACTTGAATATACTCTTACGTGTACTTTGTACATTGCATAAACATGTACGTATTGTTGGTTACAGGTTAAACAGTAGATGGGGCAGCACGGTCCAAATTTCACCCGATTGTGTTGCACGTTCACGCAGGCAAAACGCATCAAGTCAGCAGTCAACATTCGGCATGTGGGCTGTTTTGTGTGGATAACAGCTGATGTCCAACCATCACCTGTTCAAGCTACTAGAGCACGACAGCTGGATTTGATACAGGTGAAACTTCACGTTATTACATAAATACTTCCGCTCCAAGCACCCTTTTCCGGAATCGATTCTTCCCCTATAATTTTTCATCGCGATCCGAAGATCGCCCAAGAAAAAAATAAACCTTTTCGCCGAAGGAGCCATTTTCCTTTCAGTTGACCGGAAACATTAGGGAAATAAAACATCGCTCAAGGCTCCCGTCTAGTACAGACTTCAGACGCGTGAGCGCCCCAGCAGCAACAAATACCGCACTTTTAATTCCTCTATCTTTGTTTTTCGAACCCAGTTAAACATTATGGGCACCGAATTCTGTTTTGTGATGCTAAATTTATACCCAAATAACAGCCTCGACTGTTTACAATCTTTTACTTACTTTCAACAATCAAGACGTCGATTAGCCGTTATTATTGATTATTTAGATTATTGTTCAAGTAGACAATTATCATTAGACTAGCAAATCACTACACCGAAGCAGTTGGGACAAACATTCTAATAACCTCGGATGAAATATCACCGGTGGCAACATTTTTCATTATTCGGAAATATTCCAATTTTCTAGTATTGTTTTCTAATGCTACATTTACGTCAAACTAGCAGCTATAATCAATTGACTGATAATTGATCGTTTCAAAAATCAAGACGTCTGCTAATGTGATGCTACGTCAAATCAGTTTCAACAATCGCTGTATTCGTTCAAGTGCACATATATAGCTGAATGTATTACATAAACTACAATACCAGGCAGTATTGTTGCGTGGACTGACAATCTCTAAATTTTCAATTTTTTTAGTTCGAGGGATCCACGAACGTTTCCGATAGCCACGTATATAAATGGCCTAATTGATATTGGAGTTTTGACATGAAATACGGCCTTATTGACATCTGCGTTTTGAGACGGCTGCCGGCCCTGCTACGACGGGGCCAGGTGGAGAAGACCGAGGGAATATGTGAGGAAAGAGAAAGAACTCGGAGGAGAACACCATGAGGCTTCTCTCCTTGCTAATTACCCCAGTACTTGTTGACTAGGACTCTAGAAGGGAAAATAGAGGCAACGGCTGAGGAAGGAGGGGGGTACCAGGTTGCGTAAGGATGTCACAACATGGTTTTTTTAAATGTAATACTTACGAAGACTGAGAAGAAGGCCCGACCACTCGTTCTGAAAGAAAAAAAGAGAGGTCTCGTTTAGAACAATGAATACATTAGACGGAAGAGGACAGGAAAAAAAACAAATTCACGGCAAATGGAACGAACAACATTGTGACGAAAGCGATAAATTAACGTTGAAATGAGAACATGGGTTTTGAAATGCACATTACCCAATAACTAAAACGAACGACACAGCGTCACAGTTACGATTTTTAGTCTTTAACTGATTATACGTTTAATACATGAAAGCCAGGTGAAATGCACTACTGTTAACAAAGCCAGAAAGCAGGAGAAAAATTAACAGATATCACGTTGAAACAGGTTTCCATCCAACTCCATTTAAAACATATCTGAAGAGGGAAATAATTCGTCATAATTAAGTTCGTTCCATGACAACAGATTTACCCTTCGATAAAATTGACTACAATAGTAATTGATCTAACACACATAACCACAAACAATCTCTTGCCATTGTTGAAGCAATCTGTAAAATAGACATTCACTGACAAAATTTACTGCACAAGATGCGAATCGGATACACGCATGATTAATAATATTTCGCCACTGTTGGAACAAGACACAAAATATAAATTAAGTCAAACTTTATCACCATCTAACGTAATCAAATACATATCTCCGTCATTGTTGATAGCCTCTAGTCATTATTGAAGCAATACGTAAAACAGCATTATTAATAACCTTCCGTCATTGTTGACGACATAAGATGGAAATTTCGCCACGAACTCAAAATACGTGTAAATTAATCAAATGCATACCTCCGTCATTACAAATAACATTTAGTGATTGTTGAATAAGTAAGATATTTACGAGAACTAACTACAATATGGCTAACTACAATGGCTGTAGAGGAACATATATAGGACGAACAGAAAGGTCAATTTGGTTTACGCGATACCAAGGATGGATGACAAGAAAATCAAAGCTGTTAAGAACGCCACAAAAACCTCAAAAGAAATTCTTCCGGCTGAATTGAAACACCGCGATAAACTCAATCGAATTATGAAAGAGAAGATTATTTTTTAAGGAAGACGCAAATCTCACACGTACCAGGAAGGAAAGCAGACCCCAATTACAAAACAGTGCTGAAGCAAAGCATTGCCCTAAACGTCAGAACGTCTCCTATCAAAGATTATACCCACTATGTCGCTATCGCCCACAGCATGACGACCGGAAGTGGGGGAAAGGGGCGGCAGAAACAGAATGGCCTGATTGTGCGTGGGCTTGGAAAACCCTTTTGTTTTCCCTCCTGAAGAACCGCTGTTATATTCAAGAAGGGATCCGGAAGAAAAACCAAGGATTCACTACGACCGCCATCGTAAACACGAGAATCGTCACGTTCCTACACAGCGTCCATGGTGCAACATGAATTTAGGTCTTGTTGAACTATAAGTTTATTACGGTAAACATTGAAAAGTGTACGAGTCCCGAAGTTATCGAATCCGGCGAACCATTTTCCGCTTCCTTCCGATAAAGGGACGCAGATATGCAAGTGGCTATATTCCGAAAATATTGAATAAACAACCCTATGATAATCAACTTCAGTCGACTAGGCCACTTAATGAGGAAATAACGAGCACTTTTGCAACAATGCTGCAGCAATAGGCAACGATAAGACAATAATTGTCTAACAATATAAGTAATAATAGAGTAATTATTACTCTTATTACTTATATTGTTACCTAAATTACCAAGAAACGAAAGAGATGGGATTAAATAGGGAATATCAAGGCGCATTAATCTAAGAATCTACTAAGTGGGAGAACAGTTGATATCGTTATCAAATGATGTGGAATTATCGCTCCTGCAATCAAAAATTGATGGATTGGATATTTGTCATTTCCAATCGAACCTAACAAGTTCTTTCTGCAAAAATAATGCCAAGGTCTAAAAATAAGTGGGTGATGGTTACGTTTGCACATAGGAATGAAGAAATTTCTTTCATTCTGGCCCCAATCTTCAACTGAAATTTTACTGGAAAACATTATCGAATTAAATTATCCTTGTTGCGAAGGAGATTTGGACGAATCAGTCACAAGCGATCGAGAAAAAGTTAAGAAAATTCAAAGTGATTCTTAGACTAGCATACCAATACCGAATGAATTCCAAAGCCATTACTTATATAATTTGTAACAATTGTAACCGTTCACCAATTACGTTCGAACTAGATGGATGTAGGAAACGGTCTATAGACGCCAACCTACATCGTACCTACTTTTTAAAAGAAGTTGTGAAAGGAGCTTGGGATGTCGACCCTTGCCTTTCGCGTAAGGCAGCTAAGTCGTACCGTTTTGAGTGTCTTATAACTCGAAAGTTAAGAAACTCTCTCGGAATATGCACCTCAGGTGCCGCTACCTCCCTCCTTTCCTGCCAATCAATCACCAGGGCAAACGTAATAGTGCCCTGTCCATATCGGTTTGCCAAAGAGGTGAACGGCGCTTCCTGCCTCTTTGCCCCCGACGTGAAAATGGTTGTCTCCAAGAGAAACCGCGTGTTTCCGTTTTCGTTTTTCAATTTCCGGTACAAGTCATTTAATTCCGCGGAAGCTTTTCGCTCGGCGGTTTCTTGGAGAATTGAGTACTTTTATCGAGTTTATTTTAAAATTAAGGAAATCGGGATCGTTGAAGATGCTGGGAGGTTCTTTTCCGGATTGTCAATGATTTAACTTAATTACATTGATTGCGTTCTTTCATCATCTTAATTTTGATGCAGAGTTAATCTCATTACATTTCAGATACCATACTTCGATTAATGGAATGTTTTTGTTACAGCATAGAGACAAATGTATCCTTCACTATTATTAAAGGAAGCAAGGGTAATCTACCTCACTCCTCATCCTGTATAGAGGAAAATGTATCCTTCACTATTTTAGGTAAATCAAGGGTAAACTACCTCATCTGGATAGAAGAAAATGTATCTTTAACTTACTTTTTACTTTTTTGGGGAAAGCAAAGGAAAATTACCTCATTCCTCATCTTGCCAAGTAAGCCTCATATCCTCACGAACCTTTAGATGGGAAATGATGGTGTGGATGAGATCCAACCAGGCCACTGACAGACAAATATTAATTTACCACCTAGCATATCTTTCTTGGGCACCTATTCTTATATTTTACGTGCAGCTTTTAAACTCGACTTCTACGAAAACACCTACCAGGTAGGAATTTGTGAAAAACTTGCGCAAAAATACTGATTGTAATATCTAAGGAATGTCTAAAAGGAATCTTTCACTCAAATAGAATACGGGGTACAAGTAAAATATGGGATTGAAAAGTCCTTAAAAAGGTCACACACTTCCTCCTCATTGTGAGCAAAACGCTTGCATTGTTCTCAAAGTTATCAATTCCATTAGAATGGCGGTAGATTTTAGCCTAGCGTGTTTGCGATTGCCGATTGTGAAGTTGATACGGCCAAATAGAATTCCGAAGGAAAGCTCGATTGGACATTTTGCTCCGCCTTTATGATATATCTGAATTAAATGGAGGAGATATGATTCGCGCTGAAAGCAAATCCACGCCTAGAATACCTCGAAAATTGAGATGATTATCGGAACCTGGGATGGTCCAATTGAGAGTCGGAGAAAGAACCTGTTGATAAGCAACGCTTTCTTCTTTAGCTTTCACGCTAGTATTTCTGTTAGTTACCTTTATTTTGTCACTGTAAGTAGAAATATCTACAATATATTAATATATAACAATATAATTTATATTGTGTATCATTGGTTCTGTGCATAGTTAATGCTCAAAGTGGTGTTATAGATGATTGATATTGTGGGATATGATAATCCCATGAAATATCCAAAAAAGATATTGGGAATAATATTTTAAAGCCGTTAGATAATGCCTAGAACTTAGTACTCCATGTAGTATTCCTTATCCTGTAGTATCCTAATTTCCTGTTGTATCATACAATTAATTTCTAAACATTGAAGCACTCTACAACTTTTAATGTCATCGTTCATTGGGTGTCGCAGACCTTACAATACTAATCTACATCATTTTTTTCCCACGCCATCGCAAAAATTGAATTAATTTATTCTCCTTCTTTATTAACTAAACGGTTCTCACTGCATGTACAGGCCAAACAGAGTTTTCTTTTCCATTCGGCGAAATGCGATGTTTTAATGAAAAGAAGCAAATATATTCACTGTGTTCATTATGAAATTAATCTGAAATTTGATCCTTCCCTAATACGTTATAAATGCAATAAATGAATAAATAATCGTAGACCGCAGTTTTTAATCGTCAAAAAAACGTAATTACGTGAAAGTTGGTAACAAGAGACCCAACCGCAGCGATGAAGTCGCCGCAACAAATTAAGGTAGAAGTTATGAATTGTTATTAATATTATGAATTGGCATTGTTATGAATTGTTGTTAATGTTATTGTCAATCAGTTGTTAAATTAATACCGTAATAAATCCCGTAGGAAATTGACCGTTACAATATCCTGGAAAAGTTCGAATTTGAACGTCTACATCTACATCTACATAAGTACCCTGCAAGCCGCCTTCCGGCGTGTGGCAGGGGGTGTAAACACCAAGAGTAGAATTACTTCTTTAATTTATTACTATCGCATATCGTTCGCGGAAAAAAAGTCTTAACGTCTTTGATCTGTTACTGATAAATCGCGGGTTTATCTCCGAGACTAATAACAACATTCCGCACGTGACATATTCAATGTCTGTTGAGTTGTTAATCCATTCTTTCCGTTGAACGTGAGAAGGCGATAATACGATGGATTAGACAAGAGGCATGTTTACATCCCAACCTATATAATTCTACCTTAGACTTGAAAACGATAAGCGTGCCATCGAAACAAACACACGCAGTTTCCCCTTGATTTATTCTCGTTCGTTCATTTTGAATGAAAAGTGAGCTGTCGACAGGTTCATTGGTAGCACGCGCCGAACTTAAAAATTTATCGCCGTGATTTTCCCAACCGTGGACTCGGAGCAAAGCCCTTCTTCCAAATTGTCCGGTTCGCCCCATTCCAGTCCCAATTCGCGTTCCTCGCGAAAAATCGCGAATTCTAAAGTGGAATTCGAGTCTGAATACAGATGGGAAAGGGTACCATTATTCCCTGGGAGTGAGATTAATCCCGATTGCGCTCCGTAACGATTGATGATTTACAAAACTAACACCCCGACTTCTCCTGACCGCAAAAAGGACGGTTTAAATTCATCAAGAGGCCTTTGAACTGCTTGCAGAGGGATGATTCCCCTTCGTTCGCGCACATGTTAGACGATCTTCGCTTTCTTCCTCTTCTATTTGGATCGGTACGAGGGGAGCGTATAAATACAGTCTGCTTGAGAATATCTGATCTCGAAGGTTGCGAGGCTACGGATGTGCGAGTACAGTGCATCCAAACATTAAACATTTCCGCGGCTGAAATCACGCGTTAAATTAAAATTCGCGGATATATGAACCCGTCCGCTAATTCGATTCGATGAAGTCGGGTTAGAAAATTAAGAAACGCCGCGAAAACAACAATGCTGACGTAACGATTGAATTATCAGGCGAAACTGCGACCGAAACCGGTGTCTATCTCTGAACACACTGAACTAAGACGTTTTTCGGTTAATTTTCTTAAATTTTAAAGGATTTCCATAAAATACGCCTTTCTATTCAAACTTATCGACTAATGAAGTAAATAATAATGATAATGATGAAGATAATAACAATAATAATAATGAAACGTATTTACTGAATGGCGAGTTGGTGACTTTTTTGTCGCTTCATAGATCCCTTATCTTGTAAATTAATGCATTAATTAGATCAGAAAATCGAATGGAGATCGAGCCGAAAAAAATTTTTTTGCTGAATCCAACACGAAAAATTAGAATTAAACCCGAACCTGAAATATAAATAAAAATCTTAAACCGGAACGTGAAACCGTAGCTTCAAATCGTGCGTAATGATCACCTCTCAAACAATGAAGATTAAAGGAAAACGGGTAAGGGTGACTTTGCGCAAGATGGTGCGCACCCAGGAAAAATCCCAAGGAAGAATGGACTTGAAAAAAGTCTGACGGGACCGGGAATCGAACCCGGGTCTCCCAATTGCCGGTCGGGTGCTCTGTCCGTTGAGCTATCCTTTTGTAATTACTGATCTCATATTTCGTTCACTTCAACACATCGAATTTTATTAGGAAATTCAGTCAACTGAAATGTTAATAAAAGATACACCTAAAAGAAGGACGCCTTTGAGGAGGGTTTTAATATTTAATGCTCGGTTCGGATCGGTTCTTCGGTTCCTGCCGGCGCGAAACCGGAATTTATCGGTTCCTTCGAACCAGACCGATTCCCTGCACTTGATAGGAAATTTAGACATTCCGCGGCACACTAAGAGCTTGCCAGCAGCTGGCTGAACGCGGACCACCGGTTGGGATGCTTTGCGTTTAGTTACGACCGTTCGTAAAGCTTGTTGGATACTGGGAACATCTCTCTCATCTTCCAATTGAATCGCTCTTATTTCTCCGGATTACGTCGTCCTCTTCGAGGGCGTTATCGCGAGGGGTCTTTCCGGCCAAGTGACCCCAAGTGTGTGGGAGGGCCTAAATATTTCATCGCGGAAATGGCAGGAGGGCTTCTCGGCGCGGCACTCGTTCGATCGAAGGTGCCTCAGACGTTTTCGCGGGCGCCATCTTGAAGCGATTTCGATCTTCACCGAGGTCTGGGTTTCGTTTTTTTATTCCTCCAACCGCCTCATGGCGTTCATCTGTTATCATCATCCGGATACTTTATTCCGCGCTGCGAAATTGAGGTCGCTGTTTGAATGTTTGGGATTACGTCAGCGAAACTATTTTCTTTTATTCCGAAGATGCCCCTTGAGCCCTTTCTCTCGCGTCATTTGCACGAAGAGAGACTTCATTCGCGCCACAAAGACTGGGATTTCGGCGATAATGGCGGGATAACAGATGAAGATCGGTGGCTGTCGAAGAGTTTTTTTAAGGCGGATTCGAATTGTCGACGTGATTTATCGGTGGGATTTCAATTAAAAGAATGGTCGCGGAAATGAAGATCGCCATAAGAGTGTTAACAGACTGCTCGAAAAAGAAAGTTCCTAATTTACTAGAATCAAACATGAGAAAGACGTGTGTTATCACTGCTTCGTGACATTATATAAAGTCCTACATAAATCATTTATATGATAAACTATAAAATACTATTTCCAAGCTTCGTAATTGGATTTAACAATCGATAAACATTTTTCTTTCACTATGATTGATCTGATTGTTGTAGATATTACTGGCATTGTTGTTCTGATTATCATTGAAGTTATTATAATCGTTAATTTAATTATTATTTACGCCGCTCTTATTATGATTGTTGATCCAATTATCATTATTATCATCATCATTATTTCTACTAACTTAATAATTAATGATTGATGATTTTTGTTTCTAACGTATGCACTATGTTGTGATTATGGCGAGAGACAACGAATAATTCATGTATCCTTGTAATTAATACTCTACGTTGAGAGAATAATGGTACTAAAGATTTTCAATTTTTATTATCATCATCATCAAAATTTATGGAGACAAAAATCGAAGCAACTTCTAACACGTTTCCCGACTGATAAATGGTAACTTAGTGCAATAGTACCGACCGCACATGCTTGAGGACTGACTGACTCGAATCTTCTTCAGAAAGTCAGTTTGTTTTCACTCTGCGCAGTTTCGCACCCGTTTTCATAGACCGTGACGCATGCTATAACCTTTTTTTACTCCTACGTCCTCATTTCTCGCAGAAACGTATTACAGCACCGCTCCAAAACTCGGAATCACAAAGGAAAGTTTTTTTTTTTTAAGGATTAAAAAAATCCTCTTTTAGCTCATCCTTGGCTAATAATGGGGTGCCCGATCGCTGAAAAATCATCCTTCTGCCGCTGAAAAATTTTCAGCCGAAATTTTAGGAATACTCGAAATTGAGGTTGGGGAAATTGCTACACCCGAAAGGTATATTAACTTGCGATGACCTCTCAAAAATAATGACATGTCATAGAGTGAACTGAAGGTTACGTTTAGATCCTGACACCTGCTACGGTTATCCATAAGTTAACTATGAAGATGCGTTTTGGAATCTTAATCTACTGCTAAAATACTACGACGTCAAATCCTAAAATATGCATAAAAACTGGCGTAAACACCCAATTGTAAGGAAGTTACTCTTTCGCTTTGGTTGATCGATGAATAATTTTCGAGTACGCATCAATTACAAGATTCGTAAGCCAAATACGGAGGGAAAAAAGAAAAAAAAACATTTGCAAACTGATTCGAGAAATAGCCAGAAAAGTCTCGTTTTCTATCTAACCAATGAATGAATAAAAATATACACAATTAAACCCATAAATATACTAATTATGTGTTATTAAGGTTTGTAAAATTGATGCGAGGAAATCAAACGACTTTTTAAAGACTGTTGAGTAAACAATCAATAAAATCGTCCATTATTTATCATAAAACCAACAACTTATTGTTCCAATCTGCGACATCCTTTGATGGAAAGCTATCGTCGAATATTTCGATCGATCAACGGAATTCGTCAACAAAACGCAATAACAAGGGGTCTCAAATCAATGTGCGATTTCTAATCTGAGTGATAACGGAAAAAAACAGGCGAATTACGCTTTTGATGAGTGATATGACAATTCTTGCTATCAGCCAACAACAATACGCGGAGAAACCTTGCGAAATCAGGCTATACAGCATCTAAGCTTGAGGAAATTCAACGCAGACTCGAATATTTGGCACTCGTCCAAGCAATTTCTCAAAACCCGTAAGCAAAGGAGGCTTTCGAGTAATGACGACGTTTAGAGGACTACTGGAAGTAAAATATATATCGGAATCCACCGCATACAGCAAAACCCCGAAATTTGGAATTTAGAGGGACAAAAAGTGATCTTTAAAAATCATTCGGATTTCGGATTATAAAACGAAATATCGGATTTTAGTCCATCCCATAAATCTTCAGGATATCGCTAATTTATCAGGTATATATGTAACTTCGTAAAACCCGCTAACATTAGTTATAATTTTTTATGCACAGGTAAACAATGGGATGATTATAATTACATTACAGAAAAAAATACAGAACAATGGCAACAATAAAAATACCCAAAACAAGGGATCGATTAATTGACTTTATTAATACGAGGATAGGCCAATTTGAACTCTTTTACGCCTATAATAATACAAAAAACGATAATATAAACTGATTGTACCTTTTTCTTCACGAGTGTCAAGACGTTTTACATAATTTTCAGAAATAAAGATATCCATCCTCGAAAAAACCAATCAGACGCCAGGACTTCGCCAGGGGCCAATTAGAGGAAGATTAAAAAGGGGGATATTAACGAGATTAAGCGAGTCTCTCGAAAAATAAGTTGTGCGGACAATGCATAAAAAACCATTACTCTTGGAAAAAGAAAAGATTCCTCCTAGAAACAGCGCAAGAACCTTATGCCAAATAAAACAGGAGGAAAAAACCACTTGAGGCGCGAGAGGTCTACATTCGAGTCTATTTCCTTAGGAGTGATCGAAGAAGCTGAAAATTAACCGTCTTAGGGCAAGGGCATTCCTAATGGATTTGACATTCGGATTGAGGGATGCAAGCCGGCGATTATTACGTGTCGGGAAGTCGATGCCCCGTTCGTGTTTAGAGCAAGGGATTCGTTTCGAACGCACGTACTCGAGTAAGAGCCGAAAAGATTCATCACGCACGGCGTGCTTGCTTTATCTTAATACGTGCTTTTCACAGCATTAAAAAAAGTTACTACTTGAAGGAGGAACTGGGACGACAAAGGATGCGTTTGCACGAAAAGATATGAATGCAATAAGATTTTTGAGGAAGAAAAGTGGAATACGGTGCGACGACCTGAAGTTTAATGCAACAATTGTGCTTCTCATTATGACAAAAACAATAAAATATTAAGTACAGTCATTGAATTATTTATTTACACTTCGTTGTAGCGTGTACATTAAAAATATTAGCAGAATCAAGTGTTGAATCACGCCCGGGAGTTGTACACTAAAATAAAAACCAAGCGATATTGTCGCGGAGCATTGTTACAAAATTCCAACAATGAAAGGAGATATTGTCGCGCACGTAATGAAATGTAACTACAACTTTTTGCAAACGAGTTCGTTTCCGGAAGCTTTATGATCTCTTTTATGTATTTCTAACTAAGGAATGATACAACCGTACTCTACTCATTCAAAACGCCAACAATGACACGTGATAATAATAATAGAACAACAAAGGACAATCGATATTCGATACGTCAACTTTCCGAGTAATCGAAGACGGTTCGGAAGGATGACTCCGAAGGGATAATGGAATCTAATGGGGTAATCATCCGCTAGATCGGAATGAATTTTAGATTTATCTATCACCCCATTTCCGATGAAAATAGCTGCAGCGTGAAAAATCATCCAGAACCAAAATCCACTGGGCAAAAACATGAGGATTGGGACTGAATGACACTCCGAACTGTTTCTGGTAATCCTCTAGGGAGTTCCCCCCCAGACCGGTCGCTTGAAATTTAACTCCGGAGTAAGCAGACGAATGGTACATTATCGATCGAGAAACGAACCCGGTTCTCTGGCTTTCACGGCGTCATCTGCTTGCCACAGCGCTAACGATCCAGAGAGAGAAAGAGAAAGAGACAGGGGGTGGGGGGGCGTCTCGCGCCGGGGTATATATGCCTTTCCACTAGACTACCGACCCTTCGAGTCAACTGGTCTCTTTTGCAACGGTCGATATCATAGCCCCACGATATTACGCAGAGATAAATTCATCGGAGACAGGGAACAATCGATTCCAAACCGCCAAGGTTACCACCAAAGTTCCTCGTTTTGATACATCTCCTCTAGTACGAACACCGAAGTTGGTACAACTCCCGATAGACGAAGTATTCTTCGATATATCGCATGACGTATTAGATTTCGATACCGTATAATGGGGCACCTCATGTAAGATGCGCGGTATTCACGTACAAAAATCGCGTGTTACCCAGGTCAGGAAGGAGAAACCCAACCGTTTGTGATGCTGAACCCGGGATGATAACAAACACAACCCTAGATCATCCATTTCCTCGCGTATTAAACGAATTTACTTTCGGAAGTTACGCTCCCGAATAACGGAAGTCCCTGTTCAAAGGCGCGCGCGCCTTGAAACACCTGCGCGAAACTTGCGAAAGATGGTGTTTTAGCAGATTATAAATAATCTACCGAGTGGGAAACCTCCCTCCCCATTAGCGCCTCGCTATGAAGAGTCGATCCATTATTCGAGGGAAATCCACCCGACGCGATTCTCTAACAGTTCCCTCAAACGCCTGCTATTGTGTGGGAGATCTCGAGCGATGGTCTTCGAGCGTGCTCTCCTCTCACCCCAAGTGAACTGCGTTGCTAAGCCTTTTTGTTTACTTGGAGCATTACGACGAATTAATCGCGCGACGTTTTCAAGGTTACCCGACACGAAAAAAAGAGGCGTTATCAGTCGTTACCGGATTCGGTTGTGTGGCCACACTGTGACTACGATAAGATTGACAATGGGTGTCAATTGTTGCCGATTCATTTCCCGTGGATACACATCAATACTCCCGGAGTCAATTTTACATTGGGAAAATGCATTAAATCAAAAATCCTGAAATTATTCCGTAATTTATTCGTCTAAGGCTGTATTTCATTATCGAATACCTACCAAACGGTATATTCTCGTAATTGAATACAGCAGTTTTTAGCGTAATTGTTGAAGGACTTAGTTCCTAAGACAGTTTCGATTGTTACAACAATTGTGTAATTGTTGTGACCATTACAACGTGCAGATTGTTGCGACCAGTAGAATGTACAGATTGTTGCAACCTAAGCGATTACCTCCCCTACTGTATCCGGCATTGATATGTATGTACCAGTGCCGGCAGCTCTTCCGAAAAAAATGCCTCGAAATATTTTCCAACGGAAATATCCTCGACCTTCAATTTCCGGGAAAATTATCCTTTTATACCACGTCGCAATGGAGGACCCAATGGAGGAATTCCTGACTCAACCCACCGAGATCAATAAGTTTGTTTTGGTGGCGCTGAAGATCTTATTTTCGTCTTGAATATCACCGGCTCTCTACGAAACGCGCCTTGGTCAACCTTCCAGAGGAAAAAAGAATCGATGCAACTGGACTGAAAGCGACCACCGGAAAAAAGAGTCCATTACCCATCCATCATGAGCGGAAATGAGAATAATTTAGCGCAGAATTTACTCCTAACAGTCGAGTGCGAAACCATCGCAAAAAATCAACTCACGCGAATAAACTCTTTTGTCCATTGAAAATGGCAATGATTCCTAAAAAGGGGGAGCAGTATCTGGAGAAGAATCCTGATCTCTCGCTTGGTTTGGTCTCAACCTTGTTCATGATAGCCATAATGGGAAAGCCGATGAGGTTTGAGTGATGATTTATCCAAATCACTCCCAATAAAATCCTAAAAAAGTTACCTACATGGTCATTGAGCTTGAATCACGTGGATATTTTTCCATTCAAAGAGGGCACTAAAAGCATTCTTCCTCACTCCTCATCTCGACTAGTAAGCCTCATTCTTTTTTTCCCGTAACTAAAGGCGGGGGGTTTGAGTTCAAACCGGCCCCCGGAGTACATGGAGATAAAACAATGCGATGCCGATATTTGTGAAAAAAGCAAACGACGGAAACTTTCCGAATCTTCCTCGTGTATGCGAACATTTCATGCACGCGACGTAGCGTGATACGAAAAGGCACGGGGGAGGAGGGGAAGAGGGAGATGGACGTGAATGGAGGGAGGGAAAAAGGAAGCAGGGAAGGGCGGGCGAATGGGAAGGGGCGGGAGAGAGAAATTCTTCGTCCGAGACCCTGGTCGAGGAGGCTAAGTGGGTGGCGGTGGAAGGCTACGCCGCATACTTAAAGAGGCACCCCTCGGATAGAGGCTTGCCGCAGAAGAGAGAAAGAGAGGAAGAGAGAGAGAATGAAGCAAGCAAGGACAGGACGAGAACCCTTCGCGCGCGCTCAGTGCCGCCATTATCGGCCAACCTACGCCTAACAACAGAGAAACGCTCGCGCGCGCGCAGTGGACCTCCCACTACAATAACACCACTACAATTCACTCCGTGCCATTGTCAAGGCGCACATGTCCTTGCGTTCGATCGCTGTCTGAATTACGACGTACAGAATTCGCTCAAGTGTCCGACATAAAGCGAATTTCACTCTGCGTTTTATCACGACACGAATTATCGCTGCGTGTCGTGCACAAAAAGAACGTGGCGGAAGGATTAAAAACAGAGAATTCGGTTTACTCTACGCGTAGTACTCGCACGTCCAAGCGGGGAGGCGAGACCTGTTTAGATTTCGGTAGTGAAATGGAAGAGCGTCTGAGGGTTACCATGACGCTGGGCGTGTTTACTGAAAAATTGGCGCCAAAAAAAGTCTAGCGATTACACGTCCGATTATGAAGGAAAATATTTATTTATTATAGCCTTTTTTTGCGAGGTTAAGCCAATGGGTCTATCTTACACCTCAAGGTGTATTCCATGAAATAATTCTAGCAACCACGTTACCAAGACAACTATACAAACGGTAAATGGTACTTTTTTATATACAACACATTCCTTAGTTACAAAGCGATAGTTAGACCTCGTCTTGAATATGCATGCGGTTTGAGGGAACCTTCCGAGAAACATTACATTCGAAAACTAAAATAAGGTTCAATGAAAGGCGATAATTATTCAGAAAGGGTTCAAACAGATCAGGAAGCGTTGCCCAGATGGTTCATGACGTAAGCTTTGGATGGAAAGGTCTATTTAGGCTGGATTACCACAATAAATTATGAGATAGCGAGTTCTCGGAAGACGTAGATATAATACGTCCAGGCAAAGGTCGATCCGATACCGATAGTAAAAAAGGGAAATTAATGCTGCCGCTAGTCGAACGAAAAATTCATTCTTCATACGAATGATACGCGACTGTCAACAACTAGGGATACAGAGTGTAGGGAACGCACCCTATGCTACATACCGACAAGCGGCTTGCAGGGTATTCTCCCAGTACCTTTCCAAGGCACTCCATAAAAATTAAACCACGGGATAAAAGTTTAAATCAGATATTTTTGAATCTCTTTCAAATTAAAATTCAGAATGATTGGTTATTTTTGTTGGCTGTCTCTTTCCATTTTTACTATCACTGCATTCTAGCATTTCTTCGTCTACCACCATGTTCTAACTTTCAGGATACACGAAATAACAAAGAGGATATTAATGAGGATCACGTGACTGGTAAGGAAACTAATTGAGTATCAGTTCCATTAAGTAATTTAAATTACACGATAACAATTCACAATTGTTTATCAGTTACGTTAAGCAATTAAATTACAAATCAAACTTACATTTAAATTATTACGGATACGACAATCAACGAAAAATAATTTACACAAAAGCTACTTCCCTAATGCATTGCGCGAACGACGATAACTTCCACTTACTCCATTAACACAGCAGGTTTCAAAAGTGTTTGATACATTACAATACAATAAGGAATTACCGACTAACACAAACACCCGCCAATTAAGCAGGTTCAATGACTCGTTACCCCGGTAACAGTTGAACTCGTTTAAGATAATACGACCGAGGCAAGTTTTTTTATCTCAAAGGATTAGGTATCAAATTTTAGTTGATTAGATTATACACAGTTTTCATTTCATTATCGTCACGTAAAAGAGGCTTGTTGCCGAGCAACTTAAACAAGAGTTGGCTACTGTTGTAACTGTTAACTTCTCAACAATGGTTGCGAGCTCGGGAACACGAGGGAAACTATTATTTTCGAGATGAGTCGACAATGAATAAACAAGTCATTCCAACAATAAATCGACCATAAATTAGACTTAAGGGGTATATTAAATCATCTCATGATATCCTAGTAGCCATCAACGCGTTCTTCCTTGAACCAAATCAATGGAAAAGGAGAAAGGCCACAGACAACAGAGCCATTCTCACCAAAATGTGGCAATTCATCGAGAAATATCTCATGTTCGCAAACCTTCGCTAATTACTTCGATAACATTGGGAGAACCGATGATAGCAGCGATGAAAAAGGTTCTCTAGCACCCTTCGTGAAGCACTCTGACATGAAAAGGTCTTCTTTCGCCTCAGCTTTATCGATAGAACCTAGAGGGGCAATTACAGAAGACCTGGGCCCACTTGAGATAACACCGACACCTGTGACCTCTTCCTCTTACACGGAAGCAGGTGTTTAGCGAGTCTCCAGACTCGAATTGATGATTTTATAGCGAGCCATTCGAAATGAAATTTATGACTGAAAACTATTGTAGAAAACGAGGTATAGGACTGGAACCACCTGGTATTAAGGCATCTGTCTGCGATGTCATCAGCCTGAAAGCGAAATTGGACCTCAAAGCCTCAACCGTTAGTCAACCAACAAAAGCTGTGGGGGAACTGAGGCTTACTAGGCAAGATGAGGAATGAGGTACACTTGCCTTGCCGTCGACTCTGGGAGAATAATCTTTTTACAAATATAATTAGGGAGTGACCTAAATGAACACCATTGTTCAGCATCATTAACAGCTCGGTGGCTTTCCTTACCCCCACCAGAAGCAAGACTGAGGCAAAAGGAAATGAGAGAAATTTTCAGCTTTCCCCATCAAAAGACAGTTAAACAATATTTAAGACAAATTATGTATATTTAAGCCATTAAGAGATGTTAATGGGAATATCAGGGCATAAGATGGGAAATTATTTTTTACGTTTCTATGACCACAATAGTTATAAACTTTGCAAATACATCTTAATGTGACACTACAATCCCATCTCTGAAAAAAAGTTCCTTATTCTCATTAATGTTATACTGCTTCCCAACCATTTTCCCGCGGTACACTTACAAGCTAAGTGAAATTTCAAATAAGATACGGCTTAGTGGCACGGAAATTTTGATATCTAAATGAAGCTTTGGGTTTTATAACCTTTCATAAGTTAGTTTAATATGTTCGTTCAAAAAATACTAAGTACATATCTCAAATGTATCCTTGGAATACGTTAGAACGGGGCATTCCGCAGGGATCCGTAATCGGCCCTTCACTGTTTTTTTTTCATCTTAAACAATTGTATAAACAGTTACGAAATGCTGCTCCACGGGGAATGTAGAATACAACACTAACACGCTGTACGGATTTTCCTACTCAGAAAAAAATTCCCGGACATACAATTTCCAAATAGGTGGGAGGCGTGCACGCAAGAAAATCGCCATTTCATAACGGAAAAACGACAAAAACACCGACGGAAATGCCTTCCCCTTTCGCCCACTACTTTCCAAGAGTGCCCTTCGAGTTATTTACGAAAATAATCCGGTAGAGGGGGCGAAATTGCTTATCTCGATAAGTAATTTTTCCCAAGCTGTCGGCGATCAAGTCCGCGCAATTTAACAGGCAAATTCCCAAGTACCGGCGGAGGGCAGCTTGGATGGGGTCCAACGACCCCAATTTTAGAACCTAAATTCGTGATTTACTACGCGCGCCATAGGCGAATTGACAGCCAATGACCTCTCTCCCTTCAGGGCTATTCTGAAATGGCTCTCAAGATCGCTAGACACGCTTCCCTGAAGAGCGGGCAAAAAAATCGTACGCGCCGTGTATATTGACAGGAGTGCCATAATGTGCATGACTTGAACAAATGAGCCGTGATACCGGAACCATTCCATAAATTGGAACCTATTCCTTGATCACGCACATCTACCTTGGGCTCTTGTGATTTCCCAGAATGCCGGAATCGTGGTGGAAATTCCGCAAAAAAGTTACAATGACTTATTTTCAATTATTCCCCACGGGATGAAAAATATATTAGCGTATTTTTCGCTTTTTATTTGTGAAGGCACCTTCACAGATGCTGTTCAAGGCTAAATGTTATGCAGCTTTCATTTATGGAAGGCATACTTTTTTTTTATAATGATAACTTTTTTAGAGCGATGTAAAAAAGTTTGAATCGTTCCAGTTTGCGTTACTTGAATAGTAAATAATCATTGACAAATGCTATGAAATATTATGGATAGACTCCTGACTACCAGAATTACAGCTGGTTCTATAATTAAACAATGCATGTGCTATTTAAGACGACAATGTTACATAAAGTTGAATGGAATTCACGACAATGACACTTAATATAGAGAAACTGTCTGAGACGCCTTATTGGAAAGACAAAGAAATGACAAAGTTCAACAATCAAATTAATAATAAATGCGAGTTCTACTGTACAATGAAAATATATCTTAACTAAATAGTTACGCAACTAAACCCGCGGAAAATAAAGAAAATTAAACAGCTCAAGGGGGAAATCTACATAATCACTGAACGCTTTGAAAATGTATGCAAGTCATTCTTTATTGTTACATTGGTCATTTACAGAAAACTGACGGTATGACACCGTGGTTGCTGCATATCTCTTTAGCCGCTCGCAAACTGGAAGATAACACAAAAAAGCCATGCACGTTAAGAGGAAATATCCCTTTAAAACTTCGACAAAAGTGATTTACGATACGAAAAAAAAATCTCGCGAATCCTCGAGAAGTTGAGGAGGAAGAACCGCGATGAAAATGTTTTCACGGTCACCTTCAAGTTCCAAACAGACATCATTATTTCACAAAGACATCGACCGCAACAAAAAACAACGCAATCAAAAGCTATAATTCACTCCTGAAAGTTTCGCACAATTTTCCATACTGAGGCTTGTTGATTGAAGTGGACCAACTAATTATAGTTGGAATTGACCCCAAAATGTAAGATACCGAATTCATAGCATCAAAACAAACTACCGATTGCGGGGGAATTAGGATCGCTTAAATACAATAGTAGATTATCCGCGGCCCGCCACAGACCTCGGACTCAACGCAAAACTATTCTCTCTCGCCAATCTCAAAACCATATAAGAGTAATGCGGACGTGTTAAAAATATAATTTCGGATTTTTCATGTTTTGCTACGATATAAACATTTAGAAAAACACTATGCGCATATCAAACGCAAAGCTTCCATTTTCAAGGATTTGACAATTTGAAACGCCTTGTTGTTCCTTGAAATGTAGGGTCAATTGTGGAACCCTTGATCACGGAATCTTCGTTTCCGAAATGAGCATAGGGTGATTCCCAGAAATCGATAATCCGGAACTTCCCTTAAAAATGGAATCTTCGTTTCCGACATGCGCATAGGGTGATCCGAGAAATGCACAACTTCCCGAATGTCTTCAAACGCGAGTTCCATCCGCCGACATACGGTTTACGGAATGTTTTTAAATTTCTAATTCATTAACAGCCGTGTTCCAATTTTCTTTTCTTTCGACGATATCATCGGTTGATATCGCGAACGACGTGAGAAGCTGCAAGAAACGAGCCTGTTAAAAACCCGCATCTTGATAAGTTTGCGAGTATAAACACGATTTTGAAGATTGAGCCCTTCGGGAGAGATCTCTGACAGATAATTAAGCCTGATACCCTAATTTTGGGGCAGGTTATACCGTTAACAACTCGACCCGTCGTAAAAACTGTTCACTCGGAGAAAAAAAATATCGGCCACCTCAGCTCGTTATGAACATAAAGTTATCCGCTGCAAATGATGTCTCACCATAAATTCCAGTCAAAATAGATGTACGAATACGAGATGCCTAATTGCCATTCATCACGAACCAGGACTTAATACGTTTATGCACAGCTCGATTGGAAACTGTTTAGTATAATAGGATCTAAATCCAGCCATCATTATGTCTACCTCAGGCGAACTGTGGTTTTAAAATATCACTGGCACTCATTATATAATGCAAAGAAAGGAGGCCTAACAAATATTCGAACCCGGAACCTCCGGTTTACTACGCTAACACACCTCAAAGACGGGTCAGAGTATTATCAATGAAACCTAGTAATTATTGCAGTGCAAGGGCACCGTAACTGAAACATGATCACGAAACACGTGACGTCTTTGAGAATAAATAAGTTGTTGATAAACATAGCACTCCGAATACTTCCTGCAACTGAAACTCATTCCTTCAAACAGATGTCTCAACGAAAGGGAAGAATATAAACTTCACACATATTGGAGTACGCCTACGATATCCCAATGGCTAAAATGTGGCGAAAAGATTAGACCTGGACTCGAACCCGGATCTTCCACTTCCGGCCGGATGCTCTACATTTGAATGGCCAAACTACGGCACAACAGCAAAAAGTGGCGCATTGCATGACAATGCAGGGAATACTGAATCCAGAAATAAACTTTGCACACAATTTACATATTTACACCACTAAACTACATGTTTAGTTACACACGTTACATGTACTAACTAAACTGCACGTTTACAAAACAATACCTACCACTAGAAGATGCTTTTATTATTGTTCACAGTGCATTGTCAAAGCTTGTACGGCGAATCTCAAACGTAAGTGAAACAAGTGACGAATTACGGAAGATTGGCCACCCCCAGTCTAAAGCGAGCTAGATTCCATCCCTCTGTACGCCGATTGCCTCAATGAGGACCGTGGCGGCGGTTGGTGCCGCTAATTCGGAGCACCCAAAATGGCAAACGAAACATCGGAGTGAGGCTTTTTCGCAAAATAGCTTAATTTTCCCGTGATACTTAAAAAAAAGCGGGATTACGTTCTGATTATCTCACTTTTCCTCCCTTGATCGCGAGATAGCCTAATTAAAACTGTTTCCGCTCTAAAAGGTTGGCATGTCCTAATTACTGTAGGCCATTCGAGGCAATTAAAGCAAATCCTCGGTAATGTCCGCACCCACATGGGGACTCAATGCCGCTGTTGAGCGCAGCCTGAAAATCTCAAACACCCAACCAGAAACAAGACGACAGACAACTCAAAAACGGATGAACCCTCCAGCACTAGCATGTCCGCGCCCAAAGTTGACAGTGGAAATGGAATTAAGCGAGCCACATGTCCAAGAATTCGGAGCAGCTGCTGTCAACAACATTCCAACGCAGAAACAGATCCTATTTATCGAGTTTGAGGGCGATAGAACGGGAAGTTAGGAGAATTATACTATGGCAGTCGGTTGCAAGGACGGCTACGAGAAGTGTATGGGATTTCAACGGATAAAAACACCGATTTATGAAAACTGGGGGAAAAAAACAGCTCTATCCCCGAGAAAACGGTACGAAACAGGAAAAGTCGGCGTAATAAATACTGAGAAACGACACAGCGTCTACTCTAGACTCAATGCCAAGTTACCATGACAACATTACCATAAAAAGTAAGACGGTTTGCTTTCGATTTCAACGAAGTTTTAACTTAGTATACTCCCGGTTTAAAACCCAGCAGACAGGAAGAATTGAGCAAGGAAGTTGAACACTAGTGGGGCATAACAATACAACAAAAAATACAAAAATACAACGCGATTGTTGCACGCTAGAACAATGAATGATGTATGATTGTGCATTTAAATAGTACGTGAAAACAACCTATTTTTTCCATTCAAAAGTTTAGCGTATTGTTTCAGAAAATCTGTTAAACTCTGTTAGGAAAACAGAATCTGAAATTAAGGGCTTTAAACATGAAAAACATACAATTAATCCGAACATGAATGATTACGCAAATGGTAATAAGGATAATAATCACTTTATTAGGCAAATTTTAGACTTAAGAGACCACTCTTACAATTAACTTTACAATTCACGATCACAAACAACCATGCCCTAAGCAGGATATAAACCCGGGACTCCAGCGTTGCTAGGCTAACACGCTAACCACTACGCCACCGAGTGATATCAATAATGTATGAACGTAAGCAACAATGCATGATTATTCGCAATGCTATACGACAATTTTATTATATAATTATAACAATAATCACGTACAGAAATAGGCGAAACATTAGTTAATATTTGATTGAAAGGGAAGTCATCCTGCGCCGGTTATAGAGGAAAAAAAAAACAAAAAATCAACAGAAAAAATAACACAAAAAACTGCAAAAACATTGCGATAATAGAATGTCATATCCATGAATGATGTAAGATTGTTCACATAAAAAGATTGTAGTACGTGAAAACAACCACATTTATAATCATTCGGAGTATTATTTCATATAAACCTGCCAATAACATGATGCTGAGGATGAAATACCAATGATTTACAGAAAAAAGATGGAAAAATCCATTAAAACTTAGTTATGGGACAAACTATGATATAACACACTTCTCAGAAAAACAATGTTTACGGTCTAAAGATTAGCACGCAGTCAGAAGGGAAATGGAAAATTTCGCAGTAAAACTTTTTACGATCAGACCTGCGGTAGCAGTTACACAGGTACCTTCATTTCGAAACTTATCAGATTCCCGTTATTTGAATATAGTCCTCATGAAAGTAGCTTCAAGTTTTGGACAAAAAACTGGAAACGGCTACTCACGAGAAAAAAAAATGCCGAGTTAAGATTAGGCCTTCTTTCTTATCTGAGAAGGTATAAAAACGCTAAATGACTACATCTTCTACTTTTCGTGCCATTCCAAGCAGCGAGAAATTTGGGAGGTATGTATAAGAAAGACGGGTCATTTTGTCAAGTTATGATGGCGGAAATTCTCTCTTTCTAGGTGATTAACATGCGAGAATTTCGTGGAAAAAATTCAGAGAAAAACATTTGACATTAACAAATGACTGGAGAATATTTCCAGTGGGGATCTGATTCTTTGCTAATCGAATCAGAGTAAATAATAAAAACCCATAAGTATGATCGAAAACATTCGCTTTGTCTATTACATTTAGATGGGCTAGGTTTCCTCGTCATTTCACTTACTAAACAAACGCTTTTCTGTAAATTTCTACTCTGTTTAAGCAATGATTACACAGCCTAACCAAGGCATTTCTATAAGCATTGAGCTCCCGCAATGGTCTAAAACAAAGATAGTCTAAAATTTATAGCAAGTCAATGGCTGATAGACTGGCATACAAACGGAGAAGTTAGAAAATTATATACATTCTGGTTAGCCCGCCGCGAAAAGTGACGAAACTCAATTTTGTCCACAACACTCGAGTGTATCGCTCTTTTTCTTACCATAATAGGCATTAAAAATTTTGAAGAATTAATCATTCAAGGAATGAATACTTTTCAATCTTCACTATCCATCATACTAATCGCCCATGATAATGAATAACGACTACGGCCCGTTACCAAATTCCCCTCAGTATTCACTTCTTGACCTCAGAAAAGGAGGAGGAAATCCTCACACTCCTTCCAGACGTCATAACAGAAAAACCCCACCCACTAATCCTCCCCACGAAAGACAAAAATCCCCACCATTCATCTCTCCTTTTCATTTTCAACAGTGGAACCCTTGAGAATGGAGAGGGTAATTCCCAGAAATCGGAATTTCCCGCTTGCCTCTAAACATGGGATCCACTTAGTTAATAAACCACTAATTCATTAACATCCCAATTTTCTTTTCTTTCATCATAGTAATTATTCTTTTAAAAAAATTCAGACCACTTTTAAGTTTAAAAGAGCATTCTATCCAATATATTGGTTCTGTTACCATATCTTGATGAACGAACTACTTATCATTTGTCTTGGGGTGCGGGAAAGAGAAAGATGTATCTTTTACATAATTTTCTCTCGGTCTCGTTCATGGCTGTGAAGATATGAAAGCTACTGAAGTATGAGCTATGCTGAAGCATTAATGAAGGTTTCACCGTATGCCATGTTAGGAAAAGTGTTATTTGTAGAGACACTGTAATTCACTTACGTGGGTTTGTTCTGCTTACAGCATTCTGGCTCAATGAGAAAAGCACTCCTCATCTCGCCTCGTAAGCCTCAATTCCTTCTCCTAGCTCTTCGCAGCTAAAGTTAGAGGGGATGAGGTTCAAAACCGGCCTTCGGACTGAACACTTTACAGACATGCTATATATCTACACATATACCCTTCAAGTCCCTTTCGGCGTGTGGTAGAGAGTTATTGCATAATAATTGAGTGCGTCTACTCTTTTAACTGCCCCGTTATCGTGGAAAAAAATTATCTTTTAAGCGGCTTTCTTTCAGCATTTACTCGATATTTATCGCGCCATCTGATCGGTCAGTGCAACAGTATGGAGGCATAACATCATCCACGTCTTCCTGTAGAGTGACGTCGGAAAACAGCCGCATTCAGAACAACACTCCAACAACTACGGGACTATCCAACGTTTTCACTAGAAAATTTCTCTCTCCGCCGAGCAAACAAAAACTTACGAAACGTTTTCCCACGTCGCGAAAACAACGGAGGCGCCACGAGAGAGCAGCCGTGAAACTTTAAACTCGGCAGGAGAGAGAAAAACGTTTTCAAAATCGCGCAAACTCGAGTTCCGCGCTATGATATTACGGGACCATACTCCGTGCACTTAAATGCACGAGGGGAGTCGATGCGACCCGTCACGTACGCGACTCTTCCTTCTCGTCTATAAAAAGGCCCGCAGCGCCATGTTTTCTCGGCGGAGGAAAGGGGGAAGAACCAAGGGCCGAGGTCGGCGGCATAAATGAACGAAACCGCGCAAAAGTGGTGTCCCCAACTCCTGAAGAATGAAATCCACGATGCCTTTTTTTTTCAGCGTTACGAAACGGAGCACTCGATGACCTCGATCGATGGAGTAAATTTTAAAACGTGGGGTTACGTTGACTTCCGCGCGTTGTTTGAAGAATTTAATTCAATTAACCCAGCCTCAGATTGAGCCCCAGAATGCAGGATCTTTCAGACGGGTTTCGTCCGCGGAATTTTCGCGGCATAATTTGCACCACGTTCCTGCGAACGTAACTTGATGAATGAAACGCTTTTCACGTGCATTTTGGTGAAGTGTCGAATGAAACTTATGTTCTCCTCCGCTTAAAAAAACAAATGAAAACTGTAAGATCTCGATCAGAAAAGTAATTTATACATCTTTCAAAATACAGGTTAACTGTTCTTTTTCTTCTATAGGGTGTTACAATGAGACCGCGAGGTTTGAATTTTAATTTTAAACTTTCACCATTTTGATAGTATTGTTTAACAATACGGACGCATTGTTGTATCGTGTGGCGCTCCATGTTTACTAGGTCCTATCCGACTGCACAACACAAAGTGTTATCGAACTCTCACAATCATCGACCTATTGAATCATAACAGCCACAATGGCGCGCAATTCAACTCTTATATGTCTTTTTATTTGTTTTAAAAATGTTCAAATTAGTTGCTGTTCATCGACTTGGATTAAACAAATGAATGAGGACTACGGAGTAAAGTGTCTATTTTTGAGAGATGAACTGGAGGACTCGGTTATCAGCCCGAAGAAACGTCATACCCTCTAACATTAAATGTACGTAGCTGAGGAGACTATTTCCTACCGGAATCCCACAACCTCATCTAAGTACGGAAGAAAGGATGAAGTTAGGATTACAACAGATACTAATATCAGCCAAAAGTTAGATAAAAAAACGCTTTACTGTTGAAAGAAAATAATTTTGAAATTTAGACTAACGCCTGAACAATTTAAGTATACCGCAATTAATGATAACCACGATCCTGGTATCAAGAAATTTTCAGATCTACATTTTACACGTCTAACCAGTAAGCCACCGGTGGCGTATGGCAGGGGCTGCACCTCCACCAGGATCATTACAGCACTCTGTCTTCCGATGGTCTACAGAAAGAACTAATTAAAAGTAAGTGTAAATGTGAAACAGGAAATCTCGCAACTTCCGGCTCTAGTTAGGAGCATTTTCCGCCGAATGTATTCACGTAGTTCATATACCGAAAAAGCATTCGACAATTCTGATATCTCGTATTACATCATCACGACAGAAGTGATTCGACAACGAAATTGTAAGAATGAATCACAAACAGGAATGCACTGAAATTAAAACCCCGCTCATTTCCGGTCCCCATTAAGTCACCAACAAACGAACAGATGGATGACTACATTCGCCACAGGTTCCGCAATGAAACCGCTGAAAGAGATGCGTCCTAATCGAGACGTGATGAAAATCTAATTGAAACATCAACCCGGTTAAAATCACATATAAATCCGGATGAAGACCGTCGAGATAAACGAACGACGAGAGAAGCACGAAAAACAATGTAACTCCTGAGATTTGAGGAACGCCGAGTAAGCAATTGAAGGAAAACTTGTTGGAAAATACATCCGCGACTCCCACACTTAAAGCTCAGAATTAATTAGCTGTCACGTCCTTCTACAGCTCTTCTCTCGTCTTTCGATACTTCAAGAAAAGCCCCTTTGATGGGGACTCATTAACATCCCTAATTAAGCAACCAAATGTCACACTCGAGATGTCTCATCCCTGACAGCTCTCAATCGTGAAAAACATTTTATTTCATCCGATAATCCCGACTTTTCCTCCAAAATCTCGCTTAATTCAGCAGAGGTAATAACTGAAACGAATGTGGAAGAGAATCTCAGGACTGAATGATAAAAGTATGCTGATAAAGGAAAAAGAAAAAAAAATCCGCTGATGGATGTAAAGTTTGGGTCAACGGAAATGGTAACAATGAGGATTCCTTCTTCAACTGATAAAATTATAAGCAAACAATGCACACCAATTATACGCGACTCCTGTAATCAAACCAGTCGGAAAAGGTATACAATTAGACAGGCAGTTTTGCGAAATAAACATTGTTGAAACTGATTTTGTAATTGTCACAGACATCGTTAAAACTGATTTTGCCGTTACAGACTGTTAAAACTGATTTCGTTTTTGGTACAGACATTGTTAAAACTGATTTCTACTGTTACAGACATTGTTAAAACTGATTTTTGTTTTTTAACTGACATTGTTAAAACGGCATTCTTTGTTTGTTAATTCCGTCGATATCGGAATGGGAAGATTAAGATGATAAATAACGACGAAGGGTTTGGTTTTAGGATTACGTCCAAATGTTCTTCCTCATCGGGAGCCTAAATTGCAATCTATAAGTAATCGGGGACCGCTTCCACGAATTAGGGACGTGCTACCAACAAAGCTGGCCGAGAACCTACATCAGTAACATATGCATTTTCCATATATATCATACAAGATAAATANCATCCGATAATCCCGACTTTTCCTCCAAAATCTCGCTTAATTCAGCAGAGGTAATAACTGAAACGAATGTGGAAGAGAATCTCAGGACTGAATGATAAAAGTATGCTGATAAAGGAAAAAGAAAAAAAAATCCGCTGATGGATGTTAAAATATAACAGTGGGATTTAGATCAATGAAATGTTTTGCAGTCGCTTTCCTTCGGGGTATGATAGGAGACGTCTCTTTCATTTTCTTTTCCTCAATCTTGTGCTTGGCCGTGATAATATAAATTACTTGCCTTGAAAAATGCTACTCATGGGGCAATGATTTACATTCTGACTCATTCTGACCTCACTCCTCATCTAATACGCCTTATTCCTTTACAGAGCCTTTAAAAAAGCTGTCGAGTCTCAAATCGACCTCCGGAATGAATACTGCACAGCCGGGAAAAAGACGTTACCATAAATGGGATACTTCGACGAAAGATCAGGAAAACTCTGGAACGAGTGAGTGATAAAAATTCGTAACCAAACAGTCGCAACTGCAAACTTCCTTTCGCGATATCGTAAAAGACATTCCACCGCCGACCTTCCGTACATTCAGAAAGCTCCGCCACCCTGACGAAGAGGATATTATTCATGTCTTGTTTTCATTGGCATTATAGACGAACGGATCGCATTTATCTCACACGCGCGGAATTGCGGCCCGACCTCGCTTATTTCTGCCCTCTATCTTCCAGTTCCAGAAATAAACACACTACGCAACCACTGACGATGTATTTTTTTTCACGAGAGCAAGTTGAAAGAATGCCGAAAGCGAAAATAACGCACTTAACATCATTCAGTGAAGCTTCAAATTAGGATAATTAAGATTTTTAGCGCACGGGTACACACGCGAGCATTCGCGAACGTTCGTTAACCCTGTCCAAATATCACAGATAAAAATCTTTCTTAATGGAGAAATAAGTATATGCAATAGTAATAAATAGTACACAGACCTTGTGCAAAAGATATGAGAAGAAAATTAATCAAAGCGAGGTTTCTCTAACATTAAAATGTAAAATGGATCCTTGATTCTAAAATGTCAACATTTCCACAATTATATTTATCTACGCCGAATCTTTCCCAAGAAACAAACTCTAGAGAACTTAATCTTATAGGAAACGTCTTTCAAAAAAAAAAAAAAACAATTTGATCGTGTTAGTCAGATGAATTGAAACGAATGAAAACCCCGTCACGACTATAGAACCTGAAATAAACGGCTTGAACACTGAGGAACAGAAAACTTAACCACATATGAATAATTATGCCAACGATCATTGCATCAATTATGTAGGATCTTAAGCAACTATGTATGATTATTCGTAATACTGTGCGACAATTTTACTACATGACTATACCAATAATCACTGGGCGGAAATAGCCAAACAATCAACAAAGCGGATTTTACGGTTTATAGCGGATTGAAATACAGTCATCCTGCGCCAGTTATAGCAAAAACAACGTTGAATTCTGCCGAGAGAACAGATAAGAAAAGTGAGTTAATAAATAAGCAGCGCGGAAGAAGCTTTCAGTGATAATAACCTACCATTCCCAAGCAATCAAATTTAATTAAAATGTAGAGCAAAGCGCTGGCTGCGGTCTAAATTAGGTATGTTCCGGTACCATAGCGTGGCTTGAGCTGAAAAAATTCGACATAATATATTCAAAAAAAATCCGTATGGATTTAAAAAATTGCTACCTTACGCGACGATGAAGTAGTGATACCTATGGAAACAAAAAAATCTTTCCGGAATCATATCCGCCAGCAGATGCTATATCCCATAAAATACAACAACGTAAATTGCAAGTACAGCAGTGGAAAACAATACCACCTTCTTGGGCCAGTAAGCAACAATGGGCAGGATTAATAGAATTTCATCCGCAAACTTTCATTTTTTTCAGTGCACGCGTATATACGCGAGCATTCGCGAGCGTTCGCTACCCCGGTCCAAATATACGAGAAAAACCTTCGTTAATGAAGAAATTCGTCACCAAGGTTATTCGATAGCCATCGCTGTATCGACAATCTACCAAATTATGACGAAATGGAACCTCACATCGAACGAACCATAAGATACGATGAAACTCCTGATACAAAATGACGATCGCCGACAGAAAGCAATTACGTCGAAAGGCTTTCCGGCGAATAATGGCGAAAACACAGTCACGCGAGTGACGCGAGAGAGAAGAGCACTGAAAGAAGTCCGCAACCGAGGCAAAAATAACACGCGATGACGACAAACGAAAACACGCCCGGAAAGACCTTTCGCGCCAAAGGAGGGGGGGGGGGTTGGAAACGGGAACGGAAAGTGGGGTGGGGAAAGCACGTGGACTGCGATATGTGGACTAAAAACATTATCCGTCGTGAACTTGATTATTGCTCTAATAAAAGGTTGCAAAAGCCGCCGTGCATTTCACGCGCCACTGGAAGACTTTTCTCCGTACGAGGGAAGTGTGATTTCATTCGAAGACCACCACACGTAACACAGCAGCACGTGAAAAACAGGAAGGGTGCATCAAACTTAGATACTTCAATGCAAAGTTTTTATAATAAGTTATTATCTCCAGGGCTGATGAAACGATATTCTATTCAAATATTTTGGATAACTTAATCTAGATGGAAAGTAGAGAAAAATCAAAATTTTGGACATTACATCAATTAACTATGCTAAACTAATACTTGAACTCGAAGTACTTCGTCTAAAATATGAAAATAACAATAACAGGGCAGTATGAAACTGTCAAACTGTAAAATATTCATCGTTGCTATAACTATGGTCGTTATGCATCTCATCCCCTCCACCATAAACCGGCTAAAGTTCTGTTGAGGGAATGAGGCAAGATGGGGAGAGGTGGACCGCCCTAGCAGAGCCAGGATGCTACGAGTCGAAAAAAATCACACTAATTAAGCACATAGGTTAATAGTAGCAAAAGTAAATATTCAATTCGTCGAAATATGGTAGTATGAGCAGCTATCGATGTACAATATTTCGTGGAACCGTCAGATACAACGCTATAACACTATCAAAAATCCCCGCAACAAATTCTTTTACTATTAATTAAACAAATATCAACTAAATGAACATTAAGCCTTGGTATACTCACTCTATTTCCTGCACATGGAAACACTTAACCGTCCTAAAGCAACCTGATCCACCAAGGGCCAACTGAGAACTAAGAAATAACTTCCGTAGGTCCTCCACCCGAATGAATCACGGCATCGCCTAGAAGTTTCTATCGTTATGAATGCCATTCAATCGTCAGCACATTTCTCGAGATTCATTCTTATCTCTAGCATGTAAACAATGGAAACAGTTTCTGAAGAACGGATGCCGCTACGAATAGCTGACTAGCAATGATCCGATTTCTAAATTAACCGCGGTAAGAGCAAATTTCCATATGCTTCAACCTTACTAAGGAAACAATTCAAGACGGTGCACTCGCTGGATATAAAAATGAAATATTTTCTTGCGATATCACCGGAGATGGTGTTGATCTGAGCCGTAGTCAAGGGGGTGGTTTTGGTGGTTCAAACCCCCACCCCGGTGAGAACAAAGCTAAATAAATGAAAGCATGCGAAAGGGATGGCCTGTCCAAATTATGCCATACAAACGCAGCTGGAGATTCGCATGTTAAAATAAATCAGTTTCTATCTTAATTTGACTTTGGGTGGAAGCAGTCCTTCTCCTAGATTGTAGGCAACTAAGTGTTTACTTTATGGCCCTAAACCCATCCCTATGGACAAATCCTGACTAAGCCCCTGGTGCTGATACATGGCCCTTTAGGGGCTGCAATACGAGAACTGGGGAATGTGGGAATTTTAAACCATGGAAGGTGAAGGTAACCTATACTTTGATTTGAGCTATACTGTCAAAATCATGCAAGATTCAGACAAGTACTGACGTCCAGAAGTTTCATCCAAAAGTAACCCCGATAGACGATTCACATTCAGCTTTTTTGGAGTATCGTTTTAGAAAAATTTAGATGTGAAGTACCTCCCACCGGGAATCGAACCAGGGACCTTTATCACCAAAGGTGAACGCGCTACCCACTTGGCTATCTAGGAGCCCGATTCTTATGGTCTCTGTGAAAATTTTCCAGGGTGTGGTTGTCCTAGGACGAAACGTTCGTGTGTGAATCGTCTCCCGGGTTTACTTTTTGGGTGAAACTTTCGGGTTTGGATCGTCGGCCACTGTTTATCGTTTTTCCAGCAGAAGAATCTCTACGTGCGAGAAAAGTTTCACGCGCATTTCTTACGTCAAACTGACTTTTCGTCGAATCCAAGAGGCTTGGAGGATGAGAGAGAATGCATTGAGACGGCTCTATTATATCAGCTCAAACGTATTGCACACGATCCGATTTAGTTTGGGAGAGAAAGGTCCGTAGCCATGGTTTCACGTCACATCGCCGTAATTCAATTTCCTGTTAAGAGGTAAACAACCTTTGATTCGCCCCATTCTGCTCTCTTCGCTAAGGAAAATTGGGGACAAATGCGAATTGATTCTTAGGAAATCCGTTTCGCGAAAAATGCTCGGCGTTAATTGGATGAATATGTCACGTACGCCTGGAGACCGCCTTGAGAGGCGACGAGCGGAACGATTCGTCAAAATGTAGCAATCTCCGCAGCTATAGCGACATCGACGAGAAAAAGGCCAGATTTGCGAAAAAAAATCGACGCTTATTGGAAAAAGAAAACCCATCCAACATTTCTTTTTACCTTTCTGGATATTCGGTTCTTCCCCCTAACCCTCAGAAACGTATTAAAGAGTTGTTTTAAGGAGACCTGGGTTCGAGTCCCAGTCATGTCGATATCTTTCACACGAGGAAGATTTTAGCGGGCATAAAAATAATTAATATTTATGCGCATGACCGTCCGGAACTGTCCAGAAAACGGCAATTCGTTCCGATATTTTCGTCGTTAACCGAAAACTTCGTTATCCAAGGCGTGACTCTCCAGATTCAGATTCCAGATTTTCATTCATAAAATGAGTAGTTGTAAATAAGTTTATAATCTCCAATTTAAACCAGGAGGTGTCGTAAACCAAAACCTTCGTCGATACCCGAGATCGATTGATTGGATGATCACGACCACTCGTCGTTAACCAAGGTACTGCACCTTTTCGCTTCAAACTTGCAAGGGGACTCACAGCAGTCTCTGAAATATGTTTTAAACGAGAAACACGGGCACCTTTTGCTCTCTCTTGAGCAACCTTTCGACAACACAAGGCAAAACTTTACGGAGACACGGTTGGATTCCCCTCTACGACTTACGACGTGGAGAACCCGAACTGTACGATTAAAGCAGAAAAGATGACATGATACGAAATTAGCCACAGATGATGCGACGACGAAATAAAAGTAATTCGCTGCAAGACGATTGCCGATTGAAATTTGAAAATCGAGAAGGCGCAGCTAACCTTGAGGATCTCAAAGAATGGTAATCAACCTATCTTCAGAACTAACCAAGACAGCATGGCACATTACGGCGTGTTCCGCAGTTAAATTTCACAGATGAGTCAAACCTGAATACCTCAGCTGTGCCATGTGGCACACTGCCAGGAGAAAAAGCCTCCGAAAAAATTAGCGCGAAATCGTTAAAAGTGTTCACTGGCCATTTTTCTTCGAGCTTCTCGTCTAATTTTACGCTGTTAAACAGTGGAATACCGAGAAAATTATTCTAATACATACATCAAAACTACAAGGAACGTAATTATTGAATGATATGACTATGATGAAAGTATTCAAGGTTGATTGAAATATACATACGTATATACAATACTATGATGAAAGTTACAAGTATAATATTGCTTTCACTTAATATTAACAATAATGATAATTTATTTATCAAAAACAGTTTAGAAAAGAACCCAATTACATGTGATACTTAAATCAGATTAAACAAACTTAGGTAACTCCCGCATATTATTTAACATGACAAATTTTTAACTAAAAATAACGTGATGCGACTGTTAATTAATCTGAACAATAATGCTGTTCTCCCGCTATTAACATAACTTCTGTAATTCTCACTTATTGTTTCAAGGCAAACTTTAATTAAAGTCGTTTTATTATTGTTAATCTTAAGTAAACAACAACCTTATTCACCTTAGAGTATGACTGTTCCCTACAACTAATTAAGTTTGGGATTTTCCGTACGTTTTTAATCTACTAAGACACCTTCCTTTCCTTTAATCCTTAAGAAAACTGTATTTTCTATCAATCCCTTCCGTAAAATTTTTATTCTAATAAAGTTTACAACAACCGCAAGATATATGGGATGCGAGGAATTTACGAACAGAGTCCATCTAATGTCAATTCTTCGAACATTTTTGTCACTGCAAGAAAAAATATGACGAAAGATACTGAAATCCCATTCCCAGTGATGCTAAAATCTGCACAGCCCCACAGGTGGTATCATTTGGCAGCGATGACTGTACTTTCACCCTCTGCACTCGGAGAATCTCGGAAGTAAACATCTCAGCATGCACTACGTCAGCAACATAATATCCCGGGAATCACAGAGAGTTTTACTTCAGGACATACGTTCGCGCGACAACCGAAATACTTGGCTATATTTATAAAGACGTTCCAGCGAACATATCTCTATGTATAGAAAATAATTCAATCCTCACCATGCACAGAATAGAGAAATATGTGTCTGGTCCAAGTACGTCTATCTAAACCTTGTTAATAGCTGTGATAATATGAATGCTGCCGAATGATGCTAATTAACGAAGATTTCGCGAGATTATAGCGAGAACGGATGGCTATACTGGTCTTTTTTTCCTGATAATATTAGGAATACCAATCAGGTAGCTTTTTAATAGGTTCTGTGTTTTCACCCCCTGCCGTACGCCATAATGCGGCTCGAGGGGTACTAATGTAAATTTTAAATGGCACTGGTGTTATCTCACCAAAATACTATGGAAAGAGTTATTCATACTCTTCAATGTACTGCGTCTACCAGGACGACTTCAGCTAATAATATTCTACCTCACTCCTCGTCTCGCCTAGTAATCCTCATCCCCCATGCAGAGCTTTTGGCAACTAGTTACAAATAAAGAACGCGTTGAGGCCCAGATAGACCTTCCAGCAGAATACATTACCGAAATTTAAAAGGCAATGGGGTGTCTCAAGCCCGAATCCATGAGCCACAGTCAGTTTTGGGAATGACACGGTTACAGCGGCTGACTTCTCAATAGCAGGCCGCGTGTCTCAGCCACTGGATGAATCACTCGGGTGTCTGTCCCTTCAGGGGAGGCTCGTGCCACCCGGTATTAACTCCCTGAACACCTTTCCCATGGGTGCAGCTGTCGAGGAGGCCAATGAATCCCCTCCACACCGCGAAGAAACGCAATTATGTTGGCGGGTTTCGATTTTCAATCCATCTCCTCCCCTTCAACTATTCGGGCCTAATTAGCATCCCTGAGGGACTCGTGTAAGACGAGGAGCTAGAGGAAACCGAGCCGATAAATGATTATTCTAACAGAGCGAGGATGCTATTTGTTTCGGCTGGCCTAATTGATGACCCCGAAGGGAAGTTTGATCATCGCCCTTTATGATTATTCGTTGAGGATCTCCTTACGTCATTCACGCTCTGTATACTTTAGATCGAGGAAATTTTTCGCTATGCTCACAAACACGATAAAAAAAAAACAAATGCGTAACTCGATGGAAGAACTGCTGAAAATTTACAACGGTTTCATATCTCTTTCTCCTTCCATTTGTAAAATACATTTAAACTTTGAGTTGCGTTTTTCAGCTCTCGATATTATAATATTTAATTACTGTAATATGTTAATTATTACATTTGTCTTTCTGTATTTTCAATAATTTTTATTGTTATTATTATTTTAAATCTATCGACTGTGTTGTTACTTAATGTTACTGTTTCCGTGATCCAATGTGAAGGCCTAGTGCTGTTTTTGGGTTCATTTGAAATAAATAAAATTCTTGTGGCACTTGCCAAAGTAGTTGGGCTTCGTTGTAAAAATATTATCTCCAAAAATGTATTTATTCAACGCGGGAAGAGTTCGGAAAATATACATTGGAAATGCTGCAATTATGTTAACATACTTGGAAATTTGTTGAAATAGAAAATATCTTAGAGAGCTAACTATTCGCGTAGCTTCATTGTCATCCAGTCAGTTAACCGAAGAGGAACAGAGCCGATTGCTTCTCTAGGTTTCGTACAGAGAGAGAGCGACAGTCGTGTTCTTCATATGCAGATTTACGCCACTAATTATCTTCAGCGAGAGAAAACTGAGTGCAACCCAACTCAATTCATACAAAAACAGTAAATAAATGCCTTTCGAACTACTCAGCAAGGTCAGATTTTTAAACGCAGCATCAAATAAACATGTATTGACATCAAGCGGAAACGCTCGTTAAGTAGAACCGCAAGAAACAGACGACGAAGCACAATCCGAAGAATGACTTTTCCAGGCAAATGGAAAGTTTGGGATGACTTCGATGTCTGCCTGCAGCTTTTTGAAGGAGGATACCGTTATCGCATTCTTTTCTGAGGAGAAACTCACAAAAGAAACGGAGGGAATGCGACTCCGTCTTTTGTTTCGAAACGAGAAAATTTTGACGAACGAAAGGAAAATTTTTCCTTACTGCAAAAAAGCCACTCGATGCAAAACGCCATTTTCTGTAATGACGAAAAAACTTGCCTCTAACCTAGCCGAAAGGGGGGAAATCTGGTTTACGTATTAATATTATTTCGTTTTTATTAATGGGGCCTATTTCAGTCATGATTGACCATTCTTACGATAAACCCTTTACGAACGCACACTCCAACAACCATGTCCTGCCCAGGATTCGAACCCGGGACCATGGTTAGCACGTAACCACTACACCACGGAAGCCGGTGAGTTAACAAAGCAAGTTCACAAGACCGAATGTCAAGTTATTTGCAATTTTCAAGGAGGATGATCATGTTCGAAGCTTTTCTGTCAACCCTGTAATGTGCCAATTAAAGTAGCAATACGTGTCTTGCAATAAAAAATAACAGAATTAACATTAAACATCGATGGTCACGTTGGACGGTTGCCATGGAGTTGAGTAGATGGGCATTCTAGCGATTTAAAAATGAGATTGTCAACACGATACGAGACTAAAATCTAAACTGGTATAAGAAAACTGCGACTAGCCCTTCATAGGGAAAATTACTACTTTCAAAGAATTTAATACTTGACATATCGAACTAGAATAAAGGGAGATAATTTTTTACAAGTGCGTCTATTTCCTAGAACGTTTAAGATATTACCGTATTTTCTGGTAAATAACACGCACCTACTAGATAACACGCATTTTAAAAATTTCTTCCTTGATAAATGCATTAATAACGCGCATTTCAAAATTTTTATTGATATGACTATGATGAAAGTATTCAAGGTTGATTGAAATATACATACGTATATACAATACTATGATGAAAGTTACAAGTATAATATTGCTTTCACTTAATATTAACAATAATGATAATTTATTTATCAAAAACAGTTTAGAAAAGAACCCAATTACATGTGATACTTAAATCAGATTAAACAAACTTAGGTAACTCCCGCATATTATTTAACATGACAAATTTTTAACTAAAAATAACGTGATGCGACTGTTAATTAATCTGAACAATAATGCTGTTCTCCCGCTATTAACATAACTTCTGTAATTCTCACTTATTGTTTCAAGGCAAACTTTAATTAAAGTCGTTTTATTATTGTTAATCTTAAGTAAACAACAACCTTATTCACCTTAGAGTATGACTGTTCCCTACAACTAATTAAGTTTGGGATTTTCCGTACGTTTTTAATCTACTAAGACACCTTCCTTTCCTTTAATCCTTAAGAAAACTGTATTTTCTATCAATCCCTTCCGTAAAATTTTTATTCTAATAAAGTTTACAACAACCGCAAGATATATGGGATGCGAGGAATTTACGAACAGAGTCCATCTAATGTCAATTCTTCGAACATTTTTGTCACTGCAAGAAAAAATATGACGAAAGATACTGAAATCCCATTCCCAGTGATGCTAAAATCTGCACAGCCCCACAGGTGGTATCATTTGGCAGCGATGACTGTACTTTCACCCTCTGCACTCGGAGAATCTCGGAAGTAAACATCTCAGCATGCACTACGTCAGCAACATAATATCCCGGGAATCACAGAGAGTTTTACTTCAGGACATACGTTCGCGCGACAACCGAAATACTTGGCTATATTTATAAAGACGTTCCAGCGAACATATCTCTATGTATAGAAAATAATTCAATCCTCACCATGCACAGAATAGAGAAATATGTGTCTGGTCCAAGTACGTCTATCTAAACCTTGTTAATAGCTGTGATAATATGAATGCTGCCGAATGATGCTAATTAACGAAGATTTCGCGAGATTATAGCGAGAACGGATGGCTATACTGGTCTTTTTTTCCTGATAATATTAGGAATACCAATCAGGTAGCTTTTTAATAGGTTCTGTGTTTTCACCCCCTGCCGTACGCCATAATGCGGCTCGAGGGGTACTAATGTAAATTTTAAATGGCACTGGTGTTATCTCACCAAAATACTATGGAAAGAGTTATTCATACTCTTCAATGTACTGCGTCTACCAGGACGACTTCAGCTAATAATATTCTACCTCACTCCTCGTCTCGCCTAGTAATCCTCATCCCCCATGCAGAGCTTTTGGCAACTAGTTACAAATAAAGAACGCGTTGAGGCCCAGATAGACCTTCCAGCAGAATACATTACCGAAATTTAAAAGGCAATGGGGTGTCTCAAGCCCGAATCCATGAGCCACAGTCAGTTTTGGGAATGACACGGTTACAGCGGCTGACTTCTCAATAGCAGGCCGCGTGTCTCAGCCACTGGATGAATCACTCGGGTGTCTGTCCCTTCAGGGGAGGCTCGTGCCACCCGGTATTAACTCCCTGAACACCTTTCCCATGGGTGCAGCTGTCGAGGAGGCCAATGAATCCCCTCCACACCGCGAAGAAACGCAATTATGTTGGCGGGTTTCGATTTTCAATCCATCTCCTCCCCTTCAACTATTCGGGCCTAATTAGCATCCCTGAGGGACTCGTGTAAGACGAGGAGCTAGAGGAAACCGAGCCGATAAATGATTATTCTAACAGAGCGAGGATGCTATTTGTTTCGGCTGGCCTAATTGATGACCCCGAAGGGAAGTTTGATCATCGCTCTTTATGATTATTCGTTGAGGATCTCCTTACGTCATTCACGCTCTGTATANCACCAATACGTTCTCATATCCACGCATCCAATCACGGCCCACGAACGGAGATGCCATAACCATTCCATCGGCGCGATAAAAAAATCCTCGCTGTAATTGGTTTGGGAAGCGTAAAAAAAGCGTTTCAAATATCAACGACCTTCGGGACACGTTATGAGAATTAAAACCTCTCTCGAAATAGCGACGATGCCACTCGGGGAGGTTAGTCAAGTCGTAGAGACTTCCTTAACCCAGTATCTCTTGATCCAGAAACAAAACAAGGGTTTAAGTTGCCAAAATATTTCGCGGAGTCCACCTGTAAGGGGGGGTTGACGTATTGGGCTTCCAAATCGCCAAAACGATTCGCGATTCTGTCACAAACATAACGCCGGCGAATAAAATGTTTCGAAATGCTTCCAATCGCACATTCCTATCTCACACTCTGGGTTTTCATTTTCATCCTTTGCTTTATCGTTCCCGGCCTTGGTGGCGTATGGTTAGCGTGCTAGCCTAGCGACGCAGAGGTCCCGGGTTCGAATCCTGGCCAGGGCATGGTTGTTTGTGTTCGTTCATATAAGGTTAATTATAAGGGTGGTCTCGTTAGACTAAAATCCGCCTTAATAAAGAGATGATTATTATTATTATCATTGTATACAGCAACACTTGGAGTATGGTAGCGATGGAAACATTCTCTCACAGTGACGCCATTCTTACAATGGATGACTAAAAACAAGGGAGTAAATAACGCAGCTGGCCAATCATCGTGAAATATTTATTGATTTTCCATTATCGCTGTTTCGCTAGTCTTCTAATGCAAACAATACAACAAGGTAACCATTCAGCCGGATTTTCTATCTTGGTTCAATATTTAGGGAATACATTCAGACTTATGAACACATTTTTTAACTCACTAACTCGAAGATATCAGCAATCTCACTGCGTAATTCTCAACGAATAATTCGTGATAGTTTTCTTCCATTAAATTAGAGTGCTATAAATAACTTACTCTGCTTCCAATAACAACGTCAAGTATGTAGCAATCGGTAATATAACAAACACCATGCCATGAACATCGACAATGTTAACAATTAAATAATAATTGAATCTTTGATGATGAAATATCAACCAACTTCTAAGTAATAGACCTGTTAGTTAAATTTTTATTCCTCATCGATTTAATGCATTCTAAATCAGCCATGTAATGCATTGTATTAAGGGAAAAGATAAGGTGTTAACTTTGCACATTGAGATGCGCGCCTTAAAACCAAAGGTAAATATTTTTCACGTCTGTTTATCCTTGTGCAGCGTATTAGTTTGGTTTCTATGGCACACGAGGATTAAATGAGAGTAGAAATCTTAAATAAATCCGCACAAGTATATGATGAAAATTATCTGAATTATATAAACGCAAGGGTCTAAGTTATAGTTCTAATAAATCCAAACCGTGTGGCTAAAGAAGAATTCGGCAACAAAAATAATTAGAAATGGCAACCCCTAATTCGAAGCTAAGGAAAAATAGGCAACGTCGCTTAGTGACGAAACTTTCCACCCTTTGGCTGCGTCGCCAAAACAAAGTCATCCACAGGCAGTTGTTCTCTAATGGGGCTTTCCACACGTCGCTTCTCTTCGAAATTCGCACACTTCTCGAGAAAAAGGCCTCTCGAGACCGCCGAGGTTCCTCGCCCGCGACCTTTGACCTAATCCGCCCCCGATAAGAACAACGTAACGGTAGTAGTGAGAAGGCGATGCCTCTTTTCGATTCACAACGTAACTCTCTTGGGCGCCATTTGCCAACGCTCTTGCTCTCGTTTCCCTGACGCTCGGTTGTTTACATCTCGCGGCAACGAAAACAAAATGGTCGATTTCTTCCACTTGCCATTTCTGTTTTGGAAGGAATGGAATCGTTCCGTTAGAAAAAAAATGCTGTCTCCATTTCAGAGGGGGTCATACAATGGAAATAGGAGATTCGTCAAGCTTACGAACTGATGAAATGTTTATATTTTGTACGCTACGAGAAAAGCTCATTGTTGGGATGGTTGGGAAACAATCTCGATCTATTGTTGGGTTGCGTCATCGTTAAATTTAAATGGAATAGGGGAGGACTACTAGAAAAGTAAATCTAACTATACTATACACTATAAATATATTATTATCAATGAGGATAACATCAAATAATCGATCGCCTTTGGAGTTTCATTGTCTATAAAAAATTTCCTGTTCCCATGTTCGCGAGCTTTCGCTTGCGGACTATTATCTAAATCATGGACCGCTGAGTTCCACTGCCTCATAAAAGAATCGGGAGCAGAGAGAGGTCTAAAACTTGTGAAAAAGTGAAGACTTCGGAGGATATAAGCAAAAAATTGACCTCTTCTACGGAAGTACGAACAGCCGCAAGTTAAACACAAACATTTTCCTTCGCAATCCCAGTGAAAACTGCTCAGTTGCCAATCCGTAAAGAGAGATTACTTTTTAATGATTTTGATTCTCGGACTTGCGAATGGTTTCGCATATGACCGCGAGCATGTTTGCGAACGTGAATTATACGCATATAACCGTAACAACACAGATCTGTACATTCCTTCTTCCGCAGAAATGTGACGAAGCGCTGTTTTGGCGGTGTTTGCGAGATTATTTTGGGATTTGGGAGAAAATGGGGCAGATTCCTTGGATGCAAACCCAAACATCTTGACGAATGGAAAATAGTCAATCAAACGCATTTTTTTTCTGTGCTTGATGGTGGCGCACGGCGACGTAACCGGTCGTATATTAAAGTCTGTGCGGAATTAACAACAGATTTTCTCGCTTCAACAATTGTTAACTTTCGTTTTGGAAATTCAGCATTCATTTACTTTTGCCACTGTCAACTTCATGGCTGCGATGATTGAAAAATAGTGATGTATGAACGTTAGCATTTACCCTTCAATCTCGCCCTAATAAAGACGTTTTATTATTATTATTACCCTTGGTGCTCACGATTGAATGCTACGAAAAGTGTTATGAACAGATTCATTGTGCTGAATAATTTACACCGTATGGGATATTGTAAATTTTCAACCCGAAGGCGGGTTGGGACTTCATCCCCTCTACCATCAGCTACAAAGAGCTAGGAGGGGGAAATGAGGCTTACTAGGCAAGATGAGGAGTGAGGTAGTTTTCCCTCGCTTTCCTCTGAGCCAGAATGCTATAAGCAGAACAAGCCTACGATTGTGAAGCACAATGACTCTACGAGTAACATTTTTCGTAACATTGCATAAGGAGAATTCTTAATTAATGCTATTACTCAGCATAACTCATACCTCAGTAGCTTTCATATTATCAAAACCACGAGACAGGAGTATATAAAAGTGTATACAATAACGAGTAACATTTTTCGTAACATAGCATTAGGAGAAACCTTAATTAATACTGTAACGGGAAGCTCCGGATTACCGATTTCTGGGAAGTCCCAATGTTCATTTCAGAGACAAAGCCTCCATCCTCAGGGGGTCTCCACGGAGGAAGTGTCGAAAGACGGCCTACGGAAGACGGGTGTTTCTAAACCTCTAATTAAGTAACGCTATTATTCTGCATAACTCATACATCAGTGGCAGCCATGAACAAGACCGAGACGAAAGTATATAAAAGACACACTTTCCTCTCGCCGTTACAAAAGACATGATAAACATGTCACTCATCTGGATGGGATACTTCAACAGGGAAAAAGGTACCCGAAATCTGTAACGAAGACATTCCCGCTGGAAACATAGATCAACCTGTTGAAAGCAACTCAAGATCCCGCGACTCCTCAACAGCATCTTGGATGCAGAGCCTCTCTTCGACGCATCTGTGACGCGTCGAATCACGCGCTAATCGAGCTGGCGAGTAGAACGCAGGGCTATTTGACGCAACCGCCAACACGTGTCCGGCTCTATATTCGTCGCTGCGAAACAGCGATCCCAAGACATCGGTAAACGCCGCTCGGCGGCACGAAAGAGAGGAAAAAAAGAAACTCCCAAACACGTTTCTCATGACGACGACGACGTGTTGTGCCGGTTCGCATCGCATCACCGATGCATGACTCCTTAAGAGAAGGAGCACCCCCCCCTACTGACAACCCTTGCCTCCCATTCATTTCCGGTTGTAATCGCCGTACTAGGGAAAGCGAGCGTTTCGACCTCGGATTAAAAGCGATTAGAACTCTTCTAAAAAAAAGAGAAGACTATAGCCGATATCCGGTCGGCGTTGACATTATCGCCAGATACTATTCGCACGTAGGCACGACTTCCAAACGACAATTAACAAACGACAAAATGTAATAATAAAAATACAAATGACGACTACACATACATTTAATTACGAATAAACATGTCATAATGGTTGCCATTGGACACCTACACGCCGATAAACAATGCAAAAACACATGGAAAAGGGTTTAGATGACTTGCCAGGATAAGGCGTGCACCTAGGAAGGTTCCCAAGGAGAAACGGACATGAAAAATGTCTGACGGAACCGGGACTCGAACCCGGGTCTCCTAATTGCCAGCTGGTTGCTCTATCCATTGAGATATCCCTACAGAACCAGAACTTGCAAAGAGCATCCAACCGGCTACTGGGAGACCCGGGTTCGAGTCCCGGTTCCATCAGACTTTTATCATGCCAGTTTCTTCATCGGAATGCATATACACACAATTTAATAATAAACGTCGTGAATACATCCATTTCTCCGGACAGAAACTTAGGCGAGAAGAACGAACATTTTTTAAAAATCTACGTGTTTTTCAGTTGTTAAGTTTTATTGTAAACGATGGCCAAACGAAATAGAAAGAGGTGTTTCGAGACAAAAATATTTCACGGAGATTTTTACTTTGATCAACGATTCATCTAATGGATTCGAAATCACGGATAAAAAATAACACCTTTTTTTGCAAAATTTTACATTTTAGCTCAACCATTTCCATGACGACCAATGCCCATAAAATCGTATCGCTGCATTACAATAATGTGATAATAACAATACTTATTCAATAATAATAATATTAATATTTATCTGATGATGATGATAATAATACTTATTCCTAAATACTGATTGAGATCTACAAGGAAAATAAAGTGTTTCCATTTACTCTTCCGTGGTATTATGAAAAAACTAGGCCTGCTTTCAGAAATCAGAACAAAAACATCAGTTCCCGGTTTAAAAAAATCCATAACGAGTAATTTATCGAGCGTGTCGTATTCTGTCAGCTCTAAAATACACGCGAATTTATTGCACATTGCACAAGAACGCGCGTGTAAATCAATCATCTTTCCGGTATTTACAATTGAGGTTGTGAACCAGGAACTCCATAATACATTCCTCATCTCCCATTGAATTAATTGCCGTATCAGGAAGCGGTTAATAAAACAAATAACGTGCTAAACGCGTCTAGAGCTTTTTAATTAGCAATGACAATTGAAAAGGCGTGTGAACGAACTCACGTGAAAGATTCATTCCGAAATCATACTTATCGGCGGGAATGAATAAGGTTAACTTAAAATTCATAACCACAGAAGCTTTATTGAGCGTGAGATTTTTACGTTTTCGCCAGCTTTTCACTAAAAGATGATTAACGTGATTAGCGAGATCCTTCCCTTTACATTTACACGACGGGTTAACTCGTACGTTCGCATAAACCTCCTCGGCTCATTAGCGACCGTGTCTACTCCATCTTCCGGTGATTAAATCTTTGAAAATGCAGCCCGGAATCCACCTTCCGCTAACGAAGTCAAACAATTACGCCGTCGACAGATCAAAACGCCGCTGCTTCATCTCCATGACAAACAAAAGCCGAAAGTCAATAAACTCGGCGCGTATAAAATGCAAGCACTGCTTTCGAAAACGGCGCTAAAGATACCGGAACGTTTCAGATCAGAGAGAGAGAGAGCTTTCCTCCATTTCCTAAGGGTTCGACTACAACGACGTGGGCTGAATTCGTCCAATGAACGGTTTGTAAATAGAGATAACAATAAAACAATGACGTCAACAATGAATTGCTTCGGGCACGGTTAACGGGGTAGGATTTCACGTTGTAAATTGTTTGCTTTAACGCAAATGTTTGTTTACTTCTGGAGCAACAAGGATTAAATTCTTTGTAATGAGACTTGAGTCCGACATAATAATAATAACAGCAATAAATCGTCTTTAAAAAAGGGCGGGATTGAGACATGTGAACATGATCGCTTCCTTTAATTATTTTCATAAATGGCGAAATATAATTACTGGGAGGTTTGTTTAGTTGACCGCGCTAAAATTACGAGCTTATTTAACAATCAAAATTAGGGAACCAACAATGCCACATACAAAGGCGATAACAATTCAAATATGCCCGCCTCAATGATTTGTTACGATAATAATAATGGTAATATTAACAATACTAATTTATTAGCCGCAAACAGGAATGCGCCCAATTAAATTCGATATAATAAACGAAAAAATATAATCGTAAAAAATAAAACAATTTGGACTATAAACACATTCCGTGTTGAAGAAAATCGCGAAAAGCAATCCTCTATTTTCTGTTTCTTTTCCGGCATTACTTCCACGGCCTCAAATTTCTTTCACGGCGTTCTACATAGTTACAGATCGTCTAACTTGAAACACATTGTACAGCGAAAGAAGTTACGACTTCCATCTCAAAAGGCCACCTTGTAAACGGCGATAAAAAAATACACGGCCGACGTCACGTAGGCGGCGGTAAACAAAACAAAACAAACCCCTAGCGACGAACGCCGACTCCGCACGAAAAAAACCGACGCTCGACGAGATATCTCACGGCGATTGAGTCCTTCCGAACGACGAAGAAGACCCTCCATGGTCGAAAACCTCTCCTACGACCACCGATGAGGGGAAGGTGGAAAGAACCCCGCGCGGGGGAGGAAGTCGGGGAGGAACCGAAATAACAACACGGGCGCCATTGCGAGAGCGCCGCAAATCACAAATTCCCTCCATTTACCAGCAGCGGACCACCACGTCCTGATCATCAGCGGGGGCGATGGACTCCTCGTTGCTTGCCAATCCTTCCCGCCTCCCGAGCCGCCGTCCGCCCCGCGGGAGGACCTTACAGGCGAAGACGTCCCAACCGCACCCGCGGCCACCACCATCAAAGGCGCAGAACAACGCACCGCCGATCGACAACACAAAATCCACTGGTCACCACACCGGAATTATTCACTGAGTCGCGGGAGTAGACACTCCCACCCGGGAACTTTTGGCGCGCATAGCACAAACACACGCACGCTGAGGCTCTTCCACTCGGAGTGTGTGTGAGCGCGCCAGGACGCTACCAAGGCGGGAACGGGAGGGGAAGGAGGAAGGGGGGCGGAGGCCCTTCCGGTGAAGCTTCGCAGCGAAAAAGCGGCAGCTGCGCATTGGAAGCGAAAGTGGCTCGGGGGATGGGGGCCTGTGTAGTGACCGTGGGGAAGGGATCCCATAAGGGGGGTGGGAAGGGTTACCTCGAGGGATCATAATGCCGCATTCACTCGCGGTGCAGTCATCCTTGCAACTGGGAGACTAAAAATTTACTAGCAAAATAAACCTCGACGACGCCATCGATTTGTAGTCGATGCGAAAACAAAATGCCGCGAGTTATGGGCGCGAAAATCGACTGTAAAAGCGGATTCGTACGAGCGTCTGGGGGACCAAGGAGAAAAAGGGATACATTTGGACCCTAGTAGATAGAAAGTTAAGGATCTGGCTAACTACTGCCTACAGTGTTTGGTAACAATCACCACAACAACATATAACACCCACATTATTGAATTAATTCTTGTCATTCTTGCGGTAAAATTAAGAGACTGAATTGCTTAACAATGGACGAAATCACCGTGAGAATTTATTTATTAAAAACTAGCTCAAGTGCCCGTTAAATCTCAAAGGGGCAAAGATGAAAATGAATGAGCTCGGATTCAACAATGGAATTAGTCGCCAGGGGAACGGTTTGTTTACAACCACAAAATGTTAGCCTATTTTATCGACATTCTCGCAATTGAGAACCGAAAACGATATTCTTCGACCATAATAAGAATCTTTATACTATTTTCCTTCTCTTGGTGAGTTCTCGATTTCGTACGGCTATTCTTTCTGATTTAATTTTTTTAAAGAAAGGAAGCGGTGAACTTGAGATTTACGTGCATTTCTTATGGAAACAGTTTTAAACAACCGGAGCCGAACCGGGGACAGTTAGGTGAATAAAAAATGCCTATTTTCTAATCTGAGAAGACATTTACAAATCTCGAAAGTTTGAAAGTCCTTCGAGTTCTGGTTATCAAGCTTTAGGCGAAAAACCTACATACACACACTCTCTACATAAATAAGATGTACTACTACTGATAATCTATCGACCGAGTTGATTACCTTGTAACTCCATTAAATAAAGTCGCCATAACAATACATATCGAGGAAATGATTTGATTAACATAAGCAACGAAATGGATCGATCAGAAAACAAACAATTAAGGAGACACACTATGAAAACACTACAAGACACACTGTAACTGGCAATTCATTTCATTCATTAAAAACCGAAGTTGCGTTTAATTATGAGACTTTAATCATACCCCCACTCTTTACGAATTAACTTCACAATTCCTTCCTGATAGGCACCGCATTCATTATTGCTTAACTTTTAATTATCTTATCTCAAAAAATGTTGCCACGACAAAAATATACTCCATTATTCCCGTGCCGAAATGTCTGCGCGTCGCGAAACTGTCAACGTCATTCATCCCGAAAACCTCACCACCCTGGCGCACGCACCAGTCTCGAAACGGCTCTGACTAGAACACGGATTTCCATAACATAGAATCCTGCCTCTATCGGCGTGGTTCGATAGTATATCGCACAAACACCAATTTACTTAATAACACATCAAAAATGCGTTCCATAATTCTTCTACACCTCCAACTTAAGGTTTAAATTTGTACCATATAAACCTCCTCTTTGAGAAAAATGGGAAAAACTTTCCAGTGAAAAATGCTAAGAGGTCCATTGACTTTGCGGAATTCAGTTCGAAAATAAAACAAGGCGCCATTCCGCGAATGCTAAAAATTATTCCGGATGAGTTGTCAACATTATGCACCAGTGATTAAATAGTACGAAATTAAAAGGCGAAAGATCCAATTACGTTTAGAACTCGCTTTTTTTACCAAGTTTAGTAGCAAAAATTAGGGCAATCAATCAGTGATTTGGCACTCCAAATTAATTGATGTACCTACGTGTAAATAGTTAATTACGCGTCTAACGTAACGTTTCGCGACAACAATGGAAGTCGAGACTGTAGAAATGTAAATAATAAAAGTTCAACAATGGACAATCTGAGTGACTATTGTCTCAATGCGGCCAATGTAATGTCGACTTACCAATGTCGAAATTGTTGAAATGTAAATAAATTAAAAGGTTAACAATGGACAACATGAGTTACTGTTGTCCCGATGCGGCCAATGTCGTGGATTTTATTGAAACTGCAACTACGACTACAGTTGACGGTTTGAATCATAGAAATGAATGCTATCTTTTAAAAACAAATTCTCCTGTAATTAAAGTTTCATTTTATACGAAATTTGGCTCCATACATTCGAACCTATTTTCAATACGAAACAAATAATTTTCACGCTACTTGGAGCGCAGGTAAAAACTGTTTGGAAAATGCAAGTGCGAATACTTTCCCAGAAATTTCACTCTCCCTTATTCTTTCGAATGAGAACAGCACAAAATCCACACAAAGGGAAGAAATAAGTATGAAAAGAGCACCGCCTATTTGCTGCGTTATTTAATGAAATTAGAATAAAATCGGGGTGAGTTACACCCCAAGGGACCAATCAAGGATATCTCAACGCCACCATTCTCATTTACCCAATTCGCACCAGCCAGATTTCTAATTCAATTCATCCCCTGATGTAACAGATTACACTAATTTACCTTTCATTTTCTACTTGAAAACCACGTGATAAAAAATGCTGCCGATAGCGAAAGGAAGTCGTTAACCTCTGGAGGATTGGAGGACAATTCCCCGGCCAAAACGCATTCACATATTCATGTGGTGAATCGAACAAACATTTCCCTCGATGAAAATCGAGTGCGTTTTAAGGGAAAATTAATCTCCAATCAAGCGTTGGAAGGACTAATGGGATAGGAAAGTGAAAGACGGAGGGAAAGGGCAGCGGAAATGTGAAAACGTTGATTGAGAAGGGAATGGAATGGAGACGACGATTGGGTGATAACAGAAACGAAAAGGGAAGGAACACACAGAGAGGAAGTCGATGAAAGGTGAATGGAGCAAAATCTACATTTGAGGTTCGTTTTCGCCTTAATTAAAATGAGTGGGAAAAGATCCCAATCGAGGAGAGAGTACCAACGAAAGTATTTCTGACATCTACCTCGCTAGCTAATGCTAAACCACGACTTTCAGCTGGGATAGAGCTCGGGACACCAAAGACGGCAGAAACCCCCCATTCGGAAATCCATTAACCAATCAAGATTTCAGTGAAAGGTATCTGATTGCTTCTTTCCTCTTCCCAGACGTGATGTCTCATAGTTCAGCCTTCTCAACTTCCCACGCAGGTTAGGAATCGTGAGACATTTAATGTAAACCGTTCTGGTAAGCAACGATTAACGAATCCTGCTTGCAAATCTAACCACTATTCTCACATATTTTACAAGTTAAACTAACACTGAAATACAAATCTGAAGACATACATTTGAAATAAATGATTATTAAGTTGAAGAATCAAAGTAAGAGGATATGTAAACACAACAATTACGAGTTGTTTGAAGCAAACAAAACGTGTAACAATTGTTGTTGTTAATGTATAACTTACAACAATCGATCCTTCACGCCAAATACGATTTCATTCGATTCCGAATACCAAATTTCACGCAATATCAAAAGAAATATTACCCAAGGGTTTGCCGCGATTTAATTTTAATGACTAATTTGAAAAGTTTCATTTGACCAATTTGCTTATCCGCTGCCTTACCTTAGTTTACCTCATGATTAAAATGGAGCAGAAGATCAAAAACGTATATAGAAACTTCTTAGCTGCTTTCCCAGCAAATTAACACTAATAAACCTCATCTTTCGTAACAGCATTCTAGCCTTAAACAGGGACCTTCAGTAGTTCATGGCATTTTAAAAGAAAACTCAACTCAGGATCGCTTAGAACAACATTAATGATATCTAAAAAAAAAAGAAGGTAAAAATTCAACTTAATTTTTGGCTACATTGGTACGAATTCAAAAGGAGAAGATATTCGCGAGAGAAAGGAAATATTCGAAAAGGAAGTTCGAATGTTTCTTCCCAGAGACTTCCGCATCTTAGCAAATTTAACTCGTGCTACTTTACGAGATATATAAACATCCAAAGAGAGACACTTAGGTACACGAAAGTCCTTAAATACTACGTACAAACACCAAAATTGCTTCGACGCGTAGTTTCATCAAGTTCGGCGCGCGGTTGACATCTTGTCTTCGCACAGAGCCATCTGGACTCGTTAGAATGGAATGTGGAGGTAATTAATTCATGAAACCCCCATAAGGACGACTTTGCCGAACGACGGTCGCGTTCTTTGACTAACAAATATCAAGGATATTAGCTAATATATCCCGACGACCGATAGAATGCAAACTGACCTAAATACGGACTCTGAGGAAGCTTTTATTGTATGCATTACCTTAGTACGTCACAGAGGGGCCTCATTTTATGGAGGCGATCAAGGCGTAATAAAACTGTGGGAGAGGGACGGCTCGAGGAAGTGGAGGTGCAGGTGAAAAGGTGATGGATGGGGGGCGGGATTGTACCAGAGGAGAGAACAATAGGAAAGGAAGAGGACGTCGAGTCTTCAGTCATAGAAAAAGGAAGCTACGGAGAAGATGAAGCTGAATTCTCGTGAGAAAGAAATGTCGAGTGAGACGCATGTCGGGAGGAAATGGAGGTTTAGATGGCTGGGGAAAACTCTTATGTCCTTGAGCGACGGTGGACAACATTGAAAATTGTGAAAAATATTACGATTTCGAGACGAATTACGCGAAAATTTCGACGTAACTTGTTTCCAGATCAAAGAAAAAAAATTTCGTTTATGTCATGATCGGTATCGCAACAATGTCATGTTTGTCGATAATGATAAACAATTGACAATAATAGATTAGAATAGAAAGGTCTTTCTTATGGGCGAGATTGGGACTATACAGTCCCTTATTACATCTAACTCATTTATTTTTAGTATAAAATAAAAAAAAATAATAATTAAAAGAAAAGAGAGGGGAAAAGAATGCATATAGCGGCGTGGAAAAGTTTCCACTCCAGAGGATATTAAACATTAAAAGTACAAAATGTGATTAGAATACGACCCACGTTCTATATTTTTGGGGCTACTGTTTCCATATTGGGGAAACATGCCTTCAGAATAGGGACATAAGGACTTCGACAGTTGGGGGAAAAGTTCCGACTGTTATTTCATTACAGACAACATTAAATGATGAAAGATGTTACGATGTAGACACGGACTACGCCAAACTTTCGAAGTAACTAGTTTCCAGAATAAGGAAACGAAAAAGTTTCGTTTGTTACGTCAAGATCCGAATCGCAACAATGTCATGTTTTTAGACGATGATAAACAATCGGCAATTTTGCGTTGAAATTCGATCCACGTTCTATATTTTAGGGGTTACTGTTTTCAGACTGGGAAAAACATGTTTTCAGAATAGGGAAATTTCGATTGTTGCGAAAAGTTACGATTGTTACATCACTGACGACAAAGCTACAATAATCAATCGGCAATACTATGATCATGTAAGGCTAACGCCACGATTTTAAGGTAACGTGCTCGAGGAACTTAAGAAAACAGCTTTTTCGGTTGTGAGATGATCGTGATAACTGGGGTAAACAGATGTCAAGCACGGTGATGATGATGATAATAATAATAATAATAAGTGGAGTAGGATTATAATGGGATTTGTGGATCACTTTACTCGTTTCTGATCAAAATATAACTCACAGCACAGTTAAGCAAACACGGCAAAAACCATCGATTCATCACTTGCAAACTTTGAGAGGGTGTTAGCAAATTCATTTGTGAAGCAATACGATGCACCGATGACGAACTTTGAACGATTTCAACCACAACACAGAAGAACAGATGAATTAAAATTCTTCGGAGATTGCGTATGGATTAAAGTTGGCTCGTAAACGAGTCTAGAATCTGCAACAGGCGACGTCATTGGGCAAGGGGGGATGACGTGAATGATTCCCATGACATGCATAACTAATGAAGACACGTAATGATCCTTTGTTTGAAGGCTCTTGGAGTCCAATCGGATATCTAAACCAATTCAATACATTCTGTAGAATTCCTCCGGGAATAACAAGCTAACACATGATTTTCCACGAGGGATCAAAGGATGAAGATGGATTTGACGCGGAAGAAAGATAAGGCTGTTAAAGATGTATCAAAAATTTACGAATTTGAGGAAATTATCGAAAAAGAAGCGAAAAAATGATATGGCAAACCATCAGAAGGTGTGAAGGTACAAAGTGGCTAATGGTATTCAAATTTAGATGAGAATCCAAAAAAATGACATCAAAAGTATGTTTGAAACACGTGAATTTTAAGAAAACGACTCTTTTACAGGCTAAAGCCAAATGCATTCCAAATGCAATTGTAGCAAAGAATTTAGGCATCATCTAAAGAAGGAGGGAGAAAGAAAATTATTTCTAGAAAACCCATTAAATGAGTACTTTCAAAGTCCACCATAGCATACGAAATTGAAGTAGATTTTGTTCTGGCATGGTAGCTTAGTTCTCAGAGCAACCGTCCGGAAAGCCCGGGTTCGATCCCCGGCGGTTTTCCACTTTCATTTCTTCATCAAGAACTTTTCTGTTCAGTTAGAGTTACTTGAGTATTACAAACGTTTGGTCACAATTTTCACTTGAAAATCAGGACATTCGTTCAACACCGATTTTTTACGTTTACTAAAACAACAATTTAAACAATAATGCACAATTACAAACCCTCTTTGTTGGTTATGAGTGGGTGCATACTTCAGCCTACTGAGCCCGCTTACGCGACGCAAAACGATAAATAAAAATTCGAGATAATCTTTCTGGATAAAAGAGAAATTCAAACCGTTCACGAAGCCCCACTTTCCTTTGGAAAGGTTCTCAGAAAAAGATCCTCTTCTCGGTGAATCTTACAAAGGAGAGCAAGACATGCCCTAGTAAACGAGTCAATAGAGAGGCGATGGTAAGAACAGCGCAAAAACAATCGTAGGAAATAAGTCCTCAGCGTTGCCGATCCAGGCTCGCGAGATAACGGCAGAAAGGACACGAAAAAATGAACAATAAATCACCATAGATAGGAGGTTCGAGATACGGATGCTCGGCAACAAGAAATAAACAAAGCTGGCTACACATCGATTAGCGTCGATATCCCTTGGGCTGTCCAATGAGCCATTGAGCCGACTTAATATCTTCTGAACGCGTCGCTAAGGAAATGAAATTAAACAGCAATGCGCAATAACCGAAACAATAATAGGATGACGAGGAAAATAAAATAGTCGACTCAACAATAAGCAATAATCAGAGGGCACCGAGGAGCAATTACGTGGGGCAATAATGTAAACATCCATTAGAGTCGCGGACCTAATTAATGGACAATGCTTTCAATGTCCACACAAAACATCTTCATTTCATATCTACTCAGATCCGTGCATTCCAAAAATCTTCACGGAAACAGTGAATAATACAAACTAATTACGTCTCTTTAGTAGAAAATATGCTCGATCATTTTACTGATGTAAAACAACAATAATCTACAAGTATAGAGGGTCCGATCTACTATTTTCACCCGAATGCAATTACTAATTAAGATACAGAACAAATTACCGCACTCCTATTTCATAGTTAAACCAATTCTATGTACAGACAAACACAAAAATTTCAATCCAAGTTCAAATTCAATTAAAAAGGCTTTTTGAGGGAACTACTGTGACTTTTCTACAATCCATTTACTTTTTTTTAAGATGAAAGTTTATGCTTTCAGTGATTATTGACAAAATCATGCGATTAAACTGATCCAAAGTATCTGGGCCTTAATTAAAAGAGACATCGTAACTTATTACATCATTTACACATACTTTGCATATGAAAATGATGTAATATTTATATATTATATGTATAGCAATAACTGACATCAAGCAGTACGAAAACCCACCGTGAAGTCATGGAGGATTGGTTTATACAGAATTAGCAGAAAGCAGGGAGAAAAACGTTCTGAATAACTAATGGTCGGAATGTAAATAGGGGCTTTTAAAGTTATTAACGACAGAAATTTAAGTCTCGCAAAACATTAGTCATTCCGACCAACGTAGTAGCATTTCCAATAGATCAGCGATCAGGGTTGAGATAACAATATAAAACGTATAAGTCGTTATTAGGCCCAACATGTCCATTGTTGCAAGGCTCAACCTTTGTATCAACAATAGAATCGAAGTAAACAACAACAATTATACAACAAACACAATTCGTGTATTGTTAAGAGTGTAATGCTCTGAAATCACAGAATAAAGAAATTCGAATCTCCTTTAAGCGAAATCGGGAAACTGCATGGGAGGAAACGATCGCTAGCGCTAGTCGCGCAATTTATCGATTGTGAGAGCGCATCCGGACGAAGGGTTTTCTTTCTAATAGACGGAATGCGGCGAAAGAGGCCGGCGTATAGCATTTGCGCGATAATGCGCATCGAAAGTAATTTATCACGGTCATCAGTCGTGAGATTCCTCCAATGATGGACCGTTGAATTCACGCTGGATGCACGTTTGAGGAAAAGGCTTCCAAACAGAATCGACCGATCGATTAGTCACCCTCCCACAATCGATACAAACCTGAACCTTATACTTTTCCAAAAGTCATGCTTCTAAGTGTAAACGTGATATTTGTAGTTTCCCATATGATTGTTAAGATTTTCCCACAAAAAAAAGATTTCTATGCAGGGTCTAATGAGGTATCTAAAGCAGCAAATCAGAAAATATGCTACTATTATCATATAAAATACACAAACTTGTCGCTAACTTAAATGGCAGGGTTAAGGGCATTAAGATAACTATCAATTAACTTCCTATGAACTTAGCCTATCATACTGATTGTAATCAAGTTAGAATTACTCACATTCAATTTGACGAGGAAAATATTTTCTACACACAAATTTTCCATCTGCCAATCATCATTGATTTTAATGGTAATAATTAATGATGTTAACCGAAATTTGTCAAATTTGCAACGAAAATTTTGATATACACCTGAAATTATGACCTCTTAAGAATCACAGGGATCATCACCAATATGTACTAAAATTAATTGTCAGAAGTGACAACAGAGCACAAATGATTCCGCAATTTTCAAACATAAAGAAAAAAACAATGATGCACCTTAATTATAAAAATCAACTTTCTAATAGACAGAATGCGGAATCCTGACAATTAAGGTGTTTGGCTCGGATTTTTGAAAGATTTTTAAGTAATCCTTAATTCTGGAATAAATTATTCACCTATCCCCAGTTAGCAGGCAGTGATACATGATTATCATCAAATTCTGAACGGTTACAGAATTATAGCATACCTTCAGTAGAAATTACAACTGCTGAAAACTATTATATCAAAAACCTAGCTATCAAAATCTAGCAGCAAGTGATGGCTAAAATAGCAGAAGATAATTCGAGCTGATCTCACCAAAACCACATCTAAGGAACATTGGACGCAAATAACACAAACCAACCATTTGTTTAACCATACGAAAAACGATTCAACAACTACAAAAAATAAACCAAAAGATAAAAAAAATAGTTATTTGCATTAACTATAATTATATCCCCAGTCAGTGAAATAAATACATTTTTAAAACTCGTATAAAACTGATTGATGAAAATCTATCCCTAACATAACCCAAACATGAAAATTCTCGGTAAAATGTTCAATTTCTAACCTTAGTGAAACGATATGAGCAAAACACACAACCTGAATCACAATTGCATCAAAAGAATTATCTTATTTCTGTAACTCAAAAAGTAGCCCACCTACTAGTATTAAAAACCGAGAAAATATTATTCAAGTTATAATGGCTGATTAAAAATACTCTTCACCCAAAAAAATGATCAAATTAAATACTAATTCCGATTTAAGGCAGGTTACAGGTAAAAATATTTCGTGTGATTCAAACTAACCATTATTTCTGTAACTTATGACAAATTTAGAAATTGTTTTCATACCCTACCGCAATCTCAATCACAGATTTCGCCAATCATGACATGTAGTCTAAAAAAAAAACATTTAAGCCAAAACTGACCATTAAACTAACCTTCATTGGAATTCAATACATTATTTCACAAGGGATATCCAGATGAAATTAAACACAATTGTCGCTAAGCATCTGAGAAGAGTTTTAAGTTTTGTAAAAGATAGTAATATTTCCTACATATAGTAACAGTGCATTCCTATTTACAAAAATAAAATTAGAATCAGCGGACGGTGAGATATTATTCTCCAAAAACCTAAACAAAGAGACGCATAACAATGGTTTTCAAATTAAAAATCTGATTGAGAATGAAAAGGAGAAATATTCCATGAAAACTCAAATATATCACAATTTAAAGGTTGGCAATGAATCCATTTTTATCAATACTAAAAACTTCCTAACATTTATACACAAAATCAACAAGATATGACCTCTGAAGATTCTCGATGTAACCTCTAGAGGAAAGCACCGTGGCACCTAGAAAATCAATTCAAATGCAACAGAAGAATTTCAAACAACGTCCAGAGGCTTCGGCAGTAAAGTTACCTATCGTCAAAAGATGAAATTCACTCTAAACAGTTCAAATTTAAAAACAATGGCCATCATAAGATTCCGTTCCAGCCTACTACAAATTCAGACAAAAACCACAAAAAGAAATTAAGGCAAAAAAGAGGTACTTACGAGATTTGATAGGCTCAATCGGTGGAGGAGGCTTCTCTGGAATCTCTGGAATCTGAAAAGAAAGAAATGATAGTCTTTTTAGAATGAAAATACAGTTAATAACTATGAAATAACAAGTTAACACCAAAATATTTCAACTGTAAAATCAGCAAAATAAATTAATAAATCAGACAATCCCTAAAGATCACAGTAAAAGATGAAATGCATTGGCCACAGGTATGAGATGACATCATCCCATCATTAAAAGCGCATCCCCAATAATTTAAGGTGAAAATACTCCTACAACTATCTTTAGCAACTATCGTCCCTAACACACAGGAAGAGAAAGATTGATATACTATCCCAGTCTATAAAAAGAGCACATGATGCTATAAAACGATCAAAAAGAAACATTTTCATGTTCAAAATGAAGATTACATGTAAGTAATTCAGCTAGGAAATGACTGCCATTATCAATCTTAATCAATTTCCATGAATCACATCTATGCATTTGATCAAAAAATTGAATTTTTTAACTTAACATCATCTGGGGAGCAAAAATCAAAAGGCAAAAATACAAATCAAAACAAATTTTACACACTTTAGCAGTGAGATGATGTCTGCACTGTAAACATATTTGTGTTACTTTAAAATGAGATGAATTTTGTTCAATTTCCTGAGACTAAAAAGCAAAATTGAACGTTTATTGATGCTTTAATTTTTTAACCAATAAATTACAGATCTACACTACTGGGTGAAAAGATGGACATTCTATAAACTTAAAGTTGAATGCCACAGTAAGAATTATTTCTGAAATATCATGTGGCCATCTAAATCTATTATTTCATCATCTATGTGTCCTGGAAGCCGCTTTTCGGCGAGTGGCTTAACGATATTAATGGTAGCAAGCGTTCAGAATCTCTTCAAATGCCATTCCTTACTCATTCTTACTTTCATAACATTAATTTTGATTTTCATCTCCACCATATTTAAAAAGGAATGTATAAGGAACGGGGTAAGAAAGATCCGTATAAAATAAGAAAGATAAAGATATATCATGGATCTTCACTTGCTTATTCGATTAATCAAGTTCAACTATAAATCGGCGGCCTTGGTAGCCGAGCGCCTAGCCTTACAACTCCAAGGTCTCTGGTTCGAGTTCCGGGAATCCGGATTTTCCCTTAAGAGAAAGGATTTTTGTTGGGTACCTAATTGAACTTGCCCTTGACTGGATGCATTTCCATTTTTTAGTGGTTTTAAGAAATAAATAAAAAAGAATATTTTAGGCAGCTAAGACAAAAGTTGTTGGATGACATACAGAGTGGGGTAAGTTACCAGAGGGTGAAAGAAATGGGGATGTGTACGAATATTAGGGATTCATAAAATATATGAACCTACCGAAAGGTAGAAAACATATTAACGTATTTTAAACAGAAAAAGGCAATGGAGACATGATAAAAAGAGCTACACCACCAAGGATGCCTTTAATAAGGTGAAATATTTTAGTATTTTTATGTATTGTTTTCGAATTCTTTTGTGTTTTTATTTNAAAATGTATCTCAGATAGGGATATTTATCTTAAAATACTGCAAAGCACTTATCACAATAGGTGACTTATATGAAACAATTAACAGTTTAAAAAATAACTGCTTCAGTTAAAATCCTCGTCTGTAAATTTCAATTACAAAACCTAAGTAAGATAAATATCAGATAAGAAATAATTGACAACTTTGAGGAGTAAAAATTAGATAACTTCAAATCTACTACTTTGACATATCAAGGCTTCACTGATAGAAAAAAAAACAATAATCTGGATCTCTCCATTTTATAAATGGGCGGGACACCTACAATCCTTTTTTTTCAAGTTTCTTGCCTGGTAAGATAAAATATTCCTCACCAACTCATATTACGTAGATACAAAATTCATGTAAAATCATTGTCTATTTCTTTTTTTAGAATTACAACTTGTTGAAAATAATGTTAAAACAAAGACAAATAAATTATTTCTACATTTCAATGATACCAACAATTTAACAGTCATAAAATGTGGATATTTAAACTAATGAAATACAACCAAAAAATTAACCTTTCAAGTCACAGGAAATATATAAATAATGTTGCAATAAGTCTATTTTGACATGAGCCTTTCGCTTAAATTGAAGATTGATGGAATTGTATAATGTGTTACAGTATTCATCTCCAAAAGTCTTATGGTTAATCACTTTTAAGACCATAATTTCTAATCTCATTTAATATTCATCTCATACCATTCTCTTCTCGAAAAAGGTAAATGTTATTATAAAAGAATACCCTTTATTTGTAGGATCATGGCTAACCCATTACATTCCTATTGTGACCAATGATTTGTGATGCATAAATATGGCTTGTTACCCTTTGAAAGACTTAAAAAGTAATTCCTGGTGTGGAATTTGAATTCCTAGCTTCTGAATATTGTTTTGTACCAGCGTTTTCTTGAAAATGCTTAATAAGGTGTGATTTTTTCTGATTCTTCCAACATAGTCATTAAACTTAGATATGTTTTGCTTCACTAGAGATAAATTCTGCAGTTATTCTTTTACCATCAAACACTACTTGTTATTCTGAATGGTCGAAACCATCAAAACTTACTAAACTATCCACAAATTTGACCACCCATAATCATTCCACTGTTTTTAAGAATAAAAAATAAGATGAAAGTTAATAGTTGAAGTGCATGTATTCAAAATTCGTTAAAGTGACACTGACAAAAGAACAGGCATATAACCTTTCAGGTAAAATAGAAAATAAGAATTCGCAGTTCATATTTTGGATGCATAACAACTTTTGGTGTTCCAACACTTTCACTACAGATCATACAATTTATCTCTTAGAAAATAATGAATAATACTGACGTACATAACTTTCTCCATAAATGGCATTTTGTAGCGTGTATATTTCAATATACTGAATCAAATTTCAACCTTTTTTCTTGTAATTTCACTGCAAATATTTCGTAAAAAACAACAAAAATTGAATTCTTCCATGAAGGAACTACCAAAGAGAAACTTAATTCGAGGAGTACCTTAGTGCTCATTGAGTACAAGTTCTAATTAATTCCAAATATTTAAATCCAAAACTTTGTTCAAAAGCATATCTTCAAAAACTACAGCACTTTAACCAATGGACAGCATTGAAACATTCTCATGCTGCAAACCAATTTACACTAAAGATATGACAATGACAACAAAATGAAGATGACCAATGAAAAAGTGTTAATAACGAGACAAGACTTAACTGGACAAAGTACAAGAGAACGAATATTGAGTGACCAACACTTACCATTGAAAGAGCAGCCTTGATTGGCATAGAAATACTTTCCTTCATGCTATTGGACAGGATAGGGTTGAAGGTAAATTTAGAATCTGGTTCTTTGCGAGGCGTTGCAATGGCAGTGACGGGGGGTGCTACTGCCGTCATTTCCTGATAATGAAACAAAAACAGTCATTAATAACATTACTCCATAAACTGAATGCAACATAAAAACAGCAATTTATTGAAAAAATACAAATCATGAGAAAAAGGCCCAATAATTATGAGAAAAAAAGGTGACATCTTTTAACTGGGACAAATAGCAATATTTATATATGAAGGAAAATTAAATTTATTAAATGTTTGTAAGTCTTACATCCAATACAGAGTGAATACCATATTTTCCTGCTTGCCAGACAAATAAACAGAATATGCATCCCAGTTTCCCTATATTATAGACACGAAACAAATTTACCTTCTATTTCCCATCAACACAGTTTAAAATGAATTAAATCATCGTTTTCTGAGTATTTTATATTAATTGTATGATAATTGGCCACATTGTATGATATAGGAATGTATGTGAGGGTTTCATCCATATTAACAGCATTTGATTTAGCAATAATGTTAGAATCGAAATTGTAAATACTACAAAGTATAAAATAGATACTTCAGGAGTTGGCTCCTGGACAGAAATTGGCACATATAATAAAAGGGGCCATTTGGAAGTCAGTTGGTCAGTTCTGCATCACTAACAACAAATTGCAAGTAGCTTTACAGGCAAATATAACATTTACATTGACTGCATACAACACAAGGCGAGTTTTTAAGCATTACTTTGAAGAAAGCCATCTCCACCATATTTCATAAGTAATTTCGGAGTAAGGGAAGTCATCAGAAGGGATGAACTGATAAGAAATTACAAATAAATTTAAAGAAAATAAGGGATTTAAAAAAAGTTAAGGCAGAAAATTTACAATTTAAAATCACACTATCTCTCTTTGTCTCGAGAAACTTTCATGGCTGATTATCAAATTTCAAATATTCTACACTATTCATCTTGCAATACGTAAAAGATTGGTCAAGAAAAATTATAATGCTGATTGCTAAAATGGCCCTTGTCAGATAAGCATTGTAAGTTTTAAATTAAATATTCCTCACATAGCCCTCACTGCTATAGAACTGTACATTTAGCATTCAGCCAAAGTAAATACAAGCTATCATATTAAAATTTATCAAGGTAAATCACAAAATAGAATTTTGCAGATGATCATTGTCACCAAATGCATTTCCTTCACCAAACAGTAAGTTTTTAGCTCCTACTTCTCAGAAACCATTTTTACCATCGCAACTGAATAACTTAAGTCAACACAAAACCGAGAAACACTTTTTGAACAGCTTTAACCTTTCTTACAAATGAAATAAGTATGATAAATTTTGAAGTAATAACTAGCAAATAAATGTTACTACATCCATTGAGTACACAAGACAGAAAACTTTTAAAAAAAGCTGATATAATTCCATTTTTGATGATTGTTCAAAAATTACTTCAACTGGACAATTTCTACAATTTAAAATGATGTAGTTAAGCAAAATAGGCTGTTTAACCTTATTAATAGTCGAACTTTTAACTTTCAGGCCTAACTTTATCTTTGGTTGGTTCTAGCTCTATTATTGCAGTTAAGTTGAATCGATATTAAATTGTTAAAGAGAGATGATGTAACAGATACTTTGCTCAAGATAGAGATTGCAAACATAAGTATTGACAAAAGCTGTTAATCCAAGAAAGTGACTTGATGTAACTTTTCTTTGGAGATAAATGGTTAGATGAATTATCTTTTGATATATAGAACAACTTTATGACATGCATCTGACCAAAATTATATCTTATAAGTATATTTTTGAGGAATGAAGGAAGAATTACAGCTGGAAATTGAAATAAAATAGACTAATAATTTATATAAGAAACTCTATAGTTATTTATGTCTGTTATTCAACTAATCTTATACACTTTAAAACGATCTAAGAGTGATTTTTGTTTCTCAACCAAGATGACACAATGAAGCCTTTAAACAAGGCTTGCAAATTAAGATCCAAGAGAAACATAAATAGTTTATCCTAACCTTAAATATATGCTCCAACTCTACTGCTCCATTGCCAGCAGCTGCATTTGCTCCAACTGAGTTAACAGGAGGGTTAGGTAACTGTAAAGAAAAAATGAAAACACAATAATTTCCAAGACTACCTTAAACTCCAAATAACCATAAAAATCTATCAGTTAAAACCTCAATAAAAAAGTTGAAAGCAAAGAGAAGTATTTTAGAAGCAGATGACATTTAGATAGCTCTGACTAGTTAATGTAAGCCAAGGTAAATCATTTCCGAGAAAAAAAATAAGACACATCTAAATAACCTAAACAAGGTTAATTTTTGAAACAACTCAGTTTCTCTATCATTAAAAATGTTCAATACTCAAAATTACGAGCAAAACAATTTCTGATATTAACTGACACAGAAAGCCACGAAGAAAATATAATATAAAAATTTCAAAATGATTTTCAATCAATCTTTGAAGCAAACAGCAGATTGTGTACATATGATAACTACAGAAACCAATTAGGAAAAGACAGGAATGAGAAAACAGTTATTTTAATTTCTGAGATGTGGACAAAATGATGTTTCAAAATATTTGCAGCAATAAATACATCAACTTATGGAATGTTAAGACAAACTCCTAAACTGAAATAAATGATTATGATTATATATATATTTCCCTGGTAACTAGATATAAACTCAAAATATTTATTCTGGGGCATTAAATGTAAGCTAAAACTTTGTGTTTGTGTTACAATTACATTGCAACCCTAACAATTCAAAAAAATATCTCTTGCAAAAAAGCAGAAAAGGGAATACATTAACAGGGTTGGCCCAGAAATAAATGATGTTATTAAAGGATGAATTTCTTAAATCTTATCTTATCGAATTACCATGTTACACAGTGCATTAATATGCACAGTAGCATTCAAATTAACGGTGTTCCATTAGCCAAAAGACCTTTGCGCAAATCAGCAGTTTTACAGTTTGCAGGGAATGATTGTGTTTGCCAATAATAATACTGTTAATTCTCGATAATCTGTGTTCAGATTATCCAGTTTGTGCATTACCCATGTTTTAAATTAAAGATTTTAGTATCACCCATACTTTACTAATTTTTCCTTATGTCCTTAAGTACCGACAATTCCACCTTCTCTAAGACAAGCAAATATGTAACCATTTATATTGCATTATTTATAATGGTGCAAATTAACATTCATTCCTTTATCAATTGTTGCCCATTAGTAGATGGTAGTTTTCCATTTACAAAATCGTTTGTTATGATGATTAGGCTAATGCACTGTACAGTGGGTGATTTCCATTCACCACAAGAATATAATGGTCTGGCTCTTCTGACTAAATGTTCTGTGATACACTTGTCAAAAGTGTTGTATTCTTGTAAAACTGCATTTCCTCCCTCATATAAATAAGAGGAAAACAAAAGAAAACTGTCCTTTCGATCACTAAAATATAAAATCAATAGAAATGAAAAAGGAGTCTCAGTTGAAATTGGCGGATATTATATTGGATTACAAACTCTCTTAAATTTAAAGTACAACGTTTGTATGTGTGTATCCGTGTGTGTGTATGTTTGCCTTAAACTCGAGAACCAGATGTTGCACAGCTTTTAAACTTTGAAGATCGTTAAATGTTTTTCCCGGACAGATAATAGGATACCATTTATTCACCTATGTGTCCAAAGTTTGGCTACAGACATTTAAAATAAGAAATTCATGTAAAAATCACTTTTATCGCTTGCAGGGTTTATTTCATTTATAAAATTAAATCAGAAAGAATAGCCGTATGAAATTGAGACAAGCATCAAAAGAAGGGAAATTGAATGGAAATTATTATTTAGGCCACTGAAAATTACTTTCGATTTGAAATAGCATGAATTTTGATAAAATAGACAAACATTTTGCTATATTTTGTGGTTGTAAACAACCCGTCCACCTGACAACTACTTCCACTGTAGGATCCTAAGCTAATCCATTTTAGCTCACTTTGATCGCTTGCAGGGTTAGTTTCTTTTGCAAAAGTAAATACGAAAGAATAGCTGCATGAAATGTACCAAGAGAAGGGAAATTGAATGAATATTCTTAATTTGGTAGTCGAATACTGTTTTGTGTTCAAAGTTGCGAGAATTTTGATAAAATAAAGGAAGCTTTTCTAAAATTTTGAGGCTGTAAAGAAACCATCCCCATGACGACGAATTCTTCAGCTAGTTCATAATACAATTAAAATCAAAAGTGAACTAATGTAGTTTGCTGTAACTTAGGATAGTGGTTTACATCAACAGCAATATTCTAGAGAGAAAGACCAGTAATATTAAAAGTAGCTCAGCTCTGCATTGATTTGCTGGATTCTAAGGTGGAATATGAAGTAGTTTTGATTACTATGATGTCATTGCAGCCAGAAAAATAACTACAATAAAAGAGGATATAAAGAATTCACGTAAAAAATACTTACTACCTATTTCAAAGACTCACAATAAAAGAATGTTTTCTATTATAAAATATGTAGAGAGTGTGCAAAAGCAATCAGAATGAGAAGAAATCCAGTCCAGTAATGAAGGATTACGTATTAACCCACAAATAAGATGCAGCATTGTTTTTGGGACTGTATTTTTGTTCTATCATAATAAATACGACGGAAAATCTATATTGTCATAAGAGATTTACCCTGCTTTTAAAACTAAATATTTTGAGAAAAAAAGCATCTCATAGGAGTGTATACGCACATAATCTTTATTTACCATACAGAAAAGTCAGAAATCCTAATAATTATGCATAATAAATTAATGAGAATGAGGGAAATATGGCCGAAATAATGGTAGTTTTCTTACTGCAATTGGTAACATCAACCAAGATACTATTTCAAGGGAACTATTAGAGGAAAGCAGGTTAAAACTTGCATTGAGCTAGCTCATTAAATTTAGATAAAATACACCTTTGAAAAATGTAACATATTATAATTACAATGAAATACAGACACTGATAACACAACAAAGAAAAATTGATTAAAAATGGAATCTAGGAACTTGTTAATTAAAATTCTATAGAAATGCTATATATATATATGTAATAGTAACTTTGGTTGAATATTACATGTATTCTATTGTAAAGTTAGTTTCAGCCTTCTTTTACTGTCATGGTTTGTTTAGTTTCTGCACTGGAAGAGTGGTTAGTGTGCTAGCACTCCAACCGGAGTCCTGGGTTCGAGTCCCGGATAGTCAGATATTGCCAGATAGAGAACGGTTGCGTGTTTGTCCATTAGTATTGTTAAAAGCCCACTGTAATTGTCCAGTCAATGATTGTTTGCAGGGGCAATGCGAAATAAATAAATTAATAAAAAATGAATAAATATTCTTTTTTATTTAGATTTTCTGCCATTGTTAGTCTTAATAGGTTGTAACGTAATACAGTTTATGAGGCATTAAAAAGAGTTCGTCATGTGAAACTTATTCGATTATTAAATGTTCTAGAACCCTCCTTATGTTTGGAATGAAGTTCACTCAAAATATTGAACATATTTCCTGTGTTATAAAAAAAAAAACAATTTGCTGAATACATAATTAAACCTACACTTTTCCAAAGACCAATAGATAGAAGAAAAACTTGGCAACTGGAAGATTATCTTGGGAAACACTTTAACTACACAATTCTTGGGGCTATAAACCTGACAAGATTGTCAACCCAATGTTAACCCTATGGCAACTAATCTAAAGACTAGTCTCACCTGTTGTTCCACGTTGAGACGTGGGAGATTCCTGCCGACCAGGTTGATTCTTGAGTGAGGGGCTCCGGGATGAAGAGAGTTGCTAATAGCATGGGGAGGGGGGGATGCTTTCGAAGCACCATTTTGAATCACAGGGCCACCATTGTGACGGGTATGACTACTACTACCCCTTGGAACGTACTTGTTCTCTAAAGGTTTGGAAAAGACACCTGGCACCCTGGAAGGCACTAGCTGGTTCTTACTGCCATCCATATGCACCCTAGGACCTATAGACGACCGTTTCGGGACAGGGAATTCGGAAGATGCTGAGAAGGGATTGGGTGGCTTGGTAGAGGGACTGGACACGGCTTGGTCCACTCCGATCAGACCCTTTGGTTCTACCAGCAGTGCCTCCATGACTTTGTCATATGGACCCAGCACACTCTGAATTCCCTGCGTCATCTTGTCCTCTTTAGATGGTTTAACCTGCAAAGAAACAAATTACCGTCATTAATTACAGTTGCTTCTAAAATTGAAGTACAAATTCCCAGGAAAATAATAGCATTAGTATGAGGAATGCTTGAACGTTAAGATAACTATGATTTTGAATAGCTTGCCAAAGGAAATTCTCTGTCACACCTCCAAAAATATATTAGGAAAAAACGGAATCATTCCAAAATTATGTTAACATGCCATTCATCCGTGATGTCCAAACACAAACTATATTTCTGGTATTTTTATTTATGATTTAAGTTATACGATGACATCATTCATAGTTAAACAGTATGTAGTACTGTTAACTGTGGATGGATTTTTGTTTATCATCGACTACTGTTACTATATGATACTATCATGCTGCTTATATAATTACATAAGTGTTAATATGAAACCATTAACAAGTTTCATTAAAATAAAAAATATTCATGCTATTCATTTTGCACTCGTTTCAATTTTTTAAAAACAACGAGGTAGTAAATAGTGTATAGAGTGCTAAAGTGATACTTAGAATGGAATGATTAGACTTATTTCATACACAAAACAATGATTTATTTTGATTACATTATATCGTATTTAAGTAAGAATGCTTCTATTTAGTGCTCACAGAGCCTACCAGACTTTTCCCTATTCCCAACTTCATAATAATCAAAATATACTGAAAACAGGCCATAAAGTCACATCGATTTTCTTAAATTTATAATGTAAGCAGCAAACTTGATTTTCCAAGAAAGAAAATGGTTTACATATGACCAGGTACTCAAATTAAAATCTAGTAGCAAAGTTTTTCTACGATAACTTTTACCTCTGATGAATTCATCGATACAAGACGGCAAATGAACAGCTATTTGCGCAGAAAAATCGTCTGAGGCTTCAGTTAATTGAAAATGAGTAGACAAGGAACGTTGGAACCATTTTAAATCCCTGGCGAGTTTTTAGATCCATGTGAGCTATATTGTATAATAATTTAGATATCATGAAAGATATCGAATACCATGAGTTTTGATACAACCAGTACGCCGTAGCAACCGATAAACAAAACATAGAATGGAATAACTTCCATGTATAAACAAGCGTCTCCATGGTAAACGCGCAAACACGAATACATGGATAATCTCTTCGAAGTGTATTGCGGGGGAAGATATGACAACGTAGGTCCTTCATGAAGATAAGTTGAGTGGATCATCTCGCACAGTTTCAACTCCAAAGGTGATTTTCGAAACGGCAGAATTTTCTATCGTGATACACACGAGCGCGCGCCATCTGGCGGCGGAGAAGAGAAGTATCTTGGCAGAGGGATAAGTGGGGTAAGGGTAATAGGATTGGACGCATTTGACAGCTTACACTCGCGACCTCGCATTCCTTGGCGGTATCCCAGAGATGAGCGGTACCGTCACCACGGTTGCGTCTAATAAAAGCTGTGTTTGGGACGCCCCCGCCTGGTTACACCGGACCGCCTCCCCTTTTTTTGCGGGAATCTGGAAAGCCTTTTTTTCCACAAATGAATACCTTGGAAGAGAGCGATTTGTCGTCGGCGAGTCACAAAACCGGAATCGCTGGAATCCGGAGCTTGGGGCCTCATCGTTCGAATGCTACCTTTCTCTCGAAACATCTAGCTCGTCCGTCTATTAAATTTGAGATCTCGATGAATACCTTCAGACAGAGCGAATCAAGTAACCGCCTAAAGCAATCAAAGAGGCGTCGATCGGAAAGACCTCTTAGGATAGCGGTCAGCAAACCTCAAATTTAACAAGGTTGGAAACGTAAGTCTGCTCATCGCATAGAAGAGTAAGGGGGTGTTAAATTAAGCGGCTATCATCTACTGTATCTACATCGTCTACATTTCCGTATTATTGAAGTGTTTCTCATACCCATCAATAATGCTGCGCTCTGAGTTATTAAAATGGCAGTTCAAATCACTGCAGCGTTACGCAGCAACGATGGACTCAGAAATTGTTGAAATTTACGGCCTAAAAGGCAACAATTAAGACTGCCGCTAAACGACCACGCGCGTGATCCTGACGTCTTTGTAAAATATTTAGCCCGAAGTATGGCTGGGACCTCATCCCCTCGACCATCAGCTACGAATAATTAGGAGAGGGAAATGAGGCTTACTAGGCAATATGAGGAGTGAGGTAGTTTGCCCTTGCTTTCCTCACCAAGCTAGAATGCTGTAAGCGGAGCAATCCCACGTTAGTGAAGCACAATCACTCTACGAGTAACACTTTTCGTAACATCGCATAAGGAGAATCCTTATATAATGCTGTTATTCAGCATAACTCATACCTCAGTAGCTGTCATATAATCACAGCCATGAACAAGACCCAGACAAAAGTATATAAAAGATACGTTTTTCTGTATCCCATAACAAAGGCACGATACTGATAAAGGGAGCTTATATGGCAGAGTCATCCGAAATACTTGTCTCAAACAAATAAAACCACATTCTAATTGAGTTAGAGAAAAAAACGAACATCGAAAGACCTACGCACGAAACGATTAAAGAGAACATTTCCAACCAAGTTTATCTTGCGCCGCAGTTTATCGTTGGCTTATCCAAAACGCAATCGATCGAGGCATTTCTAAGAAAGAACCATCTACGAATTCATCAACAGCTTGGAAATGGTAGGTAAGATTATAAAACAGATGTAGAATAAAGAAGAATCTAAATCCACCATTTTGAAGAACCACAAAATGCTTGGCAAAAGTAAAGTGCTCATCATTTGGAATGGTATACATCTACTTATGCTTTGGCTAAAAATTCAACAAAATAGTACCATGAAGAGCTATAATGAACACACTTTTCCTTCAATAGACGCACAATAATGGCGAACATAATCGGCAAAATCTTCTCAAAGAAAAACGGTGGATAGGAAACTAAGTAACAATAACAATGACGACGATGATAATAATTATAATGATGATTATGATGATAATAATAATAATAAAACGTCTTTATTGAAGCGCGAGATTGAGACTTTTTAGTTCCTTCTGACATACAACCCTTATGTAATCCATCGCTTAGAAAACTTATTTTCGACTTGCCTACGCATTCACGAAAAACAACATTTCACTGACCTTAAGCGAACAACCGTTAAGATTGCTCCACACGACGAGCCTACCAACAACGGAAACACAAATGCCGCCGCACAACAAATCGCAGTAGCGCACAAGGCCTGTTGCCAAGCAAGAACAAAACTTTGGAAATCCCGTCCTTTAGATTACCGCGGAGGGAGGCAAATGACAACCGCGCCCGCTTCAAAGCTTTCCGCTCAACTGAATTCCATCGGCCTTCCGATTCGCCGGGCCCAGTGTCTAATTAATCATTTCAATTTATCGTTCGATGACGTATCAGAGACAGAACGCTGAGAGAGATTCGATATCAATCGACGTCACATCAACATCTGCTGAGATTATGCGAGCAAATCGCAAGGTTTTGAGCTGAAGACGCCATAAAATGGTACACACCCACATTCATACGACTCCGGATGCATGAACAGTAAGCATCCTGAAGGCCTGCATGAGCCTCATTCCCTCCAACATCCATAAAGAGGGAATGAGGCTTCATGGGGAAGACGAGTGAGGCGGTTTCCCCAAGCTCTGATCCCCAGAACTCCTAAACGGAAGAAAGTCGGTGTAAATACAACGTAATGTCTCTATAAGAAACACTTTCCATAACATTGACCGTCTTAAATTGTACTATAGTGTGTGTGTATGTACCTATGTCCGCCTAAAACTCGAGTAACAGCACTCGCACGAGTTTCAAACTTTCGAGGTTCATAAATGTCTTCCCAGATTAGAAAATAGGCTTTTTTTATTCAACTAACTGCCCCCGGTTCGACTCCAGACGTTTAAAACAGTTTCCATAAGAAATGCATGTAAAGGTCACTTTTATCGTTTGCAAGGTTTATCTCATTCGCAAAATTAAATCAGATAGTATAGCCGCGCGAAATCAAGACAAGCACCAAAGTAAGGGAAATTAAAGAAAATTCTTATTTAGGCCGTGGAACATTACTTTTTATTCAAAATTGCGAGAATTCTGATAAAATAGACGAGCATTTTGTGATATTTTGCGGCTGTAAACAACCAGTCCCCCTGACGACTAACTCCATTGTTGAATCCGAGCTCATGCCTTTTTCCCCTTAGAGAATCAACGGGCACTTCAGCTAGTATTTAATAAACAATACTTACACAGGTTTCCGCAAAACAATAAAAACCTCGTGTCATCTTGACCTGAAGGTGGCATGATCAATGCCGAAAGTGCACGTTAAGGATTTTATTGTTTTGTGGAAACTTGCACAAGTATTGTTTATTAATCGTGGTGCTTAACCGGTTCCACCAAGTGACAACCTACCAAGTCCATTTCACTTTCCAAGGAGTTGTCAAAAATTATACCACAATTTAGCAACATTTCGACTAATCATATTCTCATAGGCATACTGAGTCTGAGTAAAATATTAACGAAAACTATATTTTCCTCTATCCTGTAAAAAGAACGAAATAATTCATCAACAATCGGAAGCTCTACGTATGTGGATTATTGTTGTCACGGTACCATTGTTATTTACGATGCACGAAGAAATGTTTTCGATTCGATTGTTGAAATCTCTCGGATACTCAATTGTCAAGGTCCAACTGATTGTAGCGCCTTGAAGCGGATGTAATAAAAAAATATTCCATTCGTCGAAATAAGGAACTTTCTTAGAGAAGCTGATTTCCTTTCCCCTTCCGAGAAACGCACGTCGGAGATAAATTTAAATGTGCATAACTCTGAAACAATGGGAGCGGCGGCATAAACTCCACCAATGGGAGAATCCATTAATTGTAGCGCTTCACTAGTTCCGAGTCAATCAGGCTCGCTTCCAGTCGGCGTAACTTTCAACAATTAGTAGCGAGAAACTTAGGAGAGACGGTAGACTTCCGGAAAGAATTTCTTCCGTATTCTGACTACGATTTGGAAATCGCTTCGTCTTCCTCTTTCGTAATGATGCGGGGAAATATATTTCACTTTCTCGGAATTCGTTATCCTTCTCAACGCTTTGCCAGAAAACCGTCGGGTAGTTGATTCCATTTTTGCTCTGCTTATAACTTAAAAAAAAAATACGATTATTCTAAGAGAATTTTCTTTTCGTTTNTTCCATTTTTGCTCTGCTTATAACTTAAAAAAAAAATAGGATTATTCTAAGAGAATTTTCTTTTCGTTTATCGCCGAGAAATTAAACAGATTGATAACGATAAAATAACTGATATCCGTTTATATATATACGAGATTATTTTTATCTCTCTTCTCAAAGTACGTGTCTTTGACTTAACAAGAGCTTAATGTTTGAGCATGAAAACTGCTGATACATAATAAAGTAGTTATCCAGTTACATTATGAATCCAATAAACATGTTATTCTTCTTTAAATTTCAGTACTTGTTTTACAAATTAATGCGTTACATAAAATTCGGTCTACGTAGTCAAAATTTTGTCTACGGCTTAGTGGTTAATGGGAAATTAAAGTTATTATTGCGTCCTTAAAAAACCTATTTATCACGTTATTCTATTCAAAACAGAGAAAAAACCCATTAAGCTCTTTATTTTCCTGATACATACTGGTATTTATCATTTGTCTTTTGGTATGGATAGAGAAAAATGTATCTTTCATATACTTTTTATGTACTCCTGTCTCATGGTTTTGATGATATGAAAGCTACTGAGGTATGAGTTATGCTGAGGAACAGCATTAATAAGAATTCTCCTTATACAATTTTACAAAAAGTATTATTCGTAGAGTCATTGTGCTTCACTAACGTGGGCTCGTTCTGCTTATAGCATTCTGGATCAGCGAGGAATGCAAGGGCAAACTACCTCACTCCTCATCTTGCCTAGTAAGCCTCATTTCCCTCTCCTAGCTCTTCGTAGCTTATGGTAGAGGGGATATTAGATCGTACTCCTAAAAAGTAAGCTTCGAGTGAATTCAAAGATGTTGAATCAAACGAAACAAAAGCATCACGTCTATAGCAAAGCAAACGTTGGATTATGAATCCAGGACACAAAAAAAAACATAAATTAGACTGTAAACAATACCAGAGTGGTTAGCAACGCTTTCCCGACGTGACTTAGCGAGACAAAAGTATCAATAACTGAGGAATAAATTTCACTAAGTGATTTCATACACTTCAATTAGAGTTTAATCAATCTGCAACGAGGTAAAGCGTTGACTTTTTACCATTATTATTTTAGTCAATTTTGACCAATCCTACGATAAAACTCAAAGGTTACAACATACAAACAACCATGCCCTGACCAGAATTCGAACCCGGGACCTCAGTGTTGCAATGTTATGACAATAACCACTTCGCCAACGAGGCCGAGAATGTACGAAACATGCTAAATGAGAAAGTAAATACTGATATTTAACTTTTACGTAATAAAAGTGGGATAAAACATCTAGGATACTTTAAAACTATAGCGACACCCAGCGATATTGTTGCAAGTATGCAAACAATGAATAAATAAAAATCATAACAGTAGTAGTGGTACTGTTGAAAGTGCTTCGACATCTAAGGAGATTTCGCACGTAGGCCCCCACCGGGAATCGAACCCGGGACCGCTTTAACTGAAGTCGAACGCGTTTGAACACTTGGCTAAACAGGTGCCCATAATAATAATTATAAGTGAATTAATAATAAAGGAAATCATGTGCGCGACAATGACGATTGACAATAATATTCAAAATAATGACAATAATCAAAAGTAAACGTCAACGAGCGACAATTACCGTCTTCCGCGAACTTTCTTGAGCATCCTGCGTAAATGTAGAAAGACTGATATTTCGTAAAAGACTGCGGACGTGGAAGCATCGCAAAATGAGATAGAATAAGGTCACTTAAACAGAGCAAGAAAACAAAGACGCCCGTTTAACTTCACATGTATTATTGAATACAAAGGTTTCCGCCGGCACATTCAGAGGAATGAGATATGGACATAATGTGACGACATCTCTTGTTTCTTCATTACAAAATCGCGGAAGATTCTATCGCCTACCCTCTGGCACGAAGTGGAGCAAGATTTTGCGGTTATCCTCAAGGACGATCCATATTTAACTCGATCCATCAGGTGTCTTCTTGGCCCAAGTGTGTTCCTGACAGGGATTCTTTCTCCAGAGTTATTTTTAGTTTCCAGTCACAGTTGGATTCCAAACTCGCGAATATTTGTTTAGCAAAGGTGGCTCATTCATCGACGATTAAATTTGCACCCACGAGGGGTATTCGATTCCGAAAATAGAGGTCCTACTTTAATGCCCCTATATCTAGGTCAAAGGATTTTTTTCGTTTTAATTTTCGCACAGAATACGGAAAGATATACCGTTCGCTTAATTCAGTTTCCGTGTTGCGCAAGGCTGTTGATGAAGATGGTTGAACACCGTAACGAAAAAACGATTCTGATCGACTAAACTATCAGATTAACTAACGAGCGATAACACCTTCGTTCGCCTGGTTGCGATTTTCCGAGCCGAGTCCTTAGATACAGACGCTTCAAAACTGCCACACGCTTTAATTAATGAGCCATCATTCCTTGGTCAGATTTGATGTCTATCTTGTTCGACTTCATACGCACTTAGCCATCGAAATATTTCTAGTCCGAATCCGAAAAACAGGGGGGGAATTGAGCCGAAAATTCGTTATCAGGGTCTCTTTATGGCTGAGGAATCAGATCCTGCGTCATATATGGATGAATTGAGTGTTTGTGTCCTTCGATGAGTCAAGACAGGCTAAACAATATGGGTCATATCAGTATAGAGANCGCACGTCGGAGATAAATTTAAATGTGCATAACTCTGAAACAATGGGAGCGGCGGCATAAACTCCACCAATGGGAGAATCCATTAATTGTAGCGCTTCACTAGTTCCGAGTCAATCAGGCTCGCTTCCAGTCGGCGTAACTTTCAACAATTAGTAGCGAGAAACTTAGGAGAGACGGTAGACTTCCGGAAAGAATTTCTTCCGTATTCCGACTACGATTTGGAAATCGCTTCGTCTTCCTCTTTCGTAATGATGCGGGGAAATATATTTCACTTTCTCGGAATTCGTTATCCTTCTCAACGCTTTGCCAGAAAACCGTCGGGTAGTTGATTCCATTTTTGCTCTGCTTATAACTTAAAAAAAAAATAGGATTATTCTAAGAGAATTTTCTTTTCGTTTATCGCCGAGAAATTAAACAGATTGATAACGATAAAATAACTGATATCCGTTTATATATATACGAGATTATTTTTATCTCTCTTCTCAAAGTACGTGTCTTTGACTTAACAAGAGCTTAATGTTTGAGCATGAAAACTGCTGATACATAATAAAGTAGTTATCCAGTTACATTATGAATCCAATAAACATGTTATTCTTCTTTAAATTTCAGTACTTGTTTTACAAATTAATGCGTTACATAAAATTCGGTCTACGTAGTCAAAATTTTGTCTACGGCTTAGTGGTTAATGGGAAATTAAAGTTATTATTGCGTCCTTAAAAAACCTATTTATCACGTTATTCTATTCAAAACAGAGAAAAAACCCATTAAGCTCTTTATTTTCCTGATACATACTGGTATTTATCATTTGTCTTTTGGTATGGATAGAGAAAAATGTATCTTTCATATACTTTTTATGTACTCCTGTCTCATGGTTTTGATGATATGAAAGCTACTGAGGTATGAGTTATGCTGAGGAACAGCATTAATAAGGATTCTCCTTATACAATTTTACAAAAAGTATTATTCGTAGAGTCATTGTGCTTCACTAACGTGGGCTCGTTCTGCTTATAGCATTCTGGATCAGCGAGGAATGCAAGGGCAAACTACCTCACTCCTCATCTTGCCTAGTAAGCTTCATTTCCCTCTCCTAGCTCTTCGTAGCTTATGGTAGAGGGGATATTAGATCGTACTCCTAAAAAGTAAGCTTCGAGTGAATTCAAAGATGTTGAATCAAACGAAACAAAAGCATCACGTCTATAGCAAAGCAAACGTTGGATTATGAATCCAGGACACAAAAAAAAACATAAATTAGACTGTAAACAATACCAGAGTGGTTAGCAACGCTTTCCCGACGTGACTTAGCAAGACAAAAAATATCAGTAACTGAGGAATAAATTTCACTAAATGATTTCATACACTTCAATTACAGTTTAATCGATCTGCAACGAGGTAAAGCGTTGACTTTTTACCATTATTACAGCCTCATACAAAAACATTCCGGTTCAAAGAAAGGAAGCAGAAGGTTTCGTAGCAACAAAAACCTCATCTCTGAATAGTAACCACGAAAAGCTATTCCCGACCATCATGACTAAAGCAGCTTTAAAAAAATTTAAGTTGACTTAACCTTGGAATTATTCCCACTTCTCAAGCCAATTTCATAAGCTTTTTCCCTTAACATCAGACGTGAAAATGGGAAATTATTATGGGAAACAACTTTCGAATTATAGTGAAAAGACATTTATTTCATTCTCATTTCTGGGGCGTATTTTAGTCAATTTTGACCAACTCTACGATAAATCTCAAAGGTTACAACATACAAACAACCATGCCCTGACCAGAATACGAACCCGGGACCTCAGTGTTGCAATGTTATGACAATAACCACTTCGCCAACGAGGCCGAGAATGTACGAAACATGCTAAATGAGAAAGTAAATTCTGATATTTAACGTTTACGTAATAAAAGTGGGATAAAACATCTGGGATACTTTAAAACTATAGCGACACCCAGCGATATTGTTGCAAGTATGCAAACAATGAATAAATAAAAATCATAACAGTAGTAGTGGTACTGTTGAAAGTGCTTCGACATCTAAGGAGATTTCGCACGTAGGCCCCCACCGGGAATCGAACCCGGGACCGCTTTAACTGAAGTCGAACGCGTTTGAACACTTGGCTAAACAGGTGCCCATAATAATAATTATAAGTGAATTAAAAATAAAGAAAATCATGTGCGCGACAATGACGATTGACAATAATATCCAAAATAATGACAATAATCAAAAGTAAACGTCAACGAACGACAATTACCGTCTTCCGCGAACTTTCTTGAGCATCCTGCGTAAATGTAGAAAGACTGATATTTCGTAAAAGACTGCGGACGTGGAAGCATCGCAAAATGAGATAGAATAAGGTCACTTAAACAGAGCAAGAAAACAAAGACGCCCGTTTAACTTCACATGTATTATTGAATACAAAGGTTTCCGCCGGCACATTCAGAGGAATGAGATATGGACATAATGTGACGACATCTCTTGTTTCTTCATTACAAAATCGCGGAAGATTCTACCGCCTACCCTCTGGCACGAAGTGGAGCAAGATTTTGCGGTTATCCTCAAGGACGATCCATATTTAACTCGATCCATCAGGTGTCTTCTTGGCCCAAGTGTGTTCCTGACAGGGATTCTTTCTCCAGAGTTATTTTTAGTTTCCAGTCACAGTTGGATTCCAAACTCGCGAATATTTGTTTAGCAAAGGTGGCTCATTCATCGACGATTAAATTTGCACCCACGAGGGGTATTCGATTCCGAAAATAGAGGTCCTACTTTAATGCCCCTATATCTAGGTCAAAGGATTTTTTTCGTTTTAATTTTCGCACAGAATACGGAAAGATATACCGTTCGCTTAATTCAGTTTCCGTGTTGCGCAAGGCTGTTGATGAAGATGGTTGAACACCGTAACGAAAAAACGATTCTGATCGACTAAACTATCAGATTAACTAACGAGCGATAACACCTTCGTTCGCCTGGTTGCGATTTTCCGAGCCGAGTCCTTAGATACAGACGCTTCAAAACTGCCACACGCTTTAATTAGTGAGCCATCATTCCTTGGTCAGATTTGATGTCTATCTTGTGCGACTTCATACGCACTTAGCCATCGAAATATTTCTAGTCCGAATCCGAAAAACAGGGGGGGAATTGAGCCGAAAATTCGTTATCAGGGTCTCTTTATGGCTGAGGAATCAGATCCTGCGTCATATATGGATGAATTGAGTGTTTGTGTCCTTCGATGAGTCAAGACAGGCTAAACAATATGGGTCATATCAGCATAGAGAACGAAATTTGTGATGGACTTACTTTTGATGATGTCGTACTACAAGAATTCGTAGTTGAGATGTCGAAATGTACATTTTTAAGTTAAATGTTATTTTATATTTGCCTCAATTCCATAAATGCGTGATTGATTTTATTGCAATTATATATATTTCATTAGTAATGTTCATAATTAGAGGCGAAAAACGGATTTCATACAAATCATATAATTTTAATTTAAGGACATTGCGATGATAATGATACTCAACAGTGACGTGAACCATCAACTCATAATGACCATTCACAATAAATGAAATCAAACTGACTTCAAACAGCCATCATCAGGTGGCTGATGGCCGAAACCGGTCGTATAATAGATTGTGTGGAAAATACGAAGTCAGTTTGATTTCACCATATCAGCAAAAGGAGTCTGCGTAATTAATTTTCATTGATGTTTTGTGTCCAATGTAACCCTCGGAACGCAGTAATAAAACACTGTTTTTTTCAAAATAATTTTTACCTGAAAATCAGGATATATATGGTTTTGGTATTTAATTTTAAGGAACGGAAAATTATGTTTTCACCCGGAGGGCAGACAGATTGGGCGCGGCTCTGGCTGAATCATTGCAATGATTTCCCACTTTCCTTATCGGATCATACGAAAATCATTATTCATTCACATACGTCGTGCTGGATTTACGTGGATTTTCTCTACTGGCTCAAAGAGAGAAGCACAGACAAACTACCTCACTCCTCATCTTGGCCTCATTCCCTCATCAGAACGTTTTAGCAGCTACTGGTGGACGGGATGAGGTATCGAACCGGACTGGATATTCACCAGACCGTATAACTTCTGAGTATGTAAACCTTTGACCACCTATGTGTATTTCAAATAGACTGAAAATACCCTTAGAAGAAAATACGATAGAAGAGCTAGGTCTTGCGAACAGCGAGTAACAGTTGCATTCGTCACCCGCGGCCTCATTGAAACTCCGTGTACGTGCACAACCACCTGAGAACACCCGTACCAGCCTCCGACGAGAAAGTAAATTCCCGAAAAAGAAACCTCCAGAGCGGGCGAAAGATCGAACATTCGTCTGCATCCATATCTCTGGAGGTTATCTTCGACCGATTCCACGGACGGCTCCCACGGGAGACTTCTCTGCAATCCTTGATTCCATCGTGACCTTAGCGAACGGTGACGAGGAATTTTCACAAGGGTAAGGCACCGTCGCCACAAACAGACAGAGCCAGCAAACATAATGGATGCGTTTCGCGGTATCTTCGCCTCTACCGTGAAAATATTTCCGGGTTCAGATGAAAGAGGTGAGGAAAGAAAGGGTTAAGCAAGCGAGAAGTAAAACGCAGATTTTCGGGCAATGAAACGTTTTCGCACTTCCGGTTTTCGTACACCAGGAATATCTGCCATGGCTCCCCGCCATATTTCGTTGAACGGAATATTTGTACGTCTATTAAGAGATTGTTTGTTTCGCGTAAACGCGAAAGAAATGAATTTGCATCTTCGTTGGAGAATAATACGATTTAAGGAAGAAAAAAGAGGAACAACTTTTCACTAGGAAACTAATTCCGTTTTTAATGACAACTTTGCATATTACACACACACTTGTCATTAAAAACGGAATTAGTTTCCTAGTGAAAAGTTGTTCCTGTTTTTTCTTCCTGGTATGGATTACCACAAAGTAACTCGCAGTTCGGTGGATTTTAATACGATTTAAAATTATTTTTAAATTCCACCATTTTACATTCCTGTATCCTGAACAATAGAAAACAAATGGAAACGAGAGAAGGAAAAAATGTTCGTCTGTAGTGTTTAAAAATTTGTACACACGAAACTCTGCTTTTGGGTAATTGTTTCGCTTACATACCAGGTTACAATTCCGATTATAATAGCGGCGGAGAGCTAATCGGAGTTACATGTACTCAATTAAAAGGAAGGGCTAACTAAATTTGTACTTTTATGAATTACGTGAAACGATTTTCGTTAAGTAAATAAATAAGCACTCCTAAAGAATAAATTATCGAGTGGAAATTGTATGTCACTATAAATGATGCTGCAATAATAAAGAGTATCGGTCTATTGTCGATACAACAATTGGAAAAGTTACAACAATGGAAACAACAATGATGAGACAATTGGGAATTACAGAACGAATTCTTAGAAAAATCGCAGATAATATACAAAATTTGCCTCAGGCGCAAACTTCGTTGGCGAAACAATGGAAATACATACATTTAAGAACGATTTTAATTAATATCAACATCAACTGAGCAAATCATCGGATGCACTAAGCGTCTGCAATCGCGAGATGTCGCTGGTTACGGGTCATCCGGTAAAATCAAGGTTTAACGACATAGGAAGCATTCTCATTTGTTTAAAAATGCAGAATAAAATATCAGTACAGAGTTCCATTTCGTTTATCACAGCGTGATTCCTCTTCTAAAGGAAAATTTTCCGTGAAAAAATCTATTCCGAAATTCGTGAAAACATATTTAATGGAAAATCAACCCTCACTGTCGAACGCTAATGATTATCATTGTTTACTATTTTTAATACATAACTAACGAAAAGATTACACCTACACAACATAAGGTTTCATTGGATAAAAACTGTTATTAAGCTTTTTAAGGCTTTCGGGGGAGGGCACACAGTATAATCAAAGCTAATAGTAAGTCAATAATCAAGTCTGACATTCCATTATCTCTTCTGCAAAAATCACGTGACACTCCATGCAAGGTCAAGCTTAAAAGACCCACTTTTTTCGACGTTAGATATTAGCAACGAAAATCTTAAAATAAACGAATCCACTGAGCATTCAATGATCGGGGCGTTTTAATTCTGGCTTGGTAGAATAGTTGGTCACGACATCCTAAACGCCGCGCGAATCAACATGGGAAAGGATGACTACAATTGGAAATCCCGCGTCCAGTACGTCACGACCTGGAATTACGTCACGCAATTCTAACGGCACAATAGCAATTCCAGGGGCAATACGGTATGATACGACCCTAAACCTCTTATCTAATCCTCTCATAGTTACAGAAGCGAATGAAAAGCGAAGAATACTATCTATTAAACAAGTTAAGAGGATATGGATATATTGTAGGATATATTTTATCTATTTTTTTATATCATAACAAACTGGAGGTCCTTTGCTGTTTGTGACATATGGAAATTATATACGTTTTTATTATTTATTTATATATATGTTATTTATTTATAATGGTAATTTATATATGTAATTGGATGGATGGTTTCCATGGATATCATTTCTTCCCGCCAATATTTCACGCTAGGCTTCTAAATTTGAATGAAACATGCCCGTCTAAACGAAAATCAGAAGGTATATTGGCCTACCTGAAAATAATTTTCTTCTAAACGCGAGCAATTATGTTACTTCCGAATTTAATGGATATATGAGTCCGTAGCACTATGGAAACGGAGAACGAATTATTATTTACTTTTAAAGAGTGCTGTGGTTACGAATGCACATCCACCCTAAGCGGCGTTTATCGATAACATTATCCATGTCAAACACGCAATTTGACATTTCAATAACTAGTGAGAAAATTTATAACTTTTGGTTCTGTGGAGAGAAAATTGTTTCTATTGAATAAAGCCTGCTATGGAGATACCGTCCAATAGGTATGACTTACTTAATTCTGGCGGGAATTACGAGTGAATACGATTTGAAACCGCGCGTGTTTAATTTAGAGTTTTAACGACAATTTTCCAGCTTGTGTTAGTCTAGATAATGTTGAGATTTCAGCCTAAATCAAACCGAACCGTTTAACGTAATATTAGCCCGACACGTAGAAAATCCAGCCGAACAAACGTAAATTCAAAACACAGCTTGGCTTCATTTAACCTTTGATGTAATTGGTATTTTCGAATCAAACTCCATTCTTAAGTAACTTTTACTGTGCATTAATACCAAACCAACGCATTTCGCATTACTACATAGTCACCACTTCGGAGTACGCACCGGCTTTTGAAGAAGACTGCATTTTATATTTGGATTCAGCAGCAAGGTCGTGCATACACTCGATGCTCAGGGGCGCAATGAGAGGCCCGGCAACCCCATAATGCGGGGAGGCCCCCGAGATTTAGGGGCCCCAATTTTTATCTCTACAGCTTCTTAAAACTATGGGTCGTGACTCCCGTTGCGAAGGGGGGGGGGGAGTTGATACTAATATATTAAGTGTTCAGGAGGGGGTCATAACAGAGAGGGGGATAGACCTATCGTTTTGCCTCAGATTTTCTAGTACGACGGCGTGCATGCGAGTCGAGAGCTATTTTTGTAGCAGGGTTGTGAGACTGATATGCTTAATGTCTCGATTTTGAAAAACAGCACGTGAATGCAGTACTTCCCACCTTAACAGGGTCGCGGCACACTTGGGTATCAACTCAAACTTTGCGGCACACTAAAGTGGAGGGCTAGTGTGCCGCGAGGGGAGAGGGTGATGCGAGTGAGCCTCAATGCATATAAATTCGGAGGATACTAATTTTGTACATACATACATCAAAATCATTGCAGAATTTTACTCTACTATATACATCAGCATTTCAACGAAATTGTCTCTAAAGAAAGGAGGAGGGGCATTGATTTGCAAAGCATAAGAACGCTACACATTCACTAGTTTACCCCGGTTGAGTATTGACTATTGATCAAGAATAGAACGTTACAAGTAGAGTGTAAAGTTAACAAAATATAACGAAATCCCAAAATAGATAACTTGTAAGATATGCAAGCCCGCAACCTGTTTGAACCTCCACCATTAGTAACCAACAGCTTTGGAAAGGGAATGATGCCCACTAGGCAAGTGACTATTTTGCCTTTGTTTTCCTCACTTAGCCAAAATGATGCAAAAATCATTACCAAACGTCAATCTCGGATTTTAATGGGGCACACAAGAGCATTCAAAGCGGTACACGTTCCGCGGATATTCGAGCAGTAAACAGTAAATTGATCCGTTAAAAAAATCATGCATAAAATAGGAATAAACACGTAATTGCGAATAAATGAATGGCATCAAGCGATACTTCTGGAATTTCATGATCATTCAGCATTTAATGACAAAACTTGTACAAATTCCACAAAGATCATGTTGAATTTGAACAACTTTTGTCATTGAATATATTTGCGACTCTCCTTTCCGATATAAGTCATATCCTCTTAAAAATAAAAGCACGCACAAACAAACACATTTCAGAATACGTAGATTTCAGCGCGCAAGAGATGGAATAAAGCAGCAGAAGATCATAAAAACCTAACATCTAAATTCGACCTCTTAGAATTCGATACAATCGATCCCTTTGTCGTCGATTCGATAAGACATCGGAATTACGCAGGTCCCCATCAACTTGTTAGCCTCTTTGGAGTACGTTGCCGAGGCAACAGAGGAGAGTAAACGCGCAGAAAACCGATTGTTTACTTCCTTTCATGACACGGAGTCTCGATTGAGTAGAAGAAGACAGCGACACGGGGTCCGCGACGGATTTTCAAGGAAGTTCTTCAACCGTAGACGGCCATGGCGGCGCGGCAGAGTAAAGGGCCGACATTTTTTTTGCTTATAAACTTCAATAACAATCACCGCGGCGATTATTCTAGCTCTACCCCTTCCTGCGATGGTTGCTGCGTTCCCCACATGGCTAAAGGAGCTTCCAGACATGGGCGACCTCAAGAACACGATTTCATATTATTGAGCTGATCACAAGAGGCGAGCCGACATGGCTCTTTCGCACTTTCTTTCGGGGCAGGAGGAGATCGTGGCGACATGGAGACAAGAACGGAAGCTCACTACGTGACGCGGTGCACGGGCATTCCCGCCAATGAACGAATGGGAAGAGTTCGATCTGTCGAATGGGGCTTCACTGGTGGGAGGGGGGGGGATTACGGAAAACAGAAGAGGGGGGATTTCGTTTTATCTTATTTTGCTCGAATATAAACAACCCCAGTCAATGATTAAAGTCCAATTTAAGGTTTCAAGGTGCTGGTTAAAGGAAAACAAGGCTTCGTCGAACAAAACATATGACTTTTACGGTGTTAATGAATGTAAAATCGGAACACGAATGTTAATGAACTGGAGGTTTAAAAACTCTCCCGCCGTACGTCGGCAGGCGGAGCTCACGTTTGGGGGCTAACGGGAAATTCCGGATTGCCTTTTCTCTGAACCACCCTATCCGCATTTCGGATACAAAGCTTCCATTCTCAAGGGTTCCACAGATGGAAATTAATGAACTCCCCGTTTGCCTCTAAACACGAGTTTCACTTGTCGACAGTAGTGTGAGTGACCCGGACTCGAACCTGGGTTTTCCACTTTCCGGGTGACTGCCCTAGCCAATTGAGCTATCGTGCCAGAACAATTAGAACTGCCGTTCGGAAGACGTCGTCGGCGAGAGAAAAATCCATCCATCAAGGTATGGAGACAGCGACAAACCCTACTTAGCCATACAAGTATATTATTTTGGAGAGCAGAATAGATTGAAATGTACTCGTATTTACAAACAAACGGAATTATTCATTACATTAGAGGGCCTTGGTGTTGCTCTTCTACATAGTTGACTGCCCAATTACGGATAATTTTTTTCGCAAAAATTAAACTCTTGGTTCGCAAAAATTATTGCAGTAAATTATCATAGATAGATCTAAAGATCGGAGAAAATCGGTTTCAAATGAAACAATATGCTAAAGCGTAGATTCGGGCGGTCAGCACGCAAAATTTTAGCATGTATCCTCACGGCAGTTTATATTAAGGAAAAACCATGGCAAAATATGTACTAAAAATCAATAGCAGAAAATTATAGTCTTTGAATACTCACAAACCTAAAGTAAAACATCCAGTTTAAACCTGTAATTGAGAAACTTGATCGAAAAAACACCCACTGCCATAACCAGAGCATCGAACAGGAATTTTTTCCTTCCGGTTTCGCTCCGGGACCCGCCGTTAAGTAATTTCTAACCTTCAAACATTAAATTTGATTACAATTTTGCAAGCTTTTAATATTATCGAACTTTTTGACATTGCTACGTTAATAACACTCAAGAATTGTTTAGCATTAGTATTATTAACAGTACTACATCCAAGATCATTTCGCACGTAGGCCCCTACCGGAAGTCGAACCCGGACCGCTTTCACCGAAGTCTAACGCGTTGCATACCTGGATATCCTTTCAAAAATTTATGTAAACCATACACTTGTAGATAATAATTCAAAAAGACAACTATACAGTCGATGCGCAAAAATATCAATGTACGAGTAATTCTTGGGTCACCATGGCAAAGAATTAGTAAATATAATAACCATTACATTTATACAAAATGCGAACCGAAATTTGAAACAAAAGATAGCGGTTACCGGTTCGAGAGCTATATTCGCTCTGGTAAAAAAGAACCGATTTTTTCGATTTCGGTTTACTACTTATGTATAACAAACTGCTTTCACTGGATGCACATACAGATCATAAAATAAAGGATTCCACACAATCAATCGCTGTTTTCGCCATCTTTTCTACAATTAACGAAGAATGCGCGCTAGAGAGAGAGAGACGAAGATCTCAGAGAAGTTATGAGAGCGTTAAGGATAAAGGAGGAAAAAAGCATCGAGGAAAGAGATACTCCGCAGGATTGCCAAAAGCGTTGGAAAAGGGAACGCAAGAAAATACGAGAAAAATCCTCAAGGATGAAAACAGAATTTTTCTTATTTTCCGCAATATTTTCGCTGATCCAAAAAAAATCATTTTTCGTGTCCATAATGATATTAACATTGCAGTTAAGACCAAAATTGCTTCCAGCAAAACTTAAATTCACACCTAACAGGAATCTTAAGAAAAAACACTTGAATTTTTTAACAGTAGTTATAATCGGGGTCGCATCTTAGATGCGCGCCTGCGCAATACTTTTTTGAACTGCCATTCAACTAATTTTTCGATCTCCTAATACATATCGAAAATTTCGAAAGCCTTTAGATTTATTTTTCAGAAATGCATTAATGATTTAACATATTCTGAACTGTATAGAGGGATTACATGGTTCATTCCTTTATTTAAACGAAGAAAAACAGAAATATGGTAACTTAAAACCCTTCCTTGGCATTTGCTAAACGTAGACTGAGATCCCATAGTAATTTTCTCGCCGAAAGATAGAATAGTTACTTGCGGCTTGCAAATCTAAACATATTTACTTTTAATGCACCATATAACAATTTTATCTTTAAGTAACATCAAGTTACTAAAAGATGATATGGTTACCTATACTCTGGTTATAAATTTTCAGTAAGTTAGTAATGACTTTCGCGATAAATCATTATTAACATTCGATCATATGACTGAATAACACTCTGATGGCTTTATAACGACCCTGTTGTTGAAACTCATTCAGTCATTCTCACTCAAGTCAAGCTCACAAGGTCACTGGAGACTTTGAATCGAATCCGGGTATTTTGTAAACTTCCTTTATCCTTTTACTCAGGTTGTTGGCGGTGGTCTACTATAATGCACATTGATTGAATAAATTTATGTACGCATCTAAATTATTAATTCTCGTTGATAAAATTATTAAGAGATAAATTTGTAGAAAACGAATGTGTAACAATCCTAATCCTAAAATGAATACTTGTTTACCTGAATAGTTATAGAACAACTAAACCTGAAGCCTCAATGTTTCTTGGAAAAGATTCTAAGATACAGACGAATATTTAACATAAACGTCAAACCCACAAATTCATATTTATAACACAATTGCAGGCAGAATTACAGACAATTGTATAAGGAGATTGAATCTACATCTTCATACGGCTGTAGACCGCGAAAGATATGAAAACTTACACTTTTTTGTTTACAATGTAAAAGTCGCTATACTTTAGAGCAAAATCGAGTAATTCTGAGTAACTATGACTTTAGATTTATATTTACATATGTATACCATATACATAACATTGCATATTATGTACACCATTGCTGTGGAAACCTCGCAACAAAGACGCGATACTTCCAAGCAATCAGCAACTAAGCGTCGATTAATCGAATCAACAAACGAGTCGAACATCTCCCGCCATTTGGCTCGCGGATGAGTAATGGAAGTCTCAACGTTATTCCACGCACCCGATCGCATTATTCCAACTCCTCCGCTCCTCAGAACGGTCGGGGACGGCGATGCAATTCGCTATGACGGCCATGAGCCATAAAAACGAAAACGTTTCGTCACTAACTGGTTCTTCTCCAGTTTTTTTTCCAAGGTCGGGCTCGTTTCGAGCCGCCACCATCACGTTACCGGTCCGTTTTTTTGTTTCAGCCTCTCCGACTCGTGCTGAGGAATATACACACCTCTCTCTCTCTCGAGAGAGAAAAAAATCAAAACTGGAATCCTTTAAGAGAAACCATGATGAATTTCGGTTGCGATGGATGGGTGCAATGAGGAAGCGAGCGAGACTCGAAGATACGGGTGTTGCAGAAATACGTTGGAGGGATTGCGGGGCAGGGACTCGTCACAAAGAGGTGAATAAAGGGAGCCTTTGCAGGGTACGGAGAGGCGAAAAGAAGGCAAAAAATGAGCGACTACGAGAGCTGGATTGTAAGCCCTTAGGGGATGCAGGAGGCAGAGATTGAGGCTGGGTCAAGGTGCGTCACTCTCTTCGGTCATTCATAGCTTTGTGTAAGTTCTAAGTGAATAAGTTTGGACGATATACATTTATAATAAACAGGAAGTAAGTATCATTTACATCTTGAACTTTAAATAGGGCAAACGGGACGTACATTACAAAAATGTCGCGAATATGAATGAATATCTGTCGCGAATCATAAAAATATTGCACGGTATTGAAGGAAGAACAGGATAGTACTACGTTACGTCTTTATTCAGGCGAGATCGATGCAAAAAAATCTCCTCTCAAGCCCAACCGATCGTCAATTCATTTTTTTAGAGATATAACGAAATCTTTCATCAAATTTTGATAGATGGAATATTTTCTTTTGTCAACTGGTACGGGAAAGAAGAAAAATGCATCTTTTATTTACTTTATTCACAGTTCATGGCTGAAATTACATGAAAGCTAAAGAGGTACGAGTGATGCTGAATAAAGCATTCGTTTACGTCTCTGCTTCCTGAATGCTATGAAAATCCTTAATCAGAGAACCAATGGGAAACATTTACGATGACTTTTTCGACACATAACAAGGACAAACTACCTCCAACCTCATCTTGCCCTGCAAGCCTCATTCCTATTTCGTTGTTAACGCACTCTAACGGTGAAGGATTTGAGGTTCAAACCGGCTAAATACTTAATAAACAGAGATAATTGAAGGTAAACAAAAGAAAGAGGGGAAAATGAGAGCAAATCAACAACTTAACTAATCGACTTAAGTCCTTCACCTCCAGTACAGGAAACCTCAAATACAGGAACCCTCCGAAACCCCTAAGGTACCCTCAAATACGGGGTACCCTCCGTAACCCTAAAGGTACCCTCAAATATGGTCACGAACCCTCCCAAAGAAGTGATTCTTCGACAAAACCGACGTAAAAACAGACATTAAAAACATACAATCATAAAAAAACATAAACCACCTACAGACCTATTCCCCAGCTTATACGAAGTCCAGAAAATACATCTCCATGATAAAAATACGCCAATGGGAAGCGAGCGACCGACACGGGCTGAAGGGTCGAAATACTAACCCCCTTCCTTCATAAACAAAAGGCGTCATGAATACACAAGGGGAATGACAAAAGAAGAACACAAAGCGGGAAAGAGCTTGAATCGGAGGCATGAAGCAGATAGGGGTGGACGTGAATGAAAAGAAAATGACAGCCAGTCTTCCGGTGGATATAGTGCGAAACGTGAGCGAATCTGAGAAGATTAACCCAACGCGAACGTTAGGGTTGACATCTTCAAGAGTTAGCGGTTAAAGTGATGCACGGCCATTCGAATAATTAAAACACGTGAATCCAATGTCAATCAAATCCGTGCGGATTGTGTACGTATTTTTCTGTTCCATGTCTCTCACTTCCAAAAGAAATACGTACGAACCACATTTTCCGTTTCGTTTTCAGGCCTATCTTCTTTAGCAAGATTTAATTACATATTATGTGACTACTGAATCGTAATGACTTCTAAGATATTAAAAATAAAATAGAGAACAGTTCACAATAAATTACGACACGATACTGTTACTTGGAATTGGCAAATGACTGTGCTAGGAAACTTTTCCGCCCAAAACATTTCTAGGTAAACTTATCCTAAGACTGCTTTGAATTTTGGCGGCCTCGATTAGCGTTTTAGTCTCGCAATCCCGGGGTGCCGGGTTCGAAGCCCGGGCGTGGCTTTATGCGACTAGGGGAAGGTCAATTTTAATACTGATCTCTTAAGACAAAAATTAGCCCCATAAAGTCGTCATTATTATCAATTTCATTAGACTTCGCGAAAAGCTCCAAATAGCCGTTGCTTGCGAGCAAACTAACCTTTGAAGAATTCCAACCAGCAGGGAGTAGGGTTATCAAAGATCGCGCCTTGCAAGTATTGTTCTCAATACGTATTTCGATTAATTTCATTGCTGTAGCTTCTATTTTCGTTTCCATCACTTATTGTCGGAGTTGTCATTATTATTGTTATTAATTTCCTATAGTCTAACTCCGTGTGACGAACAATCCTCGATTAGATTACATTGTTACCGGACTCAAACAGCCAAAGCCCTTGTAAAACATGGTCTCGACAGTGTTACCAAGGTGATCATCACTTAGCTAACGAAAACGATCGCTAAGGAATCTTACTCGAAATCTTCGTAAGCAAAAAACATTTCACCATCAGTTTTAAAAACGTAAAACGTACATAAAAGAGCCAATTCCTTTGATTAATCAAGAATGGGGGTGACCGAATTATTTTGGAAACGCCAACATATGCGATTATCACTTAAAAAATTCACAGGGCGAAACCGATTAACCTCCAAGAAACATTGGTTTACTATAAAATTCTATATTAAGGTCATTCGTTAGCAGAGGTGTCACCGTAATTAATATGAAGCTAGGGAGCTACAATCATGATAAAATAATTAATCAGGGAAATCAAGAATCGTAAAATTGCCATTGATGTTTCGGAGCAAGAAGATGCTGATGGGAATCCTTGAAAGAAAGGAGATTAGAAGCTAGGCTGCTATTGCTTGATAAATTCAGAGAAAGTACGTTTGCGGAAGACGTAAATGGTATTATGTGACGACCCCGCTATCCGAAAATGAGCGTAAAATAAGAGAAATAGATGAGAGGACAAGTCGTTTTAGGGACTCATTCTTTCCGCGAACGATACGCGACAACAAGAAGCTAAAAAGGTATCTCGAACGCTTAGTGTTAACCCCATGCCACATTTCGAAAAGTAGCTTGCAGGAAATTTATGTGGATGTAGTGTATCTATAAATACTGTCCTTACTTTAAAGTGTGCATAAATACCCCGTGTATTCTTATGGGAAAATGCATGAACTCGGATTCAACAATTAGCTCAGTCGTCAGGAAGAAGACTCGTTTAAAACGTCGAAATTTCACAAAATTTCGTATGTTTTATTAAAATTATTAAAAGAGGTAACTCGAACGCTTTTTGTTACACACACGCCAGAAGGCGGCTTGCATGGTTATTATGTAAATGTAGATGTAATATTAGTCTAAAACTGCTGGCAAAATTCAGAAAGTTATACATTCTCGAAATGTTTAGCAGATTTTATGATTCCTCCCTGTTAAATAGGCGTATCTGTTTAGCGAGAAAAATAGGGGAGTGGATGCTATAACTAGCCGATTTAAAGAGTAATAGACTCATGGTGCATGCACCCCCTGCCATACGCCGAAAGGCGGCTGAAATAGATAAATTTAATACGTGTAATTTCGTTCTGACATCACTTTCAACACCTTCAGTTGAGCAACCATAAGTAAATTTTCATAAAATATTCGGCATATTTTAATTAATTTAGTCATAAGTAAAGTCTAGATATTTCTGCACCTCTAAGTACGAAAACGTTCGCTGAAGGCGTCACACAGGGTTCATAAATGGATGTGAATTACCGGAAACGCATGCGTCGTAAATGTAGGGGATCTTCCACACGTTACAGCGTTAAAAAATTACGGCTCCTGTAAAATTGCACTGCAGGGTTGCAGCTCGAGTCAGCTCAAGGGCGCGCGCAGAGAGTTGGGTTCCATTGATTGGAAACCGGAATATTATAAGAGTTCCTTTCCGGAACCTCGAGTGCAGCGGTCGTACTAACCACACGTTCTTGCCGAATTAGCGAGGCGGCGAATGGGATTTATTGATGCTCACTTTAGCAGCCTGACTCCCCGAACGGATTACTGATGTAGTTCACTTAGGTCAGGAACATCACCGATTCGAAGAGCACCCGTCGATATGACGCGACTACCAAGGACGAGGGCCAAACGGAATCAGCAAAGAGTACGGGAGCGAATTTTCTTCCCTCAACTGCATATCTTAATACGGAGTTTACCCGCCTTCCCGATGGGTGCGCTGCGGTACACCGTTGTACCGTGAACTTGCTATCTACTAAGAAAATCACAGTCGTGTATGTATTTATTCATCCGATGTGAGTAACTTTCATAAGAAATATGCACAAGTAGAGTTGACCACTTTCTTTCGTAGCTAACATTTTTCTTGTCGTTAAATTTAATTATGAATAATAACAACAAGAATAATAATAATGCGATGATGACGTTAATAATAATAATGCGACTATTAGGGCGAGATTAAAACCATCAAGTTTTCCCCTGCCTCTAAAGAAAGGTTTTACGAAATCAGGAGAGGTAACGAAAGAGTAACGAAATTTTCAGGAATCCTAACTTTTTATCCGTGAATGTAATTTTCCTATTGTGGAAAATAGGCTAGCGCGCCCTGCGGGAAACGATATCAACTACAGATATCACAAAGCGTGAGAACAAATCATTTTGCGCTATAAACGTAAAAAACGCTCTAGTTCAACAATGAAACAGCCATCTCCAAGGGGACAATTACTTCCACGTATTTACATACTAGTTACTTCTGGTCGTTCTTTCCGAATAGCATCAGAGAATCTAATCGGGTAGATTAGGTAAGGTGTCAATACACCCCCTGCCACTGGCGGCTTGCAGGGTACAAATCTAAATCTAAAATCCAGACTGTCCTGACCTCTATCTTCGACGTGCTGAATGCGGGCTCGAGATGAGAGTAAACAAGAGTTGCGATGGCGACCGAACCCGTTCTCAAATGTGCAGCGCGACTGGGAGATAATTTCCTAATTGAAGCGCACTTGTCGCAGAGATGAAAGAAGACGCAATGGCACGAGAAAAACAATTGCTACAGCTGCGAGACGACGCTTAAGAAGGAGAACGGTGACATGAGACGAGTTGTGCTGCCTCCGCATGATACCCAAGGAAGTTTAATTTCTCAACTTGTCCACACTGCTACGTATATAGCGATCGTGAATTTATTGATAAGAATTCCATCGATATGAACAGACCATTGAACCGGCAACTGTGATTTCTGTGAAATTTCGGGGAATGACAACATTCCTGGGTAAATTCTATATTCCCTGCGGTTGTTTCTAACGACAATAAAATGGTGGAGGGCGGGTGATAATGACCTAATGCTGATAACAATTAATCAGTTCCATTGTAAGAGTTATTTTAATCAGCGTGATAAAAGAGTGAGGTGAAAAGAGTGCGTAGATGATATAAAACTAAAGGTATTTTCATTGCATACTTATTCCTGATGGCAATTTAATGGCATACAAACCGAATAAAACATGGCTCAAGTTTGGCACAAACATTTACCGACGGGTATCTATCGGAATTTTCTTATTTTTAATACATATTTTAGTGTTCTACCTTTCGGTAGGTTCATGTGCCTTAAAATTCCCTACTCAATGCCATTTCTTTCGTCTTTTCTTAAATGAGAAGCAAATTATTTTCACATTGTTGATATAAACGGCGGTTTCATTGTTGTTCCGCGGTCGTATTGTTGTTCCGCGGTTGTACTGTTGTGCCGTATACAGAAATGTGTTTACCGTTATATTGTTTCGGAAAAGAACAAATATATTCCTACATTATTTTCAATTTATAATGTCTAGGGTAAAAGAATTAAATGTATATTTATTCACGATTTTCTCCCAAAATATCACTAAAGGAAATGACGCAATCGATAGGAAGAAGTTTAAGAGACATTTCTGCGATAAATACCAACTATTGACCTAAGTCATTTGAGATAGAATGAAAATATTGTTCAAAAGTCAGAATCCTAGTTTTAATTTCTAATATATTATAATATATTTGTGTAAAATACTAAGTTAATAACCGTTTACGTGGCTAATATAATGTCCTCGATTAAATAGATCCTCGGATGTATCCGACAAGTGTACCATGTTTTACGGTCGATTATGACATAAACGTTCCATTACACTCCCTAAAATCATTCCTTCGGCAGCCAGCACGAGAAGTGGGGGACATCCGAAGACATCGACCCCGCAAAAGAAAAGTCTTGACCCCGGAGCACTCACCGGTCCCTTGAAAGGGTACGTAGTAAAAACAAGAGGAAAAACAAACAGAAAAAGGGCGGCACTTACCCTGACCGGAGGCGCGAAGAGAGACATCCCATCAACCGCCAGCGCCCCCGCTCCCACAACCCCTACGCCCCCCGCCACGCCTGCACCGACGACTCCGGGGACGCCCACCACCCCCGCGCCGACCACGGGCTGTGGCAGCAGGTCGTGGTGGTGCCGGATGAGCGAGTCCTCGGCCGCCTGCGACGACATCTGGGCGCGGGCCTGCTTCTCCTTCTCCCGGAGCCGGTCGCGCTCCACGCTGTAATGAGATAAACAAGTTAGTACCATTGTTGAGTAACAACAATACAGTCAAATGCTCACCATGGAGACACAACATGCATCCACAATACCTCCTCGGCACGGATATATTAACATTTTCATAAAACGGCACTACCAAAGGTGGACACGACGCCGAAAGATGGCCTTGGCGTCGAACCGGAAACTAGATGAAAACAGAAACCGAAGAAAAGTTCGGTATACCGGAAAAGAAAAGTTTCGGAACAGTAACGGGTTCATAGACATTAATATTTTTATAAAAGGACACAACCATAAGATATGACACCGATAGATAACATTGGCGTTGTACCGGAAACTTCTTTCCGGAAGGAAAGTTTCGGAATTCTGGAAAAAGGGTATTAATGTTGTAATAAAATGGCAATACCTACCAATAAATGACCTTAGCGTCTAACCAGAAACTAGCTCAAATTTTAAACAGGAAAAAAGTTCATTTTTCCAGAGTAAAACAGAACCAGACCAGATACCATTATTTATTTTGTTCCGCTAATCGGATCGAATTCTACCAACTACGCATTAAGATAAGGATGATTAAATCTTGATGATCTAAATAAAAATCCTTGCAATTGTTTACAAGAAAAAAACAAGAATGAACCGAAAACTAACCGTTACCAAGTAACCAATTAGTCGTGCATTCGAAAATGAAAACAGCCAACAATGTCATATAACGACTTGAGATTCTTTCAACAATAAAACAATTTTAAAAATAATGCAACACGATAATAAAACAATAAAATAAATAATAAAAAGTCTACCACTGAAATTGTTATTGTGAGGTAATTGTATTACATTCAGCTGATTTCCATCGGTTATCTATACAACGCGGCAGCTGCTTCTGAAAACAGTAAGTTACGATATGATGACAATCCGATGCATTATTAACCAAACCAAACCAAACTAAACTAACATATCAGTGAAGTTGATATGGTTTGGCTCTACTTGGTGGAATGCCATAGCAGTAAAATAAAAAGACTTTGTAAATTCCACAATATATATATATATTGTGGAATTTACAAAGTCTTTTTATTTTACTAACATATCAGTGCATTCAAAATAAACAATGGAATGAAGCCAAAACAGAAAAATTCTATTCCAGGGATCCACAAGGAAAGATTCTGATATAAGTTCAGAAGATGGTGAAGAAAAAACAGAATTGCTCTCGATAAACAAAGCAAATACACAAAGTACATACCATTCACGCCTTACTATACACTTCCTGTACCGAGGAACCATAGTTGGAGAAAGGCAAATGGACGGCCAGATGGCGGGAGCGTAACGTCACAAGTTATAGATCACAGGAGGTCTTTACAATGTAACAACCTGCGGAGACACTCCTAACACAAAGTGGCACATAAACACTCCAAATTACGCGGCAGAAAATGATTTCTCCACGTGAAAATCCCCGACACAAAAAAGTAAAAACACATCAACCTAGTTTTCAGTTGTTTTCATCCTTCCTACCATTTTATAATCAGCCTCGAGTTCTTGGAAAACAGAGATCTTAGACAAACAAACCTTATCAAAGCGATAGGACATCTCTGCAAGCCAAGCGCGAGACAATGCCATCCCGTATCGTTTTTATAGCTCTTCGTAGTAAGGGATGCGCGACTTAAATTGACCTATCATTAGGTTAATTGGGTACGTAAAATATCCAATTTTCATCCAAATAGGGGATCCCCCCCACGCCAAACGCCACTGGCAGTAGGAAGCTAAATTTCGAAAAATGCATCGCTCCAGAATGTTTAGGTGAAGTAAAGGGTATTGTCATTCCGGTAAACAGCAAACGTGATTTTCGAGAGGCGCCGACCAAGAGTTACAAGGAAATAATCGCTAAAACAGATATGTAGTTACTTTTGGTCATTCTTTCCGAACAGCAACGGTGAATATAATAGGTAAGGTGTTAATACACCCCCTGCCATACGACACTGGCGGCTCGCGGGGAACAAATCTAAATCTGAATCCACAAGCTTCTACGCGGCATGATAGTGAATTCGTTCGAAAGATCGTAAATGCAATAGTGAATTCCAGGTTTATTTTTAAAAAGACTTTTGAATAATCACGAATGCTCTGAAAGCCAGAGCGGGATATTCATGAACTCAGAAACTTATCGCACGTTTCACAAGAAAAATCACGTGACCCGATTGGACCGATTCAAAAGCTTTCTTTCACCAGATATACATATATATGGCTAAAGATATACAATTTATTTTATATCCAAACGATTACGAGAGTAACCATACAGATATTACACATAAATAAATGCATACATATTTAAATGATTCGTATCATGACTCGGAATAACAAATTTATCCTCGTAAAATTGAGGAAATCGCATAATTTTTCGGAACGCAGTACACTCAAAAATAAAAACTTATCGCTTCCGGTCTCAAATTATTCAATACTGTAAGCCCCGACGTATACCTAATTACTTCTTACAGAAACATCCATAACTATAGCAACGCTCGTAAGGTAAACATCGGCAGCGACGAAATGGCCGATTTCTAATTTAACATGTTACATATAAACGAATACGTGAGTGTATACATACACACGACTCATACAGATAAGTACATGAATATTTAATTAATATGTAATATGACGAGGAATAATAAATTTATCCTTGTGAAATTGCATCCTTAACAATTTTTGGAGCGTTGTAAACTCAAAAATTAAAACTTCTGAAATCCTGTCTCGAATCATTCAAAACTCTAAGCCAGGACCTACAAAACAGCTAACATAAACAGGCATAACTATAGCAACGCATCTAAGGTAAACATCGGCAGCGACAAAATGGCCGATATCCGCCTCCACAGCTCCGTACTGCTTCGGAGGGCGACATAACCTTTGCGGCCGTAAAGACAGCGTTTTCGAAGGGCGAGTTCTTTCATCGCGGATTATATGATGCGGCAAACGATTAGATTGCCTTGTGAGGGAGCAGATAGGTGGAAAAAGGGTTCGGAAAGCCTTTTAAAGACCGCCTCCGCCGAGCGTCGAAGGCGCTGAAAACAGCAGGATTAAAAGGGGTCCAGAATAATGAGATGGCGTGCTCTTCCGAACCGGAGGATAAATTTTAACCCGTGCGGAATAAAGGGGCGCTAATTATCATATCCGATCAAAACCTGCGCCTCGGAACAGAAGGGGCTGTTAAATGCGATTTAGGGCGGTCGAATCTCAAATGGCTTGAGATTCCCATAGAGTGACCTCTTTGTGAAGAAGGCCGCGTTAAAATACTCAGATGGGATCGAAATAAAAAAAAACTGGGCGACTCGCTCCTTGAAAGGAATTTTTCCCCGCCCTCATTTAACTAGCAGGAGCGATTGCATGCAGATATTTTATTCGAGACGAAATTTTTGTTCTTACTCTTTTTCTATGTTTCATGCACCGCGTATAAAAATGGTACCTTTTTGGTACTAAATAAAAATGCATCTCTGGTCAACTTCTACCTATCTCGCACGTTATATTACGAAATGAAATTCTATGGCAAATTCCACGTCGAATCTACTCAACGACCGGTTACCGAAGCTTTTCGAAAAATTCATCGTTCAGAATTTTCAGGCGTAGTAGAAAACATCGTAATTACGGTAAAAAACGAGCGCGATCTCCTAGAGGCGTCGACAAAACTTAACAAGGAAGTAATCACTAAAACAGTTACTTCTGGTAGTTCTTTCCGCATAGCATCAAAGAACCTAATAGGGTATATTAGCTAAGGTGATAATACACCCCCTGCCATACGCCACTGGCGGCTCGGGGGGTATACATTTAAATCTAAAAATATAAATCGCCGTGTGACGTCATCAGAAACACTGCACATTTGCAATGTATTGTTCATAAATGTGATAACATAAGTAACATACTACGAGAGAATTAACATTACTTTGTATCCGGTGCATATATTATCTCTAGTTGTATAATTTCAAGACATATATGGATGGAAAATAAAGGTATCGATAAAAAAGTTCTTCCCAGCAGAAAGCCGATAAATCTCCTTAAAATCACAGAAAGTAGGCTTAGATCAGATACAGCAATGAAGATCAAGGCCAGATCAGGAAGTTATTCCTGGAGAGTTACCGAAAAATATAATTTGCATCAATTTAAATCACCCCCCCTAAGTGTTACATGCCCTACTTTTTCCCGAACCTGCTTCGCACGCTGGAACGTAAACAAATTCAAATTTTATCTTGACGAAAGATAGACTAAATCACTGAAAACGCTACCGCGCAAGTTCGCTAAGAACTCGAACTTTCTCAAGTCTTCTTTATTAAGAACGCGAACTTTCTTAAGTCTTTTTATAAGTGTTATTATCTGGCTGAAAGCACTTGTGCATTTTGATGACATTACAGTACAGAAATCCACCATGAAATGATATTCATCTGTAGATATTCAATATAATTCACGAACTTAAATTAAAATTAAGGAAGCAAAGGACGAATGCAGCGAAATTTTCTTTCATCAATAGAGGAATAAAAGAATGGAATAGGTTACCTGAAGGAGTGCTTAAACCCTTACCGAAAACTATAAAAGAATTTAAAAATAGATGTAAAAATTTAACAGTTATATAATTATTTTGTATATATGCACGAGAATTGCTTGTGTTTTAGACGACCATTTATTGGATGGGAATAGTTTATGTAAAATTGTGGTATGGTACTTTAAAGGGATTGTAACTTGTTGTATGATTTTGTATTTCACTGAAATATGATGTTGTATCTGACTATAATTTGTGAAATGGTAGTAAGTCTGGATGGGAATTATTTTTTGAAGGTGAAATTTTCTGAATGAGAAGTATTTTGTGAAATGGTAGCTTCTATGATTTTTTAGAGAAATAGTAGTTTATCTTGTATTTTGTTACCACCGGACTAGTTGTCCATTTGTAACATTTGTACTTATAATAATAATAAATAAGGAAAGGAAATATTTAACACTTAAAACATAAACTAAACTTAAAACCTGCATAATCATATCTCCATTATTGAGCGATTGGAATGTTGGCGTTAAGACACCCCTGCTATACGCCATAAATAATTGGAGGAATTTGATAGTGCAAAAGAGAATTTCAATCAATGAGGGCCACAAATAAATGACCCTTAAATAAGCATCTCATAGAACCATGCCCTATCTAAGATCTCGTTGCTAGGATAACAAACAGTTCGTTGATAATGCGATTCATAACAATAACAATAATAAAAAAAATAAATAAAACACTTAGCGACGGGATATATCGATGAATTCTAACAACATTCTTCTTTTATCACGATATCGACGCTTAATTAGAATTTAACATGCCATCAGAACTTCACGTGAAGAAAGCCCGTACTTCAACCATAAGGTCCTCATAATACATTTTCTGTTGGGCTCACAAGATTTCTACATCCATACAGGAAAGCATCAGAATGATCTGAGCGAAACAAACTCTCGGATATTAATTTTCCAAAAAGACGAAGCCGAATCGAAAACTAATCAAGCTCTTTAAATCAAGCCTCGCTTGAAATTTAACAATTTCCCAGAAAATTCGCGTCAAAACTTACGTAAGACGAAACAGGATTCTGCCGAACGGAAAACTGAATGCGTTCTTTTACTGTTCTTTGAGGAAACGACCTCTAAGAGTATGGTCGAGTAAAGATTCAACGGAGGCAGGGATAAGAGGGACTAGGTCAATGGTATTCATCGTGGGAGCCATATCTCCCCTTCTCAGACCATTATGGGTCGCCGGACATTAAGTAAACCCCATGAAGCGAGTTGTGCATTAGCTTAAATACACTGCCACTTCCTTACCCGGAAATAATAGCCCAAAACGTACATCCCCCCATGCTATTGAAGGACTAAGTGCGATCCTCTTGAAACCAATTTACGACGATTTCAGGTTTTCCTTCGTATTTGAAGACCAGTTAACACTAGAATGCACCTATGCTTCGATCACTTCGATTATTTACGGAACACAAACGCTGGTTTACAAAGAGTTATAGTGCTCGTTCCCTTATACCAGACAGAGCTACCAACATCGGGGTTTCTTTCTTTTGCTTTGAGCAACATCCGCGACACCTTTCTGTTTCAGCAATCCTGATTTCTGCTGTAGCCACTTAATAATAATAATAAAAACAACAATGATGATAATAATATTAATAATAATAACAACAATAAAACGACTTTACTTCAGTGGGAGATTGTGGCTAATTAGTATCTTCTTAAATCTAACCCTAAGCTACTTAACTAACACGCTTTGAATTGTAGGTTTGCGTTACAATCACAGGAGGCATTTGTTGTATTTGATTAGATATAAACAACAGCTACAATGCTGTCAGAAATAAGTTGTGGTGAAAATTCCCTTTAATATCCACTTACAAAAAAAATCGACTTTCTTTTATCTTCGAAACGCACACTTTTCCAAAATTTAACAAAATTTTCTTTAATATAAATTGGAAGGCCATAAAAAGAAGGATAGGATTATTCATAGAAATTTAAGCGACATTGACGTAATTGATATTCCACTACTTACGACAACAATGGTATTATGATAACAATGATAGATGAGACAACAAGGGTATAAGACAGCAAAAATATTATGCCGACAAGGGCATTGTTATAACAATGGTATAATAACAAAAGCTCTAATATAGCAGTGTAACAGTCATCGTAACAAAATAATCGCCAAACAAACTAATTAAACCCTAAATTCATTAGTATCATACGATATTAATTTCAGACTTGAAATTCACCTATGCTCGAATAGGCACGAGTAGCCTTTATACAGCATTTTATGTTTAGAAATGCTAATTTTAATCACCTACCCTACCATAATACTAAATCAGCACTAACCGCCTCTAACGCGATTATGTGGTCACAGTGACACCACTAATAGACTTTAACTAATAGAGTAGATTAGGTAAGGTGTTAATACACCCCCTGCCATACGCCACTGGCGGCTTGCAGGGTAAAAATCCCGTGCTGGGCGGGGTCAGCTCGCTCGATTCTTTTATACAGCTGTAGGAAGGGGACTTTAAAGAAAAAGCAGCAAAAAAGGGGCTTTAAAGGAAAAAAAAAACCCTTAATTCAAATTGCAATTGGAAAACCTCTCGTATAAGTTACATCGCGAAGTATACCTAACACGTAGACTTATCGAAGATCAAAAAGCGTATCTCTGAGAAATTTTTACCTCCGAGAACCACCAATTTGCAAACGAGTGCTAATGATACTCTCCTGCCTTAAAATACGACCTTGAAACAGAGTAAAATCTCGGGGAGCATATATCATGCATGCGAAAACGTTACGCATCAACTCCTTTGAGGTGCAGCCACACTTTTTACTCCTTTTCACGTCACCATATGCATACATTTGCACAAATTTTGCTTGAGGAAGGACATGGAAAAAATCGATAGCGATCACTAAGGTCGAAAACGAAGAGTAATGTTAGAATTCAGGAAAGAGACGTGGATGACGTACGCGCCCGGAAAATTATAAATGGTTCGTTTCCTTGCGAGGCAATAAATAATTCTTATCGATTATTATACAGGACTTTTCTCTGAGTAATAGTTCGCGGTCTCCAGATTATCGTGAAATGTTGAAACGGCCGAGTCACGTTACGTCGCGGTTTTCCTTCTTTGTAAAAGTTAAACTTTATCAAACGTTCCGAGGAATTCACACCGATATGAAATTCAGATGAAAAAAGAAAGAGGGCGCAGGTTTTACCATCTAAAAAGTGACCTGAAGGAGAGTTGGACAAACAAATCTATAAGAATATAAAAAAATAAATCTACAAAAATACGAGTTGAAAACACAGACAGTTCGAAGGTTATGCGGTTAAAATTTATAGGCGAAGAAGTTTTATTTTATTTGTATTTATGATACAGCTCTCTTAACACTTAATAACTGCAGAAGCTTTTAGAATAACCAGAAAATGCTATAAGTTACACGGTTTTATCAGCTAATTAGCATCAAAATTAATATCCTAGATAAGGACAAGGCCAACTATTGAGGGATACGACGTTCTATATATCTTTGACGTGGGAGTTAATTTAAGATTTAAGAAAACCTTGGTTTGCGTCACTGTCGGTCTGACTGTCTGAACGTCAAAAATTACTCGCAATCGAGTATACTGTCGAGAATCGACAATACTGGCAACAATCATACCCTACTCGTAAAGCAACAATACCTGCGACAATCACCCGCTATTTGCAAAGCTGATATATCTGCAACAATCATCCGCTATTCTATTAATAAATCAATTATTGATGGAATTCCTATTAACTTCACTGAATAAAACTCGCTTTGGGAAATCACCATTGTTGTATAGCGTAACAATTCTGCGCTTTCAACTGTTTCAGTTTGCGGCGATTATATTGTCACAGGTATAAAAGAGTTGACACTCCATGATAACTGTACCCTAGGGAGTTTCGCATTACAGTAAGAATCCCGTACACACAGCTCATGTCTAGGCCATGGAGGTTTCCAGTACGGATGTGTTAAGTCGTAAGTTTTTTTGTCTGCACTGTAATCTGACTGAAGGACTATTGAACTTTAAACCCTCCACCATTACCTGCCAAAAGCTCTGTTGGGTGAGTGAGGCTTACTGAACAAAATGAGGAGTGAGGTAAAATTACCGTGGGGGGGTGAGGCTTACTGAGCATGATGAGGAGTGAGGTAAAATTATCTACTGACATATTACGTCGTTGAACCACACCAAAAAGGAAGAAGCGCGAACAAAATTTCCGTCGAAATCCCAAAAGAAACAGCGGCAGGGGTTTGTCCGCATGAGTTGTTCCTCGAAGCGTTCCTAATGAGTGATAGAACGGGTTCCGCAAGAGGGCGTGACAACATGGACCAGGAAACAGCTCGCTAGAGGCGCACCGATTCGCTCGCATTGTGACGACGGAATAAAGGGCTGCATGTATCAAACGAGAGTGAAGCGTGCAAAGAAAAACACGGGGAGGAGAGAAAGCGGTTCGGCAGCCTTTCTTAAAGAAGCTTTGGGAATTCTATATTTGGAACTGATCTCGCACCTCGTGCTCAATAAAGCCCAGCTGAACTTCGCGAAATGATGGAATCTGCACGCTTTTCGCAAATACGGGGTTTTCCCAAAATTATCTCGATTTAAAATCCAACATCCGTTTCTTATTTTGGCCAACTTCCTTCCATTCAGAATAACAGAAATTTAATGAGTCATATTAGGATTCCTTTGACTTTTCTGTCATTTTACATTACTTGGCTAGTTTCTGTCTTTTTCCATGTATTCCATACATTCCGCAGCCATTTCTACGTCATAATTTTCCGAGTAAAACAGTGATCATACTGATAGAAAAATGAGGAAACAAATAAATGAAAAAGCTTTAAATGAACAATTAAAACTTCAAATGACGAATTAAGAGTAGAAGACTCTTAAAATTCATAAGTAAAATCATGATATCATAGGTATACATTAATTATAAAATTGAAAGAAACAGAACTGAATAGGTCAAAATAAATTAATACGAAAACAAAAAGTAATCGAAAAATTGCAATAGAAATGTAAACTTCGTCAAAGGCTATCTAATTACTGAGTAATAAGGATTGCTGAATAGCATAAGTAAAAGAGATGGCATTTCATAATGAATAAAACGCATGGTTCACACGCTTGAGCTTAAAAGCAGAAGTGGAAGAGAAAAAGTCTCCGGTAGCCGAGAATCGAACCCGGGTCTCCTACTTTCCGGGCGAATGCTCTGACCTTACTACTTTTTGGACTTTGAATTCGCGCGCTGCGGATGATGTGGCAACGCTGTCGCTTATCCCTGGACCAGATATAGTAATTGTACAATTAAGCTCATTAATATACAAAAGTTACTTATTTTCGGATCAGAAAATTTTTCAATAATATTAAGAATGTGACTGTGCAATCAATTTTTCCTAAGATTAAAACTCTAGGACTAGATAGATTTTAAACTTTTACGCCGATTAACAACAATACAATACATCTTATGCATCTATGATTGAAATTTAGTTGCCGTAAGTTGTGCCGTTTCCTTGCAATCGATTTTTATACATCACGAGAAAGCCGGGATTAGCAAAAATCGCCGTTTTTTGGGTACCTTGGTTTAAATATTTCTTCACGGTAAATTTAGCTCTTCGTTGCCATCAACAAAATAAATCCCAGGAATAGAATATAGTATTACCTTTACTTTGGTGTAAATATTGTTCATATACGTTAAGCATTAAGCTCGCAATAAATTAACGAAGTCCAGGGGCACAAAATTGAAAATCCGATAGTAAGCTTCCACGAAAGAATGCTCTCTCCTACCTCTAAGCTACCACGACAGAATGATCTACAGGATAAACAATACTTAATACATCTTTAATTGTTCATAACAATAAAAAAATCAGAAAATAATACAGCGCACATTCCTACCATATGGTATTATTAGTCTTATTTCCTTCATATTCATCCAATTACGTAACCAGAAGCGCATGAAATGGTTAACTCCTCTTTTCCATTCATATTCCTTACGAGAAAGACAAGACCTCAACCCAAACACAACTTCCTTCAAAGTTAGCTGACACAGAGACGTAAGAAAATGATTGCATCAGCAGTTAATCTTCTTTCCTTATCACAAACGCGGATGCGACTCTACGGCAGAGAGATGACCTTTCATTAAAGACGAGCAGCCCCTCAGATGTACCTCTCTTGGTAAATATTTAACGAGGAAATGGCCTTTTCCATATAATTTCCTGAAGTTTCCCGAAAATAAAATGTCATAGGCCAGCCTGAGAGCTATAACTGGAAGGAGAAAGGAGTTATATGTTGGAAAATAGGTAAAATTATGTCAAATTTAACTGTTTTACGAGATGATTGATGGATACGACTTTTTTCGGAATACTAGATCGAGTCAGCCTACAACAAAAAGCTTTCTTTAACCTTGAAAACCTTTTTTACCTCAAAAAATAACAACGTTTAGATTTCTTATACATCATAATCAAAGTTATTACTTCAATATTTAATCCCATGGCAAAAGTACATCACTTACTGATGGCTACAATTGCTTGTTCAGTTTAATATTGAATGACAACTCGGCACCTGACAAATTTCAGAGCTGAATGTGGTTTTATGGGCCCAATAGAGCAATACTAATTCTCAAGGAGAAACGTTTATAAAAAAAAAGGTTGCCAGGACCGGGACTCGAACCGGGGTCTTCCGCATTCCGGATGAATGCTCAAACCACTGATCTATATTGCCAGAACGTTTCTCCTTGCCGTTTTGGAGATTTTTTTATGGCAAACTAAGATATCTTACCTCTAATAAACATCAATTGTACAATCGCAAATGTAGTTATACTGCGTCCACCTAATTAGGTTGATAGTAGGGATAATAATATAGTGATGGAATAGTAAGTAACCTACTATTAGTCCATCTAACATATGTAATATTAATAATGATGATGATGATAATGATAAACATGTATTTTTATCATATAGGGGGAGGGGAAAAGTAAATCAACGGATGAATGAAATCCTAAAATCAACTTCCTTCTTTGTGTGCTTTCATTGTGCGTTAAGATTCTGTAAGCAGTACCATAAGCGAGAAATCCTTTTAAATATATGATTAAATATATTCAATTTCTTTGAAACTCCGACATTTTCGACACGTGACCAATTGCCCGCATGGGAGGGGGGGTACCAGACTCGCGGGGGGACCCCCCCCCCCCCGCTTTGGGACAGAAACATGCGCAAGACATGGCAACGTAGGAGGAAACAATCAAGGATTAAATAGCGTACGAAATGGGTCAAAGAATTACAACAGCCGCCTCGTTGCAACAAACAACAATGCATCCTTTTCGTCAACTCGGGCTCAACAATCACAAATGAAACGCTATACGAAACGGGTCAAAGAATTACAACAATTGCCTCGTTGCAACAAACAACAATGCCTCCTTTTCGTCAACTCATCCGCAACGTAAATCGCCACAATCAGCACTCGAGAGAGGCGTTAAATCAATCAATACTCCTAAAGGTCGATTATCAGAGACAGAAAGCACATCGCGATCCCAGATTTCTCGATAAATTTACAGCGCTTGGAAAGCACGTTTTAATTACCGACGAGAGATTCCATTTGTTTCCACGGAGACATCTTTTAACCTCGTTCTAATAGCATAACCTCGCAGTATTTCTCGTCGCGCCTCATCCTCGAGCAATAAAGTATTTAACGATCCTATTGCCACCTCTCGCCCATTTCCGGAATTTCCACTCGCTCTGTCGCGGCGCCACACGTCTTGTGTTGCTTTCCCGCTGCGCCGGGGTGAAAGGGCATAGGGTGGCTTCAAGGGCGTCCGGAGAGAGAGAGCCGATTAACCCGACACGAGCCAAAGAAGAATGCTTTGGAAACGCTGCCTCTTTCTCATGCTTCCAATTCGGGACGTTACCACTACGGTGTCATTTTTCCATCTCCTCTTACGGTTTAATCGCGAGTTAAGCCATCCAGGCAACTGCGACCTCAAAGAGCAAGCATAATTAAAGCTGTTTCTAACACTGTGAAACTAAAGGTCAACCCGAAGCACCGACTTCTGACTTCTCAATGTGGGTTTCGATAAGCTTCAAACTGAGTATTGATACCATTTCCGCGAGGATAATTAATTGGTTACCAAACCGCATCGGTAGAAAATATACGATTTCCTATCATCCTCGAACATAAACAGCCAAAAAAGTCATTTAGAAAGTCTAATTCAGTTCTCTAAGTTTTTAGATGACATACTTTTCGTCTCTGAAGATGGTATCCTTGATGCCGAAATAGGTATAAGACAGGAGTAGGCAGTTCAGCTGCTAATTGTTACGGTGCAAAAGCAGTTCGCCTTTGGCCACTTGTCAGTCTGTCGACAGACATTGTTGGTTTTTACTTTACAGCCAAAAAACTCGCCGAATAAAGAGTGAAATGATGATGATGATATGATGATAATAAAAATAATAATAACAACAGTAAGAATAACAACACTAATAATTGACATTGCAGCAACTCTCAACTCTAATCTTCAAAGCACTTAAGCTAGAAAAATAACCAAGTGTTCCGAGTTACCTTGTTCTGCTACCTTGGACGATCCGACAATGAGCGCAAAATAAGAGAGATAGATGCTAGGACGAGTCGATTTAAGAATTCATTCTTTCCGCGAACTATACATGATAATAATAGGCTAAAAAATAGTCCGAACGCCCGGTGTTTTCACCCCCTGCCACACGCCGTAAGGCGGCTTGCAGGGTATTTATGTAGATGTAGATGTAGATGTTAGCAACAGAAATTTAAAAAATGGAAATTAAAAAAAAGTAACCATATTTCCCATAATCATATCAAAAACAGGGGTAGGACCAAAACCACTGGAAGCCAGCTTAGAAAAATTAAACGATTACATTAACTTATATTTAGTTCAAAAATCAGTAATCCTGGATACCCGCCACTTAATTAGAACATTTCAAAATGGAGACTAATAATCTTTGAAATCGGATGGAAATTGACGTCAGTCCGTTCCCATAACACCGTCACTTTGTGGCGAGAACGAAATATATAATAATAAAACGATGATGATGATGATAATGATAATAATAATGACAATAACATCAATAACAACAATAATGACCTAGCAACGGCCTAAGCAAGAATGATCTGCAATCAATCTGCAATTTTTCCCTTCCTCGGTATGAATCAAAATTTCTCATCTGCGTAGTGGTGTAAGATAATGTAAAATGTATCATTCAAATTTCAGTTTCGTAGTTCAAAACTAAAAACCTTTTTGAGGTATTACTGTAGCTATGATCATACTGATAAAATTGACAAGATAAGTGTGTTATTATGGTCTATAGAGCTTGACTCACGTGAGACACGTTCTACTCAATACAGTATTGACTAGATAAGGAAAAAAAGGGATCCAACCTCATTCCCTCAACAGGACTTTCGGATTGAGCGCTGAGAATCAACCCACTATTCTAAGTTTAAAAATCAATGCCAGAGAACATTCTTCAACTTTACATTTAATAACTAACATTTAAAATTAATTGAACGTTCTAAAAGCAATGCTCCGATATACTGGCAAACATAAATCCTTAAAATTATTTTATAAATGATACAGATATGAATGCGAAGGAAGAATAGTTGGAAAACCGCTTTGTAGAAAACCAGTACTTAAAGTTAACCGATAAAGTCAGTCTTGTCGACCAGATAAGGATCAAGGAGAAGGAAGATCAACTTGTCGATCAAACGAGAGCACGTCATGTGGTCGTCGCTTAAACGTCCCATTTTCTTAATATCCCAGAAAACCCAAAAATTAGTCTCCACAGAATCAACGGCCCGCTTCCAAGTAGATCTCACGACCTTGGTCGAGGAGAAACTAAACCCGTTCCCGCCATGCGACAGCAGAATCTGAAAGATAGAGCCACAGCACAGCGCGACCGAAGATCTCCGGATTAAGAAGCTCTCTGGATAATTAGAGGTGCGAGAAACCAACGGAGTTATACCAATGAAAACGTCGGCGTCGGTTACACACGGTTCGTGCTACTGAATCGCAAGGTTATCCCGGTGGCCCTCTACTAAACCACAACCGCGATTCAGGAATCGGATTGCGAGACCGCACATTGTTTCGAGCGGCGAAAAGATGAGGCTTCTTGCGAAAAATAAAAGATCCTTAGAGATGCTGCGAGGTGACCTTCTTGAGCTGTGTCGGGGTCAGCGAGAAATTCCGTATCTAACCTCCGGCACTCTTACCTCTCAAACCTTTACGTCTCCGTAGTTTCGAGAACGTTATCTTTCTCTCCATTGACCTCATCCACACACAACAATATTTGTTCTTATCTTCTTTAAGATATACTCGTAGACAATTTCCTTCCCAGCATTCATCTTAACAGACCTCGATGCGCCCTTGATAAAGTTCGCCTAAAATATTAATACTCTCAATTCAGCCACCTGAATTAAAGCCTCATTCCCTTCAACATCTGCCAAGAGATGCTTTGAAGAGGGAATGAGGAATTACCTCACTCCTCATCAAGGATGAGGAGTGAGGTAATTGATTTAAGAAAGAATATATGTTAAGAATAAATACAAGTAATTCACCCTTGCTTTCCTTAGAATTAATAATCGGGTTAAATTCCACATGAGTAATGTAAACCCATATGCAGGACGTTAACAATTGATGCTAGAAAATTTGTGACCGCTAAGGACTGAATATTGAAATAAAAAAACATACATATTTGGCATGAAATTTACGAAATGGTTGGCTGAACTAAAAAACGAAAACTTGAAGATGCACATTAGTAAATGAAAACACAATCTGACTCCGTCCACAGAAGATGCGGACGTCTTCCGTTGACGGAGTCAGATTGTGTTTTTATATACTAATCATGGAGGAGTTCCAACAGATATCGCCGGAATTGATTCATTATAAAGATACACATTATTAATCAAATATCGAAGTTGCAAACTATTGTTATTGCCTGAGTGCAGATGTAACCCCATAACATAGATTTCCACCTGTATTACCCCAGTTTTTCTTTGTTTTCATTCGTTAATTATATATGTATGTAAAGGGTAGGATAAAATTTATTATTGTTACATCACGACGGTTTTGAAAGACAAAGAAAAACTACATTTACTAATTACAAGAAAAGTGCGTTTTTACGGTTCGTAAACGTAATTTTTCTTATTCCTTTGGTGTTCCAAACTGTTTCATTCAACGAATCTTCGGGATGTCATCAAGATTCCACAGAGTGACGACCTCATCAGTGAATTTTATTATTATCGTCTCTACATCCAACAATAATGCCCTTAGAATTAATAATATATTACAGCTCCTTAGAATTAATAATATAATAGGAATATTATTAACCTGACGAGTAACAAATGTTTGTTACAACTGATAAAACCCCTCGTATTAATAATGTGGCAAAGAACAATGGAGTAGACAACAGTCGACCATTAATACACCCATGTTATGACAATTACAGCGTTATGAAGCAACAATAGCCAACAACAATGCTGAAACCTGAGACAATGGAGGAAAATTCCTCAATGGAGACGATTGTTGCCTCTCGACACGACAACACCGCTCGCGAGGAAAATTCGCACACCCCTGAGTTTATGAAGATCTTGAATTAACCAGGACCATATTCCTACGCTACGCTCTGATTTCCAATTTCTTTTCCACCAAAGAAAGGCAGATCTTCCATCCAACACGCATTTCTACATCCACGTCTCAACTTCCACGGCAATCCCAATACCTGTTGACCTATTTCTTCTCTACAAGACCTCTTTCCATTATCTCTTCCTTACAAGAACCCATCCGGAGAGGGAAAAAAAATGCAGGGAAGGTTCGACTGAACTCTTTCTCAACGTTTTCTCACGAGCTTTGCTCTCTTTTACAGAACAGATAGGTCAAACTTGAGCTCGAGTCGATAGGAGACCTCAATTCGATATTTTTTCCGAACCAGAAAACGCCAATGGGAGATTTTCGGCAGGGTTGAAAGAGATGCTAGCTAGCACGAGATGAAAACTTAGGGCTGAATTGGAATAAAATTATACGTCGTCATAAGTTTTCTACTTTTCTGTAGGTTCATATGCCTTAATATTCCCTATTTAGAGCCATTTCTTTCGTTTGTTAGAAACTTACCCCACCCTTTATGTCACCTAACAACTTTTCTCTCTATCTTCCCCTCTGCGTTTACCCATCCATACTACCCTCAATGACATTCTTTACCAATCCCTCTCCTCTCATTATATGACCCATCCATTTCCTCTGTCTACGCTTAATTTCTACATTAAAACCCTCTCTACCCATCCAACTGACTTTTTCAATTCTACGCCATACCCAGATCTCAAAGACCTCCAGCATTCTATGTATGTAAAAGAAATGGTACGGGAAGCTAACAACAACATACCAATGGACAGTATAAATCATGAAAATATATTAGTTCTCGCTAAAAGAAGCAGAATCGTTTTTGGGACTCATTCTTACCGCGAATACGCGACTACTGTAAGCTAAGGAGATAACTCGAACGCTTGGAGTTTACACCCCCTGCCACACGCCGAAAGGCGGCTTGCAGGGTATTTATGAAGATGTTGACTTATATTATCTTTTAAAGAGATATTTAAGATAGGCAAACTGGCTATAAATTAATCAGTAGATCCACGAAAAAAGTCTGTAATCTTTTTATTAATATTAATGAAATTTGAATGTCATTCATGACTCAAATATAAGATTCTATGTCTATAGTAGACTATGCTTCTCATTCACGTATTTTCAAAATTATACAGCAAATCACCTTAATATCTGTCTGATAAGTATTCAGCTCGAAAGCAGGTTGGGACCTCATCCCCTCAACCTATAGATAAGAAGAGCTAGGAGAGGGAAATGAGGCTTACTAGGCAAGATGAGGAGTGAGGTAGTTTGTCCTTGCTTTCCTCATTGAGCCAGAATACAATAAGCAAAACAAGCCCACGTTGGTGATGCACAATGACTCTACGAGTAACACTCTTCGTAACATTGCATAAGGAGAATCCTTAATTAATGCTATTATTCAGCATAACTCATACCTCAGTAGCTTTCATATCATCACTGCCATGAATAGGACTTATACAAAGGTATATAAAAGAAAGATTTTTCTCCATTCCGTAGCAAAAGATAAACATTTCATTCAACAAGATATGTTAGCAGGACTCACCATGTACCATTGTTATTTTAAAAGTCATTTTGCGTAGTCAAAATCAACGAAACATTTCTATGTAGGTTAAAAAAATAAAAATAATACACTCTATCGAAATGATACCACTTTTTTTGCCTGTGCCTTAATTTTAATTTGAATCCAATATGCACCATCGTCATTACTCATTGAATGAGAAACTAACATTTGAACGGGAATAACCAATCTACGATGGAGACTTATCTATCCATCCACAAAGAAAACAGTTCAATCCTTTCAGCAGGATTGGAACTCCGCGAAAATTTCGTCTTTCCGATTCCGAAACGATGGGAGAGTAGAAATTATCCGTTTCATTAGGGCGAAGCCATTAAGTGCAGCAATGCAGCCCGATAGGTAGAGAACTGCCAACCGGCAAGAGGAAATCCTTCGGGAGAATAGTTCCGCGATCCGCCGCTAGGGGCGACTATTTACGATCTGTCGCATGTTTCTGGACCGTTTTTAAGTGCCGCGGAAGCAGTTACCTTGATCGAGTATTACGTCTCATTGCAGAGACGCTCTCGCCTAAGTTTCCGCCGCCCCGACGTCGAGGATGAGGAACGGAGCTCCCTCTACAAAGAGGCGGGAGGAACTAAATGAGAGGACTCACAATATTCTCCACGCGGTAGCGATAATTGGTTACGCAAGATGTTGAAAAATGAGTTCCTCACTACGCCCGGAGGTGCAATTGGAAATTCCCATAAGTCCTTCATAATGAGTTGCAAGCAGAATGTTCAGCAATCATGCCTTCCGAGAAAACCCTGGGTTTTTATAAATCGGGTTTTCGGTTACCATGACGCCATGCTGCGGATTAATAATGACGATGATGATCGTGATGATAATAACAACAATGATGATGGTGGTCATAATAATAACGATGATGGTGATGATGATAATAATAACAATAAAAATGATAATGATGGTCATAATAATGATGATGGTAATGATGATGATAATAATAATAACAATAAGAATGATGATGATCGTAATAATAATGATGATGATGATAATAATATTACGTCTTCATTTAAGAGGGAAACTGAGACTTACTTGTATCTTATTACATCTAACCCTTAGTTTTATTTATTAACGGACCAGTCGAGAAAATATACGTGTACACTTCTCACAATACAAAGCGTACATTTCTTCAATGTTTAGTCGATATTCGAGATGGGATGATTCATGGGAATATGAATCGGGAGTCTGAAATATCGGAATGCTTTTCATAAACCGGAATTGAACTTTTTTGCCTAAAGCGATTCTAAGAATTTTTTAAAACCCAATCATCCATTCCTGACAGTTAACAATAAATAGATAAATACTTATTTATAACCAATAAGTAAAATTAAAATCTGAAGATCTCAGTTGCGCCTAAATATTTACGGTGGTTAAATTTATTTTACTTAAACGTGTTAAATAGGAAACTTCGAATTTCTACCGAATTCTCGAAACTTCCATAAAGTCAGTTATGGTTCAACTTTTACAGTCATATGAAATTAACCTCTTTAATCTATATCTGAACTACATATATGCGATAAAAAACGCATGCTTCACATGCTAGATTATGGATGAAGAAATGAAAGAGAAAAGGTCAGCCGTGGTCGGGAATCGAACCCGGGTCTCCCACTTTCAAGTTGCTCGGACCACTAGGTTACCACCTGACAGAACTATATGTTAATAATTGTCGGTTCGCCCATTTAATATTAATTAAATCATTATAAGTCAATGTAATAGAAAAATAAAATATAGTGGAATTTCTGTTTTAAATTTCAGGGTCTAAATATGATAAGTGGATGATTTAAATAAAGAATTAGTTCCCTTTATTGCATAAACTTTTACACATGTTTTCAACAAAATGCAAATCCAACTCACACTTTATCAGCTTCGGAATTCATTGCTTTACTGGATAATTCTTTTATAGATATACTTTCTTCATTAATTATTCGTTTCCCATAACAACAGTAAGTAAAATCAATTAATTTTACTCACTCTAGGAATCGGACATCGTACCGTAATTGTAAGTTTAGAGTAGCATCGATATCAGTAATAATTTTGTTATCGTCCCATCGCTTGATCAATATATCAGTGCTCGAGATACGTGACCTCAAGATACTGGCGGCATATATCCATAGACGATGGATAAAATGACATACACCCAGAGAAGAGACGGATGTAAGACCCGTGCTCAAATCATACCCAAAACAATCCAACATAACCAAGTTCGCCATGTTTCATATCCGTGGAAATGCGAGCTAATACTTTTGTGACGAAAGGAATTTTTAATGCACACAATAACATTATTGCACATCGTCGGAGCTCTCTGGAACATGGGCTACATAACATTTACACTCGATGTAAACTATGTGGATTAATCTCTTTTCGTAGAGGCAATAAATGAAAACAGGACGAATTTATTGGGGATTCCTGAAGAAAACAAACCTAAAAAAAAAATTTATTCGGCAAAAACACAGCGTAACTTAAACAAAAACACCACCGTGTTTACAAGAGCCGAAAACATTCGCGAGCCGGAACGGAAAGCAATAAAAACATTCCGCCATTCAAAAGTTCGTGTTACAAAAGAAGCATTGACCACAAGTATGGGAAGATCCCTGGTAGCTTGTTTACCTTGGCATGCGCGCAGGCATTTAAAATTTTTCTCCTTCGCGAATACAGCCACGGCCAGCTATATATCTGGAGGGTAAAAAGGCAATAAAATTTTCGCAGAATCGAAAACCATATTCCTATTTATGTAACGGACGGTTGATTCTTTTTATGATCCAAAAGATGATTTTCCACTCTCTACTTCAGGGTACGCACATATGATAAGAGTAACGAGATTTCGTATCTTGAGCCTTTGTGCACCCACTTACAGATAAGGACATACGACGTGCTATGGGTGATAACATGTTAACGCACGGGTTTTACTCGTCTATTTTCATTTTAGCACAGGGGAATTGAACGGAACTGCTTACACCTAACAGCCTTAACGAATACCTACATAGCCTTAAATACATCCTTAACCGATATAACTCATTAAGTGAACTTTAAGTCTATTCTAAAATGTTATCCTACACAAAGATGCAAATCTATCGAACTTCAGATTTATTCTATTCAGCTATATCTGTAAAGTATTAAGCCCGAAGGCCGATTTTACATTTACATAAATACCCCGCAAACCGCCGTATGGCGTATGGCAGGGGGTGTTAATACACCAAAGTCCCTAATTATTCATCCTATTTACGCGTCTAATACTATCTGGAAAAAGAGACCGATAATTACTATCCGTTCGTGCAATAATCTCACGAAATTTTTTCGACGTCTCGAAAATTGCGTTCGCTAAGCGCAGGAATCACTATGTCGCGTATTTCGTCATGTAAGTCAGTACTCAGGAATTTCTCGAACAATCTGGGCCTAAACTCGAGTCTTCTATCGTCAAGAGAGACTTCATCCCCTCTACTATTCGCTACGAAGGGACAGGAGAGGGAAATGAGGCTTACAAGGTAAAATGAGGAGTGAGGTAGTTTGCCCTTGCTTTCCTCACTGAGCCAGAATGCTTTAAGCAGAACAAGCCAAATTTAGTGATGCATAATGGCTTTACGAGTAACACTTTTCGTTACATAACTTACTTAATCAATGCTATTATTCAGCATAATTTATACCTCAGTAGCTTCCACAGCATAACATGAACAAGACTGAGACAAAAGTATATAAAAGGTACATTTTTCTCTATCCCGTATCAAAAAGCAAAGATAAATATTTCATTCATTAAGATATGGCAGCAAGACCATCTAGCTAAGTGCATTACTGAAACATCATGCACGTAAGGGAGCACAAAAAAACAGTACACTATAAAAAATAGTTAACACTAGATCTTGCTCACTACTGAGAGACTGTGTTGGTTCTTTGACAATAGTGCTACAAGATGGTTGTAGAAGACATGAATACTGGGAATAGCATTTCGGAACAAGATCCACGAACAAATTCTCTTCCACAAAAACAAACAATGGGCAACAACTTACGAACGGAAGTTCCTCGAACTCTTGCCCATTCCAATGTTATTAGATGGATGACCTTCTTCGGTATTTCCTTAGAATATCGACGACTTGAGCGGAAGCGGTCAAACTGGCGAACTTATCACAGAAGAAATGATAATTCTTAAAGCCGCGATGTAATGTCGGAAGAATCTCTAGAGAGATAATCAGAGATAGTTAAAAAAAAACACTCATCCAAGCAGGCGATAAGCAGGTGATCGGAACCCACATGATACAGGACTAAATGTGTATCACCGCAATTGTTATAAGGTATTCATCTAAGGAAGTATTCAAGCAGTTATATCTTAAGTACGAACAAGACAATATCATTGGATGTCTGTAATGTAATCAGCCCGACGGTCAGTTGGGACCTCATCCCCTCAACCATCAGCTACGAAAAGTTAGAAGGAAATGAGGCTTACAAGGCAAGATGAGGAGTGAGGTAATGATACCATTGGATGTCTGTAATGTAATCAGCCCGTCGGTCAGTTGGGACCTCATCCCCTCAACCATCATCTACGAAGAGTTAGAAGGAAATGAGGCTTACAAGGCAAGATGAGGAGTGAGGTAATGATATCATTGGATGTCTGTAATCAGCCCGACGATCAGTTGGGACCTCATCCCTTCAACCATCAGCTACGAAGAGTTAGAAAGAAATGAGGCTTACAAGGCAAGATGAGGAGTGAGGTAGTTTGCCTATTTCAAAGGCTACTCAAACTAGAACGCTTTAGATTTTAGAATTTTACCCCGCGAGCCGCCGATTGGCGTATGGCAGGGGGTGTATCAACACCAAATATTCGTACCAATACACGCTTCATAAAAGAAAGGCTTTAACAGGGAAAGCAAAATGCTCAAAAATTGTCCCTATCCACTCGGAAGCAACATTAACGATTTCCTCTTTTCTTCTCATTTTCCATTTCCTTTCTTCTCTTAAATTTTTAGTCGCTTCTATCAGTAGCTTTCGCAGGTTTTTCACACCGTTCTTCTGTGGGTGTTTTCCTGCTGGGCCATATTTTTCCTAAGAGAAGACTTCGTTTTTTTTAGCCCATATAATATCCATTTTTTTATTACATCGCTTTCTTTGAATGCCTCTTTCTATATCTTTATTAACTTTTTATAAATATCTTCTATTTTTTTTCTATATCATTATTAATTATATCTTTATTAATTAAAGGGTTAGATGGAAGAAGAGACAACCTAGTCTCAATCTCGCCCCGCAATAAAGACGTTTTATTGTTATCATTATTATTATGGTTGATTGTTGTCGATTGTTGACTGCTCTGTTTGGAATTTTAACGATACTCGCCTCGATCATTGTTTCGAAACGACATATCACCTAACAATGTTTGAGTAACAATACGACAAACATAATTAAATTTGAGTTCACTACGACGTTACGGACAACTATATTTTGCCAATCTAACCCTTTTATAAAACCATTCATAAATTTTAGTTTGTCAATCTTTTTGAATGTTTCAGTTAGAATGAAAACTTTATGCCATTATATTCTCGAGATTAGAAAAAGTAGTACTAACTTTCTTTATAAACAGTTTTTCATACCTGCAGCGGTGCTTAGCGTTCTACCACTCCGACCCCAAAGTCCCGGGTTCGAGTCCATTTAGCAAAATATCATTCTGACTCGATTGAGGTTAGCGTGACCAAAGTACCTCACCCCTCATCTCGCATAGTAAGCCTCACCTCCTGTGTTTTGCCCTACGCTATCGACAATTCTAATACCAAGAAAGGGATCAATGGTTAATCAATTACTATTATGTAGATGTAGAATTAGGAAAATTCCAAGGCCAATGTGCTTCACTTGCGTATCTTGTAGCTGTCTGACTCAAGTGAGGATTGCAAGGGCAAATAACCTCACTCGTCATATCTCCTAGTAAGCCTCACCTCCTATATTTTTCCCTACGCTATCAATAAGACTAAGACAGATATAAATGGTTAATCAGCTATCTAGCTAGATAAATAGTTACTCATTGTGCAGCACTTACGTATCCCACTCGAAGTTTTCTGACTCAAGCGAGGGAAAATTACCTCACTCCTCATCTAGCCTAGTAAGCCTCACCCCGTTTCACCCTTTGCTGTCAACAATGCTAAAGATGTGGAGGATTGAGCACCCCATCATATATCAACAGACCTTTACGTAAGCAGTGCCTGAATGACTCTTCGGGACGCCAGTAAACCTCTGGCCGGCCCTGTTCACACGAGTGGGTATCCTTCATTTTAAACCCCTGAGCAAACCGCGCATTCATCCTAGGCGTTAATTTCGGGAGGAAAAACAAACGCCTGTCGCCCTCCAACGCCGTACCGCAAAACGGTTCGCAAAAGTCAACACGTCTCCAGATTCGCACAGAAGCGAAATTTGGTTGGTAAATTTCGCCTTCGGTCCCCCCTCATTACTATACAATCCCGGCTATCATCTCGGAGCCACTCCACGACCGCCTCCCCCACGGCGACACTGTCTCCTGACGTCAGAGATCTTGCGAAAGACATTCGAGGAGGAAAGAGAGCACAGGCTTTCTGGGAAGGAGGAAAGATGCCCGCCGTACTACCGGCGTTGCCGTATCAAAAGCTTCGACTTGGCGCTACATGAACCTTCGAAACGGAGGCCCAAAATTACTCCCTGAAGAGCGAAACTGTATCATCAATCCTTCTACGAACTCATTAAAAACTTAGGTTAAATCTGCTACTCCTATATCTCGATGGAAGGAAATTCTGCATTTGTCTTTGCTACAGGAGGGAGAACAATGCATCAATCATTTACTACTGTCAACAGACAACCACTTAAAAACACAACAACTGACTAGCGGGAAGAGCAATTAACTTTTCCAACGATTAAATTAAAATCTTGTTATCGTTTATCGTACTCAACGATCGTTTTTTGCAACTACATTATTATTGTTGTTTGATTTTTCGTTCTCGCCGCAAAGTGACGGCGTTATGAGATGGAAACGGACTACTCTCAAGTTCCATACAATTATTATGATCACTTTTCTTCGTTTAAAAACGATCCGATTAAACGGCAGGTAATCACAATCACAGACTTTTGGATTAAATATTTGTTAACTCCTACGTTTAATTTTTACAGGTTGGTTACCATGTTTTTGGTTGTTGCGGATATTACCATGGGAACGATGCTTACATTCTTTAACTTCCATTGTATTTTTATTGCTAACTTTGTGCACTTATTATTATTGAATGCGTTACAGATGGACAAAGTTCGGTGGTAACTTATTACTATTTTACAATTATTTTAATATTATGCTATACAGTCATAGAGTGAAATATACAATGATAACTTCAATAAGGCAACGTTTTGCATATTACATGTCGTCTATATCTTGATGGACGAAACATATTTCGTTAATCTATTGACACAGGAAATCAATTAGATATTCCAGGATAAACGGAAAAGAAAATCTGATGTTACCGGGCGTCGAACCTAGATTCTCTCACGTGCGGGATGATATGCTTATTATAAAACGCCGAATCTCAGCAAAACTAAACGCTTTTCTAGAAAATGGAAGGTAAAAGGGTTTCGGGCTTAAGCAATATCCTATGCTTTAGTCCACGACGTTTACATAAAGGAGAATTACCGGACGATATCTGTCTAAAATTACTAAGAAACACGTTGAGGGTTTGTAAGTACACGTAGACTTGATTTCCAAACAATGACCGTCTCGGTAAAGTGCTGATAAGATTCAAAGGGAAAAGAATACTTGGTTTCCACAACTTCGACAAAATTTAGAAGTAGATACCGTTAAGGGGAGGTATAGTAAATCCATCGCGCTTAGAAAAATATGAAGGTGAAAGAGAAATCGAAAATGGCAAAAAGCGGCAACGCTGTACCCATCACCATACGAAGCGATCTGAAAGCGATCAAAACATCGTCACTGTTTCCGAAGTTCCGATCAGATGAAACCAAGGAAACGGCGGTGTAGTGCCTAACAAACGTAACGACATTACGGCAATGTTACTTGTAGACATTTAAGCATCTGAATCATGAATTCCCGGCGTCGTTTCAACTCTAGCTATTCTAAGAATTGCGTTGATTCATACACCGTTTCCTCTACGGGAGAAATATAAAGTAATTGGTGTTCATTGTTGAACCACTAACTAGATTGTTGGCAATAAAGAAGGTGCATGGACAATGAATAAGTATCGAATCCATTGTTAGTATTTCATTAACTAATTTAATTCGAAGCAAAGGCGATTATTTATTAATATACCATTTAAATGCATCAAAATTCACCAAGGCCGTCACTTTGTGGAATCTTGATGACTTCACGAGGAACTGTTGAATAAAACAAAGTTTTGAACGACTAAGAAAATTATGTTCACTAATTGTTGTTCAAAAACTTGTTTTATTCAACAATTCCTCATAAATGCATTACGAAATACAGGAAAAATGCACGGTTTGACACTAATACAACAAACTAAACACAAAAAGATTAACACAGAATTATGAGCCGCTATTGTTACCGTGAAAGGAATGTGTTCATGATGAAAAAAGTGAGAAATATATAAATAAATATAAGTGTAGAAGTGAATGATAATAGAAAATGAATTATGAGGAATTAATGGACTCATCTTATCTCCCATAAGACAGAGACCTTAAGATTAAATATAAAATTTATGCAATCTTTCCACCAATTAATTAGATATTGGTATGTACCTCAGAACCTCCAAACTCAATCCTTCCAACACTTCCTTTACATTTGGGACGATTACTTTATAATGAGCCAAGGTTATTAAGCCAATTAGCCAAGGCTATTGTATTTTTTGAGCTTCAGGATGAAATGTAACAGCCTGAAAACTGTATGCCTTGCGTCATGATTAAAGGGATGTCTTTGCAGAAATAACCACCGACGCGAGGGCATTCATCAAACCAATCCCACGAAAATAGGTCATTTAAAAGATTGAGACCCAAATCCAGATCAAACCAGGCTCCAGAGATGTCCAAATAACGAACTGAATTCTAGAGCATCACTTTTATTCCCCTGAAATACATTCATACGAGACCTAGAAGTATAATTTGACTTCGATACTGGAGCTCCTCGTTTAAATTGCAAGCGGCGCAACAGAAAACAGACCTGCAGCATTTCGGAAGTCACCTGACCTGCATTTACCGTTACCTGCACCTGAGAAAATTGCAATGAACTGCGATAGGAAGAGAGTGAAACTGGGCTTAATTAAATAGAATAGAATAGAATAGAATAGATCTCGTTAAAACTATAACTGGCATCTTATATATGAAGTAGAATGTTTGTATGTGCGTGTTTGTATGTATGTTTGTCCGGCTAAAACTCGAGAACCTGATGTCGCAAATCTTTCAAACTTTGGAGATTGTTAAATGCCTTCATACAGATAACAGGCTGCTTTAGGTTCGCCTAACCGTCCCCGGTTCGACTGCAGACGTTTAAAACTGTTTCCATAAGAAATGCATGTGTACCTCACTTTTACCGCTTGCAGGGTTTATTTCGTTTACATAATTAAATCAGAAAGAATAGCCGTACGAAATTGAGAGAAGCGCCATAAGAAGGAAAATTGAATGAAGATTCTTCTTTTGGTCATCGAATAATGTTTTCGGTTCAAAATTACGAGAATTGATCGGTAAAACAGATACTTCTGTTCGGTCTAACAGTTGAGCATTACGGAAGCTGGCAGGTTAGAATAGCTAAGGATGGTAGTGTTAATATCTAAATCTAAGATAAATCCTGCATTTGCTACTGCAGTGTGAACATGATGATGACTGATCAAGATACTTTATTTATTTATTTATTAAAATCTGCATTGCAATTTGGCCGGTGGCAACGCTGGAGGGAAGTATAAAATTTTGATTTGAAAACTGCTTCGCATTCGCCCAAATGACTTAAGAGTAAAAGCTAGAGAGAATATAAGAAAGGATAGCTTGACGCGCTACGACAATCTGAACTTGGAGCAATATCCCCTGGTGAGAGTAAAATGATATAAATGCATTAATGCATACATATCTTAAAGGCTGTTTTCTTTTGGGGCAAACAGGTAATAGGTTTCGCTTATTCGCGATACTTGTCCTCTATTTCCTCTTAGTGTACTTAATAATGAAGTATCAAACTGGGATTTACGGATAGCCGAGTGGGTAGCGCGTTCGACTACGGTGAAAGCGGTACCGGTTTCGAAAAAATTACAAATGGCCGTTTACACTACATTACAAATCGACGAGATAATTCAGGAGAACGACTGTTTAAATAAGATTTATCACATCACAAAATGTTTTGTTCGCAGGAACTAGAAGCTATGAGCGGAAGAAGAACAGTACTATTAAATTCGGATATTTCTGTGAATTGAATGGAGATCGGAAGAAGAAACGTTCATCTCTGAATATTATGAAAATGGGAGAATACTTACGGGAGTGCCGGTGGAATTACGAATGCTCGTCATAAAGAATGAACAGAAGTCACTCACCTGCAAAGAAATAAAGAAAAATCATTAGTAAACATTAATCAAAGAGGTCAGAACTAGTTAAATAATATGATTTTAAAATTCAGTGCCATTTAATTCAATAAAATTCACAGGAACGATCAGGAGAGGTACTGACAAATTTTTATTAACGTGGACTTCGGGCTAAAGTCCCAAAAACTACATATGTACTCCGACTTTCGGCGCATGGCAGGGGGTGCGTACACCACGACTCTACTTCCCTAATCGATTACTTTCGCGTACGGTTCGCGGAAAAAAATGAATTCTTGAATCGATTCGTTCTAGCATCTATTTCCCTGATCTTTATCGCAGTATCGAAACGGTAACAGGTAGGACGGATAATATTTCCAACATATTCTATGAATGTACTTTCTCTGAACTTTTTAAATAAATTAAGCCTTTATTTAAACCTTCTTTCTTCTAGAGATTCCCATCCTGCGTCCTGAAGCATTGGAGTAACGCTCGCTGATTTATCGCAACAATTTTTCGCGAAACGCATCGCCTTTCGCTGTACTTTTTCTGATTCTCTTATAGAACACATCTCGGCAGGATCCCATACACGCATACTTAAAGTGAGGCCTAACTAACACAACGTAACATCGCACACGAACTATTTCATTGTTCCTACCGAGCCTCCACTAACAACTGACTGTATAAAAACCTAAGTTAGAACTAGAAAAAATACACCACAGCAAGAAAACACCCGCAAGAAGGGGGGTGTGAAAAACCTGCGAAACCTACTGATAGATAATTAAGTCTTACGGAAAAAGCACGTTAAATAGTTAAAGGCAGCACTCTAATTAGTTAGTTAAAGGTAGTACTGTAACAGTATGCTATGGTACAACGTCCCATTCGACAAAAAGAGGATGGACTGAACGAAAATGCACGGATTGTTACCACAAGAATGCGTGAATGGACCAAACAAAAAATGTTAACAAATCCTTTCACAGAAATGCGCGAGGACCTAAAGCAAATATCTCGGATACAGCAAGAGGAGATGGAAAAGAAGATTCCGAGAGCCTCGGAGGGGCCCCTTGATGATTCCGAGTTTAAAATTGTGTGCTCGGCAGAAGGCTCGCAAAAAACACGCGGTGGCCTTGGGAAGCTTCGAGTGAAGCGCATAGGCGTCATAATTCTGCGAATATCAACTCCCTAAAAACCACTTCTTTAACGTGCTTCCATATACGACGAACGTAAAAGGGGTACCCGAATAACTAAGCAATAGCGTTTCTACTGGTCCTGTTATCTTGATGAATGAAATATTTATCACTTGTCTTTTGGTACGGGATAGGGGAAAATGTATCTTTTATACACTTTTATCTCGGTCTTGTTCATGGCTGTGGTGATATGAAAGTTACTGAGGTATGAGTTATGCTGAACAATAGCATTAATTAAGGATTCTCCTTATGCAATGTCACGGATAGTTTTACTCGTAGAGCCATTCTGTGGGCTTGTTCTGCTTACAGCATTTTGGCTCAGTGAGGAAAGCTAGGGCGAACTACCTCACTCCTCATCTTGCCTAGTAAGCCACATAACCCTCTCCTAGCTATTCGTAGCTAATGTAGCAGGGGATGAGGTCCCAACCGGCCTTCTAGTAGGCTTATGAAGTACTACGAAATTGCAATACTTCCAAAAGTTAATCTGGCAGAAAAATGAACAAATTTCGGAGAGGAAAGCAAGGGCAAACTACCTCACCCCTTATCTTTCCTAGTAAGCCTCATTTCCCTCTGGTAGCCGACGGTATAGGGGATAAGATCCCAACCGCCTTCGGGCTGTATACTTTACGGACAGCGTTTCTACTTGGCTTTGGCACTTCGTAACTGGTTAATCACGCGCAAGGCGGATGATCTTTATCTAAAACGCGAATGAATCAAACGGTGACGCCGATCGCAAAAGAAATCAACCCACGATGCATTTCCTCATGGTAATTACATTTCAACACTCTATGACGAGAAGTTTAAATGACGTGACTAACGAACGCTAGGACTAACGTAACGACCAACAATCTATGTGCAATAGTACGTGGATATTTGAAAAAGATCCCTCATTGTCGTTCGGAAAAAGCTATTGTTGCGTGTCATTGTTGAGTGCGTGCATCCGACCAAACATTATTGAATACCTCCAACAATGACACGCGACAATGCCCATCTATATTGTTTCAGTTAGAAATCACCCAAATCGTGGTGCACTTACAGAACTTATGAACCCTGTAAGTGAACATAGTGGTATCTATATAGGTGTGTAACGTAAATAAATGTATGAATAAACTTCACAGAATCAGGCGAGGTGTTGTGGTAATCCATAATGGAAAGAATCTTCGAATAATTTGTACTTTTACCACAAATTTTACCAAAATTTGTGGTAGAAGTACAAATCATTCGTAGATTCTTTCCAAATGTATGAATGTTGAGCTGAACGTGAGAGTGAGGCTGTCAATGCATCAATCAACTACAGTTTATGTACACGTGAAATGTGAATGGAAGTTATGGTCACAGATGGAATGTAAACGTATATAACTTGCCATAATAGTTCTGTGTTGGGATTAAGTACCGTTATCCGGTTACAACTAGTTCCTATAGTTATTTTATAATTTATTCCATTATTATATTTGTAGCAACTTTTTTAGCAACCTTTTAACAAAGGAAGGAATTTGAAAGCGAATCACTAGAGTTCTGATTAGCAATTCAGTAGTGTTATCTCAATATATGTATCAAATTTGACGTTTCCATGGTACCAAAAGTGTTATTGAAACGTTGTTTATTTTATTAAAACGTAATTCATAATAAAAATAGTAAATAACAGCCATAGTAACCTGCACTACAGCGGTGACTGGCTGCCGAGAAATTCCTAACGACATGAATACGAAACAAGTATGATTAATACAGTCTGACAAGTTCGCAGAAGGTTAGCGTTCTGCGTTTAATAAGAGGAAACCACTTCCGCGGAAGCCATTTTGAAAACCTTGGAAACGATATATCTATCAAAACAACACCAAGCCAATGAGAAGGTTATCAAGATATCATAAGCTTGTCGCACATATATTTAACGATGTTCGAGCGGCATGAGATAAGAAATTAGTGATTTCCACTGATACGATGAAAATTTGAGTCTACAGCATGTTTTGAACGATGTACAGATCTGCGAACTGAAAAGCGGAAATTCCAGTGTTACACAACATGAGTAAAAAATAAACAAACAACGGGAATCGAAAGTCCTCCTTGGAAAAACGTTTTTTTTTTTTGCCGTGGAATTCCACAATTTCACCGCCTACAGGGTAAGTTTTAAGATGAACCAAAGCCTAAAACGCCTATACAATATTTCATAACAACTGATGATTAAATGCAACCGAAAGCAAAATCCTACAGATTAGTTTGCTCTTATTATTTATAAAGATCTGCGAATGAAAAGATGGTCCATTCACAATCTTATGAGGAATATTTAACCATAATAACAATCGTCGTGTATATACATATGCATGCTTATCAGATGCCAGTAACTTTCGTGGAAAATAAATGTATATTTTACGTTCGGTAGTAGACTTTTATTCTTTTTATATATATTTTTTTTAAATCGTAATGTGTAATCGAGAGAATTGTAATTAAAAGAATCGAATAGAGTATTTTTCATCTTCGAGGATTGCCATCGATTCAAAAATCGCGAATTCTTAGAAAAACCACATCCATTTTTCGAGAGTTTTTCGTTTTTGTATACACGTCGTAACCATAGCGACCGATCGCCGTAGTCGAAAAAATCGTAATCACCCATTCACTCTTCGAGTCTGCGTACAATTAAAGGAGGAAAGCTATAATTATCTGAACAATCGATCCAAAAGAATTCAAAACAAAAGAATAAATGGATACACAAGCGATGATAATTATTTTACTGGTTTGACTTCACATACGCCTTTCATATGGTACTCATTCCTTCGAGGACAATTTAATTTACTTAATCTACAACGAGCAGTTAATTATCGTTAAGAATTCTACGAAAATTTACAACGTTAACCAAATAATTAGCATTTTACGATTTAAAAAAACCTTACGAACTGTCTTAGGACATTTTGCCGCTATTTTTGATGGCGCTCGCAACTAGTGATTATTTAATAACGATAATAATAAATAATATAATAACAATANTAAATAATATAATAACAACAATAACAATAAAAATTATAATTATAATGCGACTTTATTTGGACGAGATTGAGGCTATCAAGTATCTTCTTACATCCAACCCTTAGTCATTTGAAATTTAAAAGTGATAGGTCGAAAAATGTTCAAAGAAGAAAACAACCTTGTGGGTTTAAAAACAACAGTTAGTATTTAGGAAAACACCCAGGTGGGGTGCGAAAAACCTGCTAAACCCACTGATAGCTAACTAACTTTTAAGGAAAGAGCAGGTTAAATGACATCAGAAAATGAAACAAATGGTACAGATACATCATTTCAACAGGAAATAAATAAATAACGATTCAAGAGTCGAATGCGTCATTATTCGATAATAATCGAAACACAATTAACGATCCACTGGTCCTTAGCACCGATTCCACTAGGAACGGAGCCTTTAGAAGCACCTTTAAAAACTGCATATCAACGAGACAAATCCTTGAGAAGGAAAAAGGTCAAGTTTTCGTATGCAAGACTACACCCGGCAGAAAAGAGCAGCGAGAGAAAGGTCTCCCAACGCTTTGTTTACCGCATCGCAAAGCCGTCGCCCAAGATAACCAGCCTAAGAAGCGATACAAATGGATAATCCTCCGTAATTAATCTTTATGTGAATCAGAGAGGGAGGCTCTCCTCTTCCGCCACGTAAGGACAGGAATAGCGCATTCGCTTGGCTGCTTCGCCGAAAATCGAGGACAAGGGCAAATAGGCATCGCGAGTACTCACACATTCTGCTCCTGCAAAAGGAGCGGAGATTAAAAGAGAGGCGTCTCTCTTAAAGGCCTCGGATTCAGATCCCGAGACGAGAAAGGCCACGATGAAGAGTATCAATGCCCATGCATGAAACAATCGACGAATATGGTCAAATGTGGACGTCTCGAAAAGGTGGGGCATCTGAACATTGGATTCCTTTCAACGAATATGGAATTTATTGGCAGAGGAGTTTTAAATTTACGGTGATGAAAGCATGAGAACAATTGTGATGAAAAACTGAATTGAAGATACTCAAAGATATACTAAAAGTGCATAAGTGTTCTACACAATCCCTCAGTATCCCGATTGTCGGCGTTTTCATCCAAATCAGGACACGATAGAACATAGACCGGGACCTTAACTCTGCACCGGGACAGTCCCGGTCAAAACGGGGCGTGTCCGACCCTTAGTGTACACACATATGGTTGCATTACTCTCTACTTTTCCACCTTTCGGTAGGTTTATGTTCCGTAATATTTCCGACTAAACGCCATTTCTTTCGTTTCTATGGTAACTTATCCTACCCTTAATACCATCTAACAACTTTTGTCATTATTTTCCCTTGTAATCTAGCCTCAATTCCATTCTTTAGCAATCCCTCTCAGTATTTGACTCGTACTAAAAATATACATGGATAATATATTTTAATGAGCTTATCGACTGCGTAGATATGCTCTTCTTTTGTTAAAACGTATTTTAGCAATTACTGTCGTCAGGTTTGCGCAAGTTTTTATACACCCTTTCTAAGCGGAAGCTACTCCGCTATGGATATTTTTTTCCTTAAGGGTTTTGTACATTTTTAATTCCACTATAAGATACCTCTTTCAAATTAATTACAGTAAATTGATGATGAGTTAGAAAGGAAGGGTAGACTTTCAACTAGAATCCCGCCCAAATGAAGACGTTTTTGTCACAGTAAAATATTAAGTATCAAATTAAATAGGATATTTAACATACGACCCCAGAAAGTAAGGAATGGCTGCTTAAATTAATACCGTAAAGTACTCGGCTCGAAGGAAATTTTGAACCTAAATCCTTCCACTATACGCTATGAGCAGCTTGGGGGAGGGAATGGGGCGAAATATTAGGAATGAGGTACTTGCTTCCATTGCAAAGTGTTTGCTTTCTTCGGTGAGACAGAATGCTGTGCGTGGGAAACTTCCACGTGACTGCAACACAATAATTCTATGTACAACACATTTCACGGTATTCAATAAGAAAAGACCTGAATTAATTACATTATTCAACCTAATACCTCAGCAGCTTTTAATTTATCACATATAAACGATATTTCGATATTTTCATATTACCTTTAATATTCTCATTTATCATATATTACTGCCTACTTCTTATAATTCAAATCCAACATCTGTTTTTGTCAGAATTTTTGTAAGACTTATGCATTTCTTTCTGTATGCTTTTCTTTTTTCCCCTTTTTTTAAGCTTTGTTACTGACACTTTTCTTTTACTAAATTTCCCCTCTTATTTTAATTTTTTTAGTCGCCACTGTCAGTAGGTTTAAACCCATATAGTAGTTCCTTCTTTTATTGCCTTCTTTTTCAGTTTAACTCCCAATACCTCTTTCTTTCTATGTACAATGACTAAAGGTTAGATGCAAGAAGAGATTAATTAGTCTCAATCTCGCCCATAAATAAAGACGATTTATTATTATTATTATTATAAACAATACGGAGACGACAGTAAACGAAAGATTTAAACATCACCATGATGTACGAAAGTCCCTTCTGGTATCGCGGTGACTGTGTGGGTCACATAATCGTTCGTGAATATTTGCAACATTTAGCTCCGATTAAAATCCAATTCGCACATAATCCCGATTCTACAGCAATCATGAATTTCCCCCTCGTTTCCTCTCCCTTTGAAACCGCCGCCAATCGGCAAGTGGCGCTGACTTGGGAAGTGTTTATCGACTGCTGAAAGTAGGTCCAATGCCTGCTGTCTGCGTCTCCTCTTATAATACCAAGGAGGCCTTTTTTTTCGTCGAGACGCCCCCTGCGGTTGACGATCTTCTCTCCGGAAGTGTCCGCCATCTTCGTTCGCGGCGGTATTATGCCGACGACTTCCGGTGGCGGATGCCTCGAACGAGCTGGGATATTTCTGCTTGCGACCCGAGTGAAAAATTAAACCATAGATGGGGAAGGTTTCTATGTCACAAAGACTACAATCGAAGCAAATTTCAAGGCTAATGAGACGTTAATCCGTTCAATTTAATTAGTCGTCTTACACATTGTTATGTATTGTTGTTGTACTGAGCTATAATTTCGATTCCATTGTTACGTATTGCTATGGCTTCTCCGACAAAATAAATCCAGTGTCTCCGAACCATTCTGTACGGACAGAAAAATACTGACGTTGAGAATTTCAAATGCTGAGGTACCTCGGCCATGGGTACTACAACTTTTTCAGGGATTCTCATGCCGTCCGATTCAGATTTGGCAGAGAAAGAATTATTTAAGCCCAATGTTTCTCAAGAATAACAAAAAATAACGCATCTTAGCGAACATACGGCGATATTTCGTATTCCCCTTCCCGACTTGTGAAGGAAAGGAGGTTCGTATTACAAACGTATGAGAAAATGACCATCCCCGGTCTCAAGACATACCAAAGTCTAAGTATCAATCTAAGTACACGAATACCCTGAAAGGCGTGTCGAGCGATATCGGCGACATATCATGGCTGAAAATATTTGATATATTTTTATTTTTTATAATCGAACAATTTTAATAGTTTTCTACTAAAAATTGCGAAAACGCCGATTATATAAATCGATCCTTTGTTGACGTTTGTTTATTGACATACTGTCCCCATGACGACCAATGGTTGTTAAAGGCGTTATTCCGTCTACGCCCATTTTCTACAAGTGTCTTTGCACTGAGTAAGGAATAAACAAATTTAAAAAAATCAATTTATGAATTATTATTATGAATAAAAAATTATGAAGTCAACGATTATAAAACAACGGTAATTGATTCAGTCTGTTGATTTAACGTGTGTTATATTTTACAGCGTTCCACAGAATACAATTTTTTACAAAAATAATAATAACTTCCACAATTATAGCAGGAAGCTAATCTCAATTACATCCAAATTAATAATTAATTAACAATAACAAAGGACGAACACACACGACCATTCCCTGACCGGTAAAAATCCGACTATCCGGGATTCGAACCCGGGGCTTTCGGGTTGGAGTGCCTAGCAGGCTAACCACTCCGCCACTGAAGTCAATTATCATCATTTCAGAGTTTTGAACAGTAATTAAAATTTAACATTTAAAATGAAAGCGAAAACAATCCAAGGATAGATTGCCTCCGGAAAATATGCCGTCATTTTTGACAAGTTTCAAGTAAGAGTTAATAAAAATCACGAAACGAGAACTCTATTTAAAAAAAGTAATTAATTCCGTCGTGAATGCAAGGAAAAGAGGCTCCCGAGCCAAAAATTTTCCAACTGAAAACGCCGCATCGATCTAAATTCCTTGAATTCATGCATGCGGACGTGATCCAGTTCGGGCACTCCGGGTCTAGTAGCTGAAAGGAGAGAAAAAAAACCTCCCGAGCCGAATAGCAGGCTAACAAATCCATCTCCGCAGTGAGTTTAAACACCTTCTCCTGTGGGAAAAGAGCCGGCGGAAGATCGAGAGGAGGTCATGACGAGGGGGCGGAAGACAATTCAGCCCACAGTTCTAATTCCAACTACTGCATTCGGATTCCATTTCCGCGCATTGTACCAGGCACGTTAATACCTATTCGTCATACTAGGAAGAAGCGGCTGCGATGATCGCAGCTCTATCAACGGGACTAGGCGTCCAGGGATGACGCCACGTTTTAAGCGGATCATTCACGAAAGAAAATTTTCCATCGACAACCCCGAGCATCTTCGTTAAACGTGTACGACTGCGAACGATCATCATAATCTTATATAAAATTAGCTAAGCGCTTCGGTACTTATCTATGCATGTGTACATTCGACTAAAACACACCTCACAGCCTTATAAGTCAATAAACTTCAAAGTGATTTCAATTACTTAGCTCCATGAACCAAGATAAGTACGCAGGAATATGAATACTTAACAAGGAAAAGGGTTTTAGGTACTTGGCACGATAAGGCGTGCACCTAGGAAAATTCACAAGGAGAAACGGACGGACGGGTTCCGTCAGACTTTTTTTCATGAATACTAAGTTGGTATCGCATCGAATCTCGAAAGATACCTCACTTAATCGATCTATCGAACCCGATTGGTTATCGAGAGAGTAATAAACATTAGAAGGATACAGGGGCGAATTTAAGCTTTCAGAGGCACTGGGCGCTCAGATTAAGGCCCCCACTTACGAATTATGAGTAGAAACAAGAAGTTTTTCATAAATAAACAAAAATTCATCCCATAGAAACGGCCGCTTCACAACAGCAAGAATAAATAAACAAGTTTTGCTTTACAATGCTTAGTATTTCTATAGATTACAAAGAACGATGGAGACTTTACAATCTACTACATATTATTATAAACATGTTCAACAAATATATAACCCTTTCCCGAAGCGAAAAACCATAACAATTTTACTGATAATTTATTAGCGAAATCTTATCGAGGCCCCCATAACCCCTTAGCTAGCGCCTATTGCGCGTTATTACGAATCCTTCCCTGGACAGAAACAACCATTCTTTCACCCAAAATTAATCAACATCGAAAATTAGACCTATTTTCACCCAATAGAGACTAATTTATTTACGACTCACGACAGTCGATTGATCTATCGGATGCTGAATGATACTAGATTGGTCTTGACTGCGCTTAGAGATGCAATCAGTGAATGATATGACTTAAATAACTCCTAATATTTAATTTCAGCTTAAAAATTACAAATGATCCATGGAAACATTGTCAGAAATTAGTGTAATGGGACCTCATCCCCTCTACCATCAGCTACGAAGAGCTAGGAGAGGGAAATGAGGCTTACTGGGGAAGATGAGGAGTGAGGTAGATTGCCCTTGCTTTCCTCGCCGAGCCAGAATGCTATAAGCGGAACAAGCCGACCTTAGTGATGCACTGGCTATAAGAGTATAACTTTTAACGTAATTACACAAGGAGAAAACTTAATGCAATTATTCAGTATTAATCAGTACCTCAGTGGCTTTCGTATCAATACAGCCAGGAACAAGACCGAGACAAAAGTATATATGTAATAGATACATTTTCCTCCATCCCGTACCAAAAGACAAACGATAAACATTTCATTCGTCAAGATAAGTGATCATAGAATATAAGACATCTTTTCGTGTTCACAAAGGAGAACCGATTCATAATACATTCACGTCAACTAGCTACACATGTTCCGAATTTAAGCTTCAAGTCGTGAGACAGTCTCGAAGAACTATCCAGGCTAACTTATTTGCGACCCGTCTAGTCATCCTGGGCATCCTGCAACACCCGAAAAGCACCGCTGTCGATCTGGGCGGTTCTGGCTCCCCCTGCATGCGAAAAACTTAACCGACGCCCCCACGAAAGCGAGGCGGAAGGAATGAAACAAAAAGTTCGAGTCCGGTTTCTCGCCATTCGCGAGAACTTTTGCCAAAGCATCTGAACCGGTGCCAGAATATGCTCAATTCCTTGAAGATTACGGCCCGCAGAGCCACCTACCCGAAGTATTTCCGAACGGCTATCGATCTCTATGGATACGATTGTTTACCACGAATATACATCCTTGGATTCCACTCGCAGTATATTTAACCCGTGCAGTATGGCTGGAGATCTAGATTGAGCGCCCGAGCCAGAGGGGAGAAAAAAAACATATGCCGCTAATACGTACCCAGACTCTGTACTAGAACGAAAACAGTAAACAGCTCCTCAAGGGGTTCAAAATTGAGAGGTAAAAGCTGGCCTTGGACGGTGGTAAGCACTGAGTCTTTGCAGAGCGTATTAAGAGGGCGAGAGTTCTGTGTCAAATAGCTCCTGCATAAGATTTACATTTCGGACAACGAAAACACGTTAAATAAGAACCTCAGGATTAATACGTAGAGGCTACGCAGTGTTTTATTGCCGGGAAAAGAGAAAAAAGGACGGATGAGAAGGTTTCGCATACTAAATCTTTTGAAGAAGTGGCTGTACGTAAGAGCGGCTGAGCTAGAACGCACCCAAACATGGTTGAGATAGATAAGCTTGGGGATTTCCATGATATAAATCAATTCCAAAGATGGTCGAAGAAGATAGAAAAACAACAGAAATCGGGCATTTTCAAACACACCCACAACTGAGGAGAAAGACAAGATTGGTGTAATTGGTGATTGGATTTGCATACTTGCGTTAACGTGATTACATGTATACCGATCGTAGTGAGAAATAATACACTTTTTACTCACTTTTTGCGTCAACATATTTTATCAAGTTCCCACCAAATCTTCGCTGAATAAATGATTGGTTGACGAGAAAAGGTGGTGAATATCGACACCGAACAAATTCTCTACTTGAGACCTGCGAATCACGACTTTCCTTTGAATAGTTCATGTACCCCAAGATACAAGCATGCGCATCTATTGAGTTTAATGCATCCATCCCGCAGAAACGTAGGCCACGCCTCCATTATAACGCCTAAACCTGAAAATATCATGAATGTAAGTAAGTTCCTAATTAAGACCTACAGAGTCAACAATTTATAAATAAACAATAAAATTTCGCGAGTTATTTTTCGTAAGTTAGGCCTCATCCTGAGTATGCGTGTAGTGTATGGGACCCTGCCGATAAGTATTGTATTCGGGAATTGGAAAAGTTGCTGCGAAAGGCGGTAAGTTTTGTGAAGAATTGCTACCATAAATCATCGAGCGTTACCCCGATGCTTCAGGATGCAAGAAGGGATTCTTTAGAAGTCAGAAGATTTCAACAAAGATTAATTAACTGGAAAAAATTAGGGAAAGCACGTTCACAGATGATGTAGCCGATATAATGCGTCCACCATGTTACACAGGCCCTTCTGACACTGAGAGAAAGATCAGGGAAATAGATGCTAGAACGAATCGATTCAAGAACCCATTTTTTCCACTAACGATACGCGAAAGTTATTGATTAGGAAAATAGAGTCACGGTGCATGCACCCCCTGCCACACGCCGGAAGGCTGCTCGTAGGGTACCTACATAGACAACAATCGAGAACACCTCCTGTTAAGACAATTTAAATAATAATGCAAACAGAATAACAAATAAATTTTTAAAAACATAATAATACGTAACAATGTAAATAATGTAACAATGCGGAAACACGAGCTATAAATATCAACGTCCAAAGACTTCCAGTCTTTTCGATCATCTCTCATATCTTCGTCTTCAATATTTAGCCCATTTAATACATTTAACTATAGGCAGCTACGAAGTTTTCAAATAAGACGCATACAGATATTATATAGTACAGCAATAAACATACAACTCCCCTTATAATCTCGCAAACGTGACTGAAGCTTTGCCCGCAATGTCCACCATTATTAAACCCACAGTCAAATGCCACCTGTTGTCGCTGCACCCCATCTCTCGGCAGAGATCAATAAAACTACTTGCGAAGTGTACTCCAAGTCGTCTGGCTGAACTTATCTGGGACAAACCACCACTCCCGACCGAATGCTCACATATTCCCCGCTCTGAGAACTTATGATTTAGTCAATGATAGAGAATTACTGGAGAAGTTAAAACGGCAACGAAAATTAGAGGATAAGCTCTCTATTTGAAAAAGATATATGAATATACTGTCTGTAATATATAAATAACTCTACTCAAGTCTACTGGAAAGTAGATGCATTTTTTGCTGAGATCATTTAAAGTATGACGCTCCACCATAATAGTCTTCCTAAACGTTAAACCACTAACAAGTGGGAAATAATGTAATATTTAATGATGACGAAATGATGTAACGAAAAAGTTACTATGCTTACTTAAGTTACTATACAAAAATTACTATGCGACATGTATCTTTATCATTGTAAAATAATAAAAAATTATGAAACGCAGGTACAGGATGGAGAAAAACTTATATTTCGCCTACTTTTGTCAATCAGACCCGTATCCAAGGAAACGAATTACTTGAATTAACTTTAAGAATAAATACATCCAATCTTATTCATGGTTAACATGAAAATGAGGAATGAGTGATGCTGAATAACGGCAATCATCCTGGTTATCCCTTATCGAACGGCAAGAAAACTGCTATTCATACGTTCATTACGATGCACTTGAGTGGAGATTTTTTCGTCTAAATTTCTTGCAAAGTGAAGTGCCGAGGCCAAACTACTTCAATCCCCACCCTGCCAACTCGGCTCATTCCCTCACTAAGCCTTAAAGAGCTAACGTAGATCCAAGAATGCCTTGGGCTGATAACACCCAGACAATATTCAAATGCCTGGATGATGATGATAATAATGATGATAATAATAAAAATCTGTAAAGATAGTACCAATCATACTTTCATCAACTGGAATAAATCCAAAATCATTGCATAACAGCTTAATGGAGATAGGCTTAAGACCGAAAAGCTATATCTCCCTACAAAAATCTGTAATTCTGGACACCTGCTCGATAACAAGAAAATTTCTCTGTAATCTGTAATCATAATCAATATAATAAGAAATACCATAAAAAATGATAAGAATATAGGAACATGTGACTTGGTGAACACCCGTCACAGGTTCAAAGATAACACAAAATGTGAGAATAAAACCATAATAATAATAATATAAACAACAACTCCTCTTTATTCATGGGCGAGAATGAGACGAATTAGTCTCTTCTTACATCCAACCCTTAAAGAGGGAGAACGTAATTATGGAATTCTGACGGCAAAAATCCACCTGCAATCCAGACTAGGTAATTTATCAGGGCCGTATCCAAAGAAACGGACTACGTTTTTAACGGCATCTTCAGGATTAATATAGGGAACACGTGAGAAAAAATCATCTTATACAGGTAACTTACTTCAAAATGAAACGGCTTAGAATAGTTTAGGATGAAAAAGATAGAGAAACCGGGTGAAAACCCGATTCAAACCAACAAATTTCAACCTGAATTTCCACCTCGAGCAAAGTATTATTTTTAAATCACTTACAATCAACCTGCGTAGCCAAAACCGTGACCCAAATGCTCAAAAACTGACCCCCAATGTGGAAAAATACGCATTCGATAAATATTTAAGCGATCTTTCTGATTCACTTATGCAACTCTCTGTTGTAAGCGGATATGACGAGGTTTTTTATCAGTCCACGCCAGTTGGTAAAAATTTGATATACTGCCAACTTTCGCTGTACAAATCAGATCACCATAAATATTTGTCGGATGAATGAGAACTATCACAAGAAGGAACTAGGAACGAAATCGCGAAGATATCAAAGACGCGTTTCCCACGAAAAAGGGATCCTCAGAGCGAGAGCGTAATTATGAAATTCTGACGTCAAAATCCACCTGCAATATAGACTAGGTAATCAGGGACGTATCCAAGGAAACGGAATACGTGTTTAACGGCATCTTTAGGAATTGATACATCGTCTATCGCAGTCCCACAATGCATAGTTTCCATCGTATGAAAAGTAGCTCCTTACAATATGGCCGCCTTCAAAAAATCTCGTTGATTCTTGAATTCCAATACATTACGTAAAGGTAATAGGTCGTTTGGATCATTACAACTCTGGACCAATCGATCTCTAGAGGGGCAATCCTCTAAGATTCGGAATGTACGCCGGACGATTTTGTGAACGGTAAAAAACAGGGTGATATTCGTTCTTAAAAAATTTTCCAAATTGCATGAACCGAAAATGAGATGAAACGATTTTGCTATCGGGTGTTTTTTTTCTATATATAAAACTTCGTGGGGTCAAAAACTGAGTCCTAATTCCCGCCATCAGGACAGCTTCTGAATATGCAACTGGACTTACTTCATAGCGAACGAAATTTGTTGGTTAATGGAAATTCAGATTGTGCAACATTAACTAAAAAATGACGGTGACATTACATTCGGAAAAATATATTGGGCGGGTAGGATCAGGAGCGTTACCACGGCTTTGTTGTAGCATATTGTTGTTTACGGCATACTAAATGTTAGAAAAGCTCCGATTATTTTATCAAAATTCTCACACTTTTGAACAGAAAACAATATTCGACGACCAAATTAAGAATCTTCATCCAATTTCCCTTCTCTTGGTACATGTCTCGATTTCGTGAGACTATTCTTTCTTAGTTAATTATTGCAAAAGAAACAAACCCTGCAAGCAATAAAAGTGAACTAAAATGGATGCGATCGGATTCAACAATGGAATCAGTCGTCAGGGGGACCGTTTGTTTACAACCACAAAATATCACAAAATGTTCGTCTATTTTATCAGAATTCACGCAATTTCGAATCGAAAGAGATGTTCCACGGCCAAGATAAGAATTTTCATCCAATTTCCCTTCGTTTGGCGCTTGTCTCGATTTCGTACGACAATTCTTTCTAATTTAATTTCGCAAAAGAAATGAACCCTGCAAGCGATAAAAGCGAGTTTTACATGCATTTCTTATGGAAACAGTTTCAAAGGTCTGAAGTCCAACCTGGGACACACAGGTGAATAAAAATTAGCCCATTATCTGTCCGGGGAAGTCATTTAACGATCTTCAAAGTTTGAAAGCTGTGCGACATCTGGTTCTCGAATTTAAGGCGAACTTACTCACATACAAACTTTCTGCTTTAAGTACATAAGTATCGGACGATAAAATTACTCGATAAACCAATCGCGTTGAGAAGTTGGTAACATCGGAAATTTCGTGGTAGGCCAAGAGCTTCCTTGTGGTAGACCGTCCGAGGAGCTCCGGGTTTACACCACCGCCTCCACACACATTCACACCATAAGCAACAGGTCTGTAAGTATCTCGGCATAGACCAAACATTAGCAGTCTCGTACCTTCTCGAAGACGCATTCACACCGCCTGCGAGAGTTACGAAACCGAAAATATTTCGCTGCATTTATATGTCATCGGATCAGTGGCCAATCCGCTCTCAAAAGTCCTCTCGGGAATTCAGCAGTTGGTAACTTCCGATCGTAACAGTCGCGCCTCACGGCCTGGAATGAGGTGTTAATTGCAAAAATTATTGTCGCTTAGCAGAGGCCCCCGAGATGCGCCTCGGGGCGATTATCGCCGATCGAAACCTTCGCACCTTACGCGCGCACAGCCTGTCGCGATCCGCATTTTCGATCGCGAATGTTGACCACTTGTTCTTCCAGAGCCGAAATTCGAGTCGAGCGAAGAAATTTCCAAGTCCACGCGCACTTTGGGCTTCTAAACAGATGACGATTCGCCAAACGCGCTCCAAAATTTCCGTTGCGATGCATCAAACGCACGAAGATGGGCTAATGACAGTTGCATAGCAACCGCCAATGCGCCATTTCCCAGGCTAGTTGTCAATTCCCTCTCGGATTCATTCGAAAATTTGTTTCCTCATATTGACAGTTGGTGATACTCTACGACGTAAAACAAAAGTACGAATAACTCACTAAAAAAATTTGGAAAATAATTTACTACAACAAAATCAAAAATTTACTATACAAAAATCATAAATACCTCAACCAATGAGAAAAGAAGGGGAGGAAGCAAGGAAGGGGAAGGGGAGATGGAAGGGCAATGAAAGGAACAGAGCAGGGGAGGTAATCCTCCCCTTCTTTTCTCATTGGTCGAGGTATTTGATTTTTGTGTATATATTTCTGTTTTGCTATCCATTGCCACCTGATGATGTAGCAACGCTACGAAACTTAGGTCGTATTTATATTTCTCTGTGGTCTAGTAAAAATAGTTTATACTCTCTATGGAGTGTTTTGATTCTTTAAAGGTAATTTAAATTAGCGTATAATAAATCCCTTATTCCACGCTACCCCTTACTATCTATTATTATCCCTTATTCCTTTAAACCCTTTATTGAAGGCAAGATTGAGGCTATATATTCCCCTCATACATGTAACCACTTTAAGTTTCATTGAAGGAAAGGATGTAGCAGCAAAAAACAAGAAAGAAATTATGTATTAAGAGCTGGTTTCAGATGTAAAGCCTAGTTAGACGAAGCCAACAATAACAGTCGTAGACGATATTTAAACGTAGAGACGCAATGAGAAAACTACGCAAAAAATATGATTATACAAAATTTACGAGGGGACAAAAACTAAGATGGCCAACCTCAAATAAGAGCAATGTCAACATTTTAGAAGAATTAATTTCATTTCATACTACAAGAATACATTCTACTAATACTAATAATAATAACAACCACAATAATAACAACAATAATAATAACAATGACAATAATAATAAAGCGTCTTAATTGTAGGGAGAGATTGAGACTTTTTATCTCTTCCTACATCTAACCCTTTGTATTTGAATATTTAAAAGAAAGAGATAGCTTTTGGGAGATACAAAATAGGAAAATCAACAAAAGAGAATGAAAAATGAAATAGGTTTAAAAAAAAACCCAAGCCCTAACTTGGTAAAAAATTAAAACCCTCCAGGAATACGCCCACGAGAAGGTGGAGGGGAGATTAATAGGAAGCATTCATCTAATGGTAACAAGTTTAAACTGATTTAATGAAATTGATCGAAATTTAGTTCGGAAAGTAGACTGCGGACTGAATAACGATGGTAATTTCTCGAGGGTACCGAGAGCAATACGATCGTGGGGCGAATAATAAGACTCATCCCCTATACCATCAGCTACGACGAGCTAGAAGAGTGAAATGAGGCTTACTAGGCAAGATGAGGATTGAGGTAGTTTTCCCTTGCTTTCCTCACTGAGCCAGAATGCTATAAGCAGAAAAGCGCACGATAAGGAATGAAACCTATATAAGAAAATGGGTACCAAACCGCTTACAGAGCCGTTTTCCCTATCTTGTAACAACGAAATCTGCTTTTTCCCCTCCATTGATGCGCGGGTTTCCATTAGAATGTCTTTAAGTCACGAGTTATCTCGCTATTTTATTACCAAAAAGAAGACAGCGAGCGTTTTAAAAAGGCATTTAATCACTGCTTCCATCCAGTAAACAGATAAGAGATTGAAACATATGAGATAACCACTAAATAAAAGGAAAGTGACCGTGAAATGGATTGATGCGACGTAAAATTCCTAACACGCTGCGCAAAGAATGATATTCTTGCTATTGATTCATAAGACTTCTAAAGAATAATTCTGCCTCATGAAAGAATATTTTAAATCGAAACAGATGGCACCAATGAAACCAAAAATAATACAAAAATAGTGAAAATTACCCGATTAAATAATATTTCTTACCACAAACATTTACGATATACCTAGCAACGGCTACTATAGAAACGCATGAATATGAGCACGTGTATTTCAATGCCGATTGGGAAGAACATTCGGGAGCCAATTTTCGACTCTTACGTGCCCGAGTTCTACGATAAACTAGATAGATAGACATTTTGATTCCACCTACAGAAATTTTGTTAATAGGTACGAAAGCTACCGGAATCAATTCCATACGTTTTAAGACACTATCACAAACTAAAGATTAAAAATTAAGTGAAAAAATACATGAGAGACAAACATGTAATGAACATCCACAAATTTCGAAGGAGAAAAGCTTTGGAACTTCACTACTTGATTGCAAACGATTGGCAGTGAAGATTTGATATTCTAATGGAAGCGACACAAGAAGTTTATCTTTTTATCAAGTATCACGCAAACGCACCTAACGTACGCAGAAGAAATTAGAGCAATGCCAAGCGTCTTAGGTACCGTGTCACGAATCTTTAAATACGACGTGCAGTTAAAGAAAAAAAATTTTTCCACCTATTCATTATTTCGGTTCTGCTGCCATATATTGATAGTGAAATATTTATCATTTGTCTATACGCACAGGATAAAGAAAAATGTATGTTTTATACACTTCTGTCTCAGTCTTGTTCATGGCTGTGACGTTATAAAAGCTACTGAGGTATGAGTTATGCTGAATAATAGCATTAATTAAGGTTTCTCCTAATGGAATATTACGAAAAGTGTTACTCGTAAAGTCTCTGTGCTTCACTAACGTGGGCTTGTTCTGCTTATAGCATTCTGGATCAGTAAGGAGTGCAAGGGCAAAATACCTCACTCTTCATCTTGCCTAGTAAGCCTCATTTCCCTCTCCTACCTCTTCCTAGCTGATTGTAGAAGGGATGAGGTTCCATCCGCCCTTCGGGCTGAATACTTTACAGAAATTCCTAATTTCAAACCTCAAAAAGAGACAAGAAAAATTAAAATTTGATTTTTATCACTATAATTTTGCTTGGGAAGCTTAAGGAGTACTAATAAATGGCAACATTTCTAAAAAAGTAATCTGGCAGAAAATGAACATAATTTTGAAATAAATTCGTCAAGAACGTAAGCAGGGTCACGATGAAATATTCAAGAAAATCCATTGTAAAAGAGGTTTCATTTCCTAAGCAGAAACAAATCTTGACTTCTCTGTCAATTTATGCATCTGACCTTGCAAAAATGTAATGTAGTTCTTATTTTTTCGTATGTAGTTAGAATCTATGTCGATAACAGAAAAAAAGAACTTTGTAGCTTCGAAAGAGCTGTGCGTACTGAGCTATTCCAAAAAAATAGCGAATACCTTCCACTTTGCTAAATATCTTCTAAAGAAAGCGTTCTACAGAGAAAGTTGATCAATCCTATTCAAGCAGTACTGTTAAAAGTCCGACATCTAAGGTCGTTTCGCACGAATCGATTCCGGGACTGCTTTCAATGAAGTCGAACGCGTTGCTCACTTGGCTATCCGGGAGCTCAATTATAACCCAACGAGGACAAAAATTTTCCCTGTTAATAATAATTTTAAACCTCAAAAGGAGACGAGAACAGTCGAAATTTAATCACTACAAATTTCAAACATTAAAACGCTCCATTAGAGTGAACTTTTTACTATACCACACGAAAACAACCTACACACGACCATGGTTTCGTAGCATGGCTACGATGATCACCTGATGATTTAGCCATGCTACGAAACCATGGTCGTGTGTAGGTTGTTTTTGTGTGGTATAGTAAAAAGTTCACTCTAATGGATCGTTTTAATATGTTTAATATTAATAATTACCACAAGATTAGCCCTGAGTCTGTATCGTTTACTAAAAATTTCCCTGGGAAGTTAAAATATGTACTAAGAAACTGCAACATTGGTAAAAAATAATCTGGCAAAAATGAGCGCGCTTGTGAAATACATTCGTAAAGAAAGAAAGGAAGATCGAGACGAATTCTTCACGAATGACCATCGTTAAAACCAAACGGAGTTTTATTTCTTAAGCAAAGACAAATTTCGACTTAGTAAAGCCGTTAGCAATTTCCTCCATAGTTTTACGACCCCCGGAGCCGCAGTCCGTCCCCTGGAGACGCAACAATGAGATTTCATGATACCTCCAGACCTTAAAAAAAGGAAAACAAAACATCTCATAACGACCGTCGTTTGGCTCCGAGGAGATTGCTTAGGGCGCCCTCAACTCAAGCCGTTGTTCCTTTGTTAGTCGAAGGCCACGCACGCACTGAAACACGTGCGAGAGGACTGCGAACTAAGAATGAAGGGAGACCTGCTGTTGCGAATCCTCCTGTCTACATGTTTACACTTACGCATTTAGTTCCGTAATGCACACGAGATCCTCGAGTCCTCACGTGCAACGGTTTCCATTGGATTCAATGAACAACTACGAATCTATGTATCCTTACGGCGTGTAGCAGGTGCTGCTTTCACCACGCCTTTTTTTCTCTAATATGTTACCGTTGGACGTAAACAGAATAAAATAATGTTGAAAGTGGCTAGCTCTCTAGCATCTACTTACTATGCATCGTCGTGGAATACCTGATTGGCCTATGTATTAGGATGCACAAAAATGTTATAAATAACGTCTTCATTTTCGACAAACTTGAGACCAGAAAGCCATTCCATTCCATTTAACACATCGTCAATGTACCTTTCATCTAATTAATAAATGAAAGGTACTCGTAATTAAATTAATAAGAATAGAAACAATTGTTGTATAACAATAATATCACAGGGCTATAATGTAAGAATAATAATGACGCCTTTATTGACCGAATTTTAGACTAATAATAATAATGCGACTTTATTAAGGCAATATTGAGACTTTCAAGTATCTTCTTACATCTAACCCTTCTTCATATCAAGTTTGAAAGAGATAGCTTGAAAAAACGAGACCACTCTTACGACTAATTCTTCATTATTCAACGAACACAAATTTTAAAACTAAGTTTCAAGGAAACGTCCCGGATTTATCCAATTCAAAATTGAAAATTCCCAGTTTCACGCCGCCAGAATATGGTAAACATGCTCGTATGGACCATTTAACATGAACTTAGACATTCGATTTGGACAAATGATACTGATGCTGTACTAGGCTCGAAAAGGATACAAGGGTGCATAAGGTATAGGGCTGTAATTTTCTGCATACACAGAACAAGGTTGGAAGATAGATGGAAAAAGGGATGGATGCCCAGAAAGAAAAACAAAACATTACAGATCACGTGTTTGAAGAAGATAAGACGGAGAAGGCGTTTAACATGGGGAGATGCAGGAAGAAAAGAGGAGCGGGTCAAGGTACACGCGATAGCTTGAGATACGGCATTCCCACTTTCAGAATTAATAAATTGTACGAACGCCGAGGAAATCGCTTCGACCGTGAAGCAGAACCTGGAAGTCAATTACGAATTCGAACGCTTGTGAATTATCGGATACATTTAACGTAAAAAAAACGAAAGTATATTAAAAGAATGCATCGGATGTAGTACCATTGATGGAAAAAAGTGAAATCGGTGCATTATCTAAAGAGTTACGAATAATTCAACATGTGTTTTCTATAACCATATATTACGTGGAACAACAACCATTCTTCATCGAGAGAATATTTGGTAGAATTAAAGCAAATTTCCGCGAGCCATCTTTGTCTGCGCCAGGTGGACACATACGCCGCCACGAAACAATATCCTTTGGACACACATTACTCTGGAGAGAATTTTTCGAAGTCGAAGCGTTGTGAATAAACAATTCTAACTTTCCAGTTCAAAAACAAACCGAAGAATGAAGTGAAGTAAGTTACACTCTAAACACAAGAAATTTCATTATTTAATGCTTTTAATATTCATCTTTGAAAATCGCTTGGTGATATAGGACCGTCACTTATTAAAAGGTCATTCTTCCACGATATCTACTTTTATAACACTATCCACTACAGAGAACACAATCAGGAGGACACCCAAGGGGTCGGCTGACTGACTTTAAGCCTCTCCCGAAAGATTCTACAAGTATTTATTCAGAAACATACTCTCATTAGTCTCATCAATAAGTATTTGAAGGCTTGCAACATTTCTACACAGGCAATACTTTCTTCTGATGAGGATCAATTAGTTCGCATAGCAACGTGAATGGAAGATAATTGGTTACAATACTTAAGTTCAGCCACCCCTAGGAGAAAATTTTGTATGCCCCCTGATTACAATGCTCGATTTGTTGAATTAAACGAAACCAATATGGATTGCATAGAGCTCGATAACGACAGCAATTTATTCCATAAGGAAGAATGTAAAAAATCAACAATTGGTGAATGACAACAATTGTTATGGGTGAAAAATAAGCAGTTGTTGAATAACTATTGTTATCGGCGAAAAAACAACAATTGTCGAATACAACAATTTACCGGCCACGGTGGCGGAGTGGTTAGCGTGATAGCTCTCCAACACCAGGGTCCCGGGTTCGAGTCCCTGATAGTTGGATAATTCCGGTTAGGGAATGGTTGTGTTCGTAAATAGTTATTAAAATGGATGTAATCGGGCCTTCCTGTTTCCATTACATAAATTAACTTGATTAAATAATAATAAATAAAACAAACAGCGAAACTTCTGAAGTCGACCAGAATGGTCATTAAAATTATATCAAAACCAATCCTTCAAACCAGGAAACCGGCGATAATGCTTTTACTTAACCTCGTTTATAACGCGCATTATAAATTGAGTAGGAACCAGGAAAATCGCGCATACGCAAGGCACACACTTTGGCTCACATCACCGACGGCATTCACCTATTCAAGGGGGGAAACAAGGGAAGACAGTCACCCGAAAACGACATAACTCCTCAATCAAGTTTCGTCGACGGCGAGAATTTAATTTGGCGACGAAGAAGTTATTGGATGCATCGATGCGAAAGCAGCGCCATCTGTCGCTCCTCCTCGTCCCCACGGACACGCTCTGGAAAAAAATAACACCCGCGGAATTCTCGACTGGACGATTTGCATTTTTTTTATTCCGATCCAATTAAGCGGCGGAGGGGATACCTTTTCGTGCGTTGGGATGTCACGGAATGAAGAGGGTCACGATACAGGGGGCGCGTGAACCTCGCACCTTACGCAAGGGGAAAAGAAATTGATTTTGACGAGAGCCGTACGCAGGTGGTCACGTCGCGTATGCTGTAAACAAATGACGGAAGACATTTTACGACCGAAATTTTTCGGGAGTCGAGAGATACAAAAGAGATTAAAAGATCTTAGTGCAAGATGAGAAGTGAATGGCGCTGTTATTTCCATGTTTGACCTCAAGTTTTTGAAATTTAAAATTTAATCGATGACCTTGAGATTTGTTACAATAATAACAATGATATCTATGGCGATGATGATAATAATTATAGTAATAACAATGACAATAATTATAACAATGACAATAATAACTTTATTGGGCGAATTTTAGTCTTCGGACACCACTATTATAATTTTTCCAGTCACAATCACAAACAACTATACTCTAATCAGGATTCGAACCCGGGACCCTGGCGTTGCTAGGCTCACACGATTTAATTACCAACCAAAAGAATATATGAGTTTATAAGGGTTTATCTGAATATAATAATAGCTATCAATAACATACACTCAAGGTTTTTAAGACAACTCATTCTTTTCAGATATTTTTGTAGAAATTCTAAGAAAATTCTCTTTTAAAACTAAAGGTAGAAGGTATTGCGAACTTTAAATTCATCAAAACTTCAAATTCTTCAACTTATAACTATAATTAATTCACACGAATTTTACGTATGCTATCAAGATTAATAGCGGAACAATTTCATCCTCTTCATATTCAATAAAGCAAAAGTCAATAATGCAAAATAAATTATTGATTTTTACGAGAATTTCCAAGAAGGAAAAAAACATTGGGCGTTTCTTTATCGATAAACTATTACTCCCGTACTGCGCCACTATGAGAATTAGCCCCCGGGGTAGAAAGACTGTTTCAACCCATTTAAAACGACCATGTGTATATAAATACAGCTGATTTTGAACGGATATGTGACTGATGATAAATTTTTGAGTGTACATAGAGTGGAACTGTCTAGAAAATCCGACGACACACTGGTCTGCAGCTGCTCGATCCTTCATCCAGGTAAAAAATTTCGGGATGCCCCAAACATTTCATATTTTTTTGGTGAAGGCCGAAACGTGGCCTTGACTCATCTACTTCCAAGACGAAATAAGACACAAAAGAGATACGTAAATCTATGATTCCCCAACTATCACTCACTCAGCCATCTGTAAAACAGTTTCGCACCCAATATTTCCTACCATTTGCTTGCTTCCTCTTACTACGAAGGGCCCTATTTAGATTGAAACCAACAGTGACCGCCTACAACCACAAATAAATATAAACGCACAAGTTATCATCGAAATTAAACTTTCATAAAATAGGTAAAAACTTAAATACCGAAGGGCGTGGCATGCTAATCAATTATACACCGTTTGGAAACACTGACATGTCAAAAACAATTGTTTGTTGAAACAAATGTAACGCTAAATAATCAATAATGGACGAAAAAGAGTCAACAATTAGAAATCCAAGGCTGAAAAAAACAGCGTTACGAAGCAACAATTAACAGAGACAACGTCGAGATGTCAAACGAACAATGATACAACAATGAGATTCACCCTATATTACCCTCATGCTTGTTATACTCTCATTTTATTATAAACTTAATTAGATGCTTAAAGTTTATTAGTCGACCTACGTTTACACAACGTTTTTCTTTATTACAAATCTATTAGACATATTCTCTATATTCTGTATCTGTCCATTTTGACAATAAATACTATTACATAGATTAATTCCTTTAAATCTCCGAGACATTAACTAACTTCGATAGAACAATCGCATCAACCAATGTTATTTCACTCCATTGTTTGACGCTAACGGTTTACTGTTCACCTACATTGTTGTCAAACGCTCATCGGAAAGTATTGTTGCGTACGGATTTAATTACAAATAAATGTATGCCTTTTTTCCTCCAAGTTTCCATTTCACCTACGATTTCATTTTTCTCCATCGCAATCCATATTTTCCATGTTTACATTATCGCTCCATTGTCGTTTTATAGTCAATTAAACAAGCTCAGCGCCCAGCTTGAGCCATTAAGCAGCGCATGCATCGTCGTCACCGGCCATAATTTTCGCATCGCGAAAGAATGAAAAATACTAAATGAAAAAACGTGAGCCTTGCGAGCAACACGTTCACGCTCGGAGCGAGGCTAGGAACAATAGCGAGCGCGAGCGGTGATCACGGAGCGAGAGAATCGATGCACAAAGAGAAGGGAGGCGAGCCTAACCCAAGTCCCGCTAGAAATATAAATACCTACCGCAGACCCCCTAGCTCGAGGCACATCCACCATTCAAAGTACTACGCCAATGACAGTAGGGTCACCCCAACATGCGCAACTTTTGAAAGGTGGGTGAAAGGGATACCAGCGCGATCTTAGGATAGCTACGGTGGAAGGAGGACGCGGTTGTACAAATGTCGGGATTAAGGGTGGAAATGATTGAAAATTTAATCAAACCCTTTGGGAAGGATGGTCATACTTACAAAATTAAGCTAAAAACAGATACCGCGGTATATTCTTTTCTCAACAGCCACACTTTGGAACGGAATAAGTCACCTGCATCACACTTCAAACCCTCGACAGAAGACACTAGATATAAAAAAATGAGTTTTCAGGGGCCAATTTAAGCTTTCAGAGGCACTACTATCGGATTTTTAATTACGTGCCACTGGGCTTTGTTAATTTATTGCGAGCTTAATATACATATGATGTAATATTAATGCATATTATATTAATAACATTAATGCATATCGACAATTTTTACACCAAACAAAAGGTAATTGTACATTAATTTTGCGGTATTTTTGTTGCTGACGTAGACGAGGCACTAAATTTACCGCGAAGAAATGTTTAAACCAAGGTACCCAAAATACGGCACTTTTCGTGAGTCGTGGTTTTTTCGTGACGTATAAAATTCAATTGCAAGGAAACTTAATTAACTTACGGGAACGCAATTTCGTCCAGTTTCACGAAGACAGTATGCATTTTTCAAAATTTCCGAATATATATTATATTGTTGTTAAAAGTTTAAAAATCTATCTATTCCAAGAGTTTTGGTCTTAGGAACCATTGATTGCACAGTCGATTTCCCAATGTTATTAAAAAATTTAGGTAATCTCATTTTTTCAATTAGGGACTCATTCTTTCCGCGAACGATACGCGACAAAAATAAACTAAAGAGGCAACTCGAACGCTTGGTGTTTACACCCCCTGCCACACGCCGAAAGGCGGCTTGCAGGGTATTTATGTAGATGTAGGCGCAGAGATTAGATTGGGGCCCCCACTAAAATTTATGAGTAAAAGTTTAAACCTTTCCTAGAGTACGCAAATATCTATGCCATAGAAACCTGTCGCTTCACTACAGCAAGAATTAATAAACAAGTCTTGAACTACAATACGCTGTATTTCTGTAAATTACGAGTGATAGGTAGACTTTAGATAGTGACATAAACTATGTAAGATATTCTGAACATATTTTGCAATTTAAGCAACAAATTAAAAATTGTCTTGAAGCGAAAAATAAGAACAATTCGTTATTGAATGTTCATAAGCAGTCTTATCGTGACCTCCAATATGGATGAGGCTCTCCTAGCACCTAGCCACTGGTATTGGGGACGAATTAAGGATGAAATTTGAAAATTATTGCTATAATGACGAAATTTCTGTAGGGAGTAAACAATTGGTTGATATGGTAATGTTTGGCGGGTATTTTCCCAGTTACAGCAACGATAACCGTGAAGGCATATCTTGGACCCCGTAAAATCCAGAACAGAAGTTGATGACATATGAGGTAAGGTCTTTATTAAGGCGAGATTGAGACTAAAAAGTCTCTCCTTCAACCTAACCTGTCGTTAAATAAATAAAGACAAATTTGTAAATAGAAACAGAAAAGAAAACTTGAGAATAGTATATGGATACGAAAAACATGAGTAATATCTTAGGGGAAAAAATATACATCCACAGGAGGGAAACACCAACAAAGAAGGTATGTGTATGTTAAAGGAAAATAAAGGTTAAATGTAAGGTAAAGGAATTGCACAAACCTACTGATAGTTAGTCATTAGAATAGGAGTTTTGTATGTTGTATGCAACAATAGGTTGCATGTAAATGTAAATTATATTAAAGACAGATTTAGATTCATACCCCGCAAGCCGCCAGTGGCGTATGGCAGGGGGTATAGTATAGGTAAATATGTACCTACATTATATGTAAATATAATGTAGGTACATATTTACATATGAAAGGCTGCCACAGCGCGAAACGTTTCATCGCAGTTATAATAAAAAAAAAAACAATACTAAAGGAAGAATAAAGCTGTGGTGGATACTTCATCACCCTAGGAGAAATCAGGGGGTAAGGCGAAACCCTTGAGGGTACAAGAAAAAATAAAGCGCGGGGGCTGGTCCTTAGCATTCCGTAAGTACAACCGGTACGTTAATCGAAGTGGTGAAGGTCCCACTCCTTCCCACTGAAGGTAAAGAAGCACCCAGCTTGCCAAAAAGATGCAAAACGTTCAACCTTGACTAAAGACCGCAAAAGTGACAGAAAAATCTTCGGAGTTGTGGCGAAATAAACATGGCCTTGTAACAAACGTGACGATGAGTTACACGGTTCATTTAACTCTCTTATTTCACCAGGAGTCTTGTAAATTGATTGTTAAAGAATCGTTTCGTCATCGACAACCGTGTAAGTCGCATGATTTAACTCCGATAAGGATGAATCCTTCGATGAGAGAGTTCAGGCGATTAAACAGATAAAGATTTATTCAAAACGCAAGCGAGGAGAGAGAGTTTTAAATTTCACTCCTTGAGCCTATTTCTACGCAAAATCATGAAACTTCTCGCCCAAATTCGCTTGTGTAATGATACAGAAGTAAATAAGGCATTTCAGTGATAAATTGATTATTTCTAAACTCACTCATTAGTGTTACAGAAGAATATTAAAACACAGATTTTTTCACTTTTGAATTTAAAAATAAATACCGGCATATTCCAGAAACTTAATGCAGTCGTAGAGATAGAGCTAAATTGAAAATCATACGATAAAATCTACAGAATATCTTTCGGGTGCTATTTTGTACGCTTACAAAAAATAGTTTTTCCAGGAAGGTTTCATCGAACATACGGATAACTACGAATAGAAATTAATACAAGGAGTTTCGCTATCTTACAAAATGGATTTAAGTTTTAAAGTACATAACAATCGAATAAAAACAGTAATTGATCGACATCAATAATAGAGTAGCAATCATAATTCAACAACAATAATGATTGAACAATAACGATCAGTCAACAACAATAATAATTAAACAAAAACAATAATCGCGTAAAGATAATAATTGAGCGAAAGTGACCACTCGGAGAAAAACTGAGCCAAAGCAGGCAATTAATGATGACAAACAACTAATAATATGGTAACAATGCAGAATTTACCGCGCGACACGGTCTAGTAGCCATGAGATCATCCGAACGAGCACCTAGCAACGACAACAGCGAAGAAAACAAACTAAATCCATTCAAAAACGTGCACCAAGGAGCGCGATCGAGCGACCCAATCCTCCAACCGTCCTGAAAGGGTCGAGAGATCACTACATCTCCAACAGCGCCGATAACACCGAAAAACAAACCCGGACCCCACGAGTAAACAACCTCCCCGTTGCGAAATTCCGTCGCGAGCCATTATCCGCCAGAATATCTTACGGGGACCACTCCGTGCGGTTGGCATTTCCGACCCCGCAAACACCAACACTGTCATTACAAGGAGCATGGGAGATGCAGAGAGGAGAGATACAGTCAAGCACTCCGAAGGTTCTTCCCCACCCCCTCCCTTCCCCACACACGATTCCTGGCGACCTACGTCACGGACATTCGCGCAATGGGGAATTCACCGAAAGGATGCGAAAAAAAAGCGAAAAGTTGCATTCGTGCGGGGCGCTATTAGAACGCTGCCCCCTTAAGAGAGAAAAAAAAACGTAACGAGCCACTAAGGAGTGTTCGCAAACTCACCCAAGTCGTCGCGACGTCCACTTAATGATCTCCAAGACGTCTTGGGTTCACGATCGCATCACAGAAGCTCGACAAAAGACGATCGCGCGGATAATCCAACTGTCCCGCGGGTTTCCTCCGACTCGCGCACCATATCACTGGGGATCGCACTCGATGGGACCACCGTCCATTTTGTCAAACACTGCTACGACACGGCGCTGAAGCCATGTTGAGATACCCCGGCCTTCCACTGACTGGCGATTGCCAGAGTGAAGAGGGGAAACGAAGGGGAAAGTACGAAGGGAGGGAAGCAGATACGCGGGGAAGGAGTAGGGGGCGGACGTGAGGAGGAGTTTTAGAGGCCTCGCAGCGCCGCCCTGATGGTAGGAGATGCAAACCAAAGACCAAAACACGGGAGGAAATCGGTAGTGAAGAGGTCTTCGAGCAAGCACACAAACAAGGAGGGCAGGGTGTTCGAGTAGGCTGACGAAAGGAACTCGGAAAGTTTTACGTGCGGCGGGCGTGGAATGACCGTACTCCGGTGACCCTAAGGAGGACAATGGCTAGGCCATTAACGCGCAGAGGGAGTTGCTGTGTATTCATTTACTTCTTGAGGTCAAAATAGTGATAACTTCTTTACTGGGAACAGAAATATGATACAGACTACATCCAATTCATCGTCTATACCATCTATCATCATACATCCATGAATATTATAGTGTTCTTTTCTGATTTTTAAGACAATTTATTTCTAATTGATACGTCTTGTTTTGAAATAATATGTATAATTTTGTTTACGTTGAAGATGTGATTTAACCTGTCATTTTCTTCAAACTTCATGTACTACCAGTTGGTTTCGCAGGTTTTTCACACTCCTTCTCTTGTAGGTGTTTTCCTGCTGTGGTGTATTTTTTCCTAAGTTCTAACAGGTTTATAAACCCACAAATTAGTTCTCTTTTTAGCAATTTTTCAAGTAATTTCTTTAGAACTTTACTTGACGAAGGGTTAGATGTAAGAAGAGACTTGATAGTTTCAATCTCGTCCTAATAAAGTCGCATTATTATTAAAGTAATTTCTTTAGAACTTTACTTGACGAAGGGTTAGATGTAAGAAGTGACTTGATAGCTTCAATCTCGTCCTAATAAAGTCGCATTATTATTATAACAATTTCAGTGATTTTAATTATTGACGCAAAACCCTTTCCTGAGAAAAACTGATCAAAGCAATGACAGCTAACAAAGAACTAATAATGAGGTATCAACGCAGAATTTACCGCGCGACACGGTCTAGCAGCCATGAAATCGCTGAAACGAGTACCTAGCAACGATAACAGTGGAGAAAGCAAACTGAATTCATTCACATACCTCCGCTAACGATTTAAAATTGACCTACAGAATTCGATAACACCTTAAAGATTCTAAAAGACCTTTTTAATCGGAGAAATATTACTATAGTTTAGTTCTGGCATCTACCCTATGAAACCCCATTGAAAATCGTATTCCGGCAAACGAAGAATTTTCAAAAAGATTAATCTATTAGTCTATACACATTTACTCGTATTTAGCTCCTGACTTGGCGACAAGAAATGGGGAAACGTATGATGCGGAAGAACGTTGGAAGTTAGATTTTAGAGTCTCTATCGGTTCTATTATTGAAGACCTTATGAAGTTCGCTTACATGAAGAGTTTGTGAAGACTTCCGCCCCCTAAAAAATACTTTAACAGTTGATATTATAATCCAGAGATGGAGAACGTGCGACCTTCAGGAGACGAGAGGCCTTCCCGGACATTAGATAAGCTTTTTTATTCACGTGTTTCAACAAAAAAGTGCAATTTACAAAATTAATTCGTCCCTCCGTTCATTCATCACGCTAATATCAAATAAAAAATATTCGCTTCATTTAGTTAAGACATCAAACTTGGTATCCGTAAGCAAAATTTCTATACCCGACTATTCAAGGAGAGACGCCGTGTAAATAAACCCGTGACCGGATGGTTTTTACTAATGAAAATTAAAAACAAATATGAAATGCTCCAATGAAAATGTTTTCCAACCCTTTTCAATACTGAACCGTAAAGTTAAAGCTTCTAGATGCTGCGAATTTTCTGAATTTAGATTCGAATTATTATTTTTGTTCGATAAAAATCGATATCAGCTGAAATTTCAGAACGAATTAAAATTTGAAAGCCGAAAAATCGTTGTCGATGCTTTCGTTCACAATTTTAGGCACGTTTAAAAATCAAAATAATTGATTTAAAAAATTAAATAGACTATAACTACGAATGTACAGCTTATCTGAAAAATATCCTTACCTATTCATAAATCTGCAACTCTATTCCAGAGGATGAGGACGACATTCCAAATAGAATTCGAATATTTAGTCAAATCCATTTGATTTCGATTCGAAGAATTTCTGTTTACCACTTTAAAGACCACTACATAAAGCTAATTATGCTCATTTGAAATTGGTTTTCCAAAATAATATTCACGGCATGAAATTCTATTTTACATAAATAAGCATTTGCCCATCCGTTTGATGAATCATAAAATCATCAAACACACAACATACCGATCAGCTCCTCGGCTCAACACCTTTTGCTAGATCAACTAAGGAGACCGTAGGACAATTAGAAGAACCATAATTCAATCCGAGATATTTATCAGGTAAGTCCAAAACAAACACGTACCATTTCAACCTTGCGGTATCTAATCACGGACTCCTTGAGCTCTGCTTATCGACATTAAGAAGTTGTTAAACCCCCGACGCCATGTCGCACTTCGCAACGCGGCCGATTTTAAGAAATGACCATCTCCTAAGACTTCAGTCACCACTTCTACAATAATTTATCACGGTATGTCATTTGATAATCCGGAAGATTGATGCGAAACTATATCCCAAGCGCGAATTATACGACTTTAATTGTGTAATAGGAATCAATACCAGAGATGGTAAAAATTGTCATCCAATTCGCTTTGGAATTTTTTTACGGAAATCTCACACTTCAGTTAGTACAGGAAAATCAGCCAGTTATTCAAAGAAACCAAAGGCACTGAGATTCCAGTTCGTAAAGCACTAAGACATTCGATTCTAGGAATCAGAAGAAGAGGTAGAAAACGTAATATACATCTGCCATTTTTTGGCAGTGGTAGGTTACATGACTGAGCAATCCGACAGGAAGAAAATACAACCGTTAGATATCAGGACTTATGAACTGAGAAAGAAAGAGGAACACCTGGAGACAGACGAAAAAGAGACGTCTTTAAGTACACATCAAAGCTTAACCTAGCTACGGGAAGCTAAAGACAGAATTGGAGAACGCTTGGTGAGGCTTACATTTGACGTCGAACTGAACATGGCTGATGATGATATTGTATTTATTTGATGACAATAATAATGATGATGATGATGATGATGACGATGATGATTATGATAATAAAACGTCTTCATTTAAGAGCAAGATAGAGACTTATTACTCTCTTCTTACATCTAAACCTTAGTCATTACAGATAGAATGAAAGAGGTACTATTTCGGGTATGTCTAAACATAATTTCTAATTCATTTGTCAAACGGCTTTGCGACTCGTCTCAAACTTTAAGCGATACGCTATCTTTAGCTTTAATAAACGCGTAATAGCTTTCCTTAAGAGTATGTCCTGAATTTCGCCAAGAAAAAGATTCTTCAAACATTTTTATCCTTTAAGCCTATCTCAGTCTTTATCCAGGTTGTGTGCCAAAGTCCCCAGTCCCCTCTTAAGCCTGAATAAGGGTTGCTATGGAAACTATCAATTAAAGTAAACCAATGTTGAATTAAGGCCACAGTCCGACATTAGAAATGGAATCTGCGAGAGCGAAGACAAGGTCTACTGGAAAGAAGTTCAAAGAATACAGTGAGGATAATGGGGAGGACAATTTTAAGACAGACGAAATAAAAGAAACTCACGAAACTAAAAAAAACTGAATAGCTACAGAGAGTTTATTCATTGTATTGAAGAGATTGGACATTTTTGCCCGTGATAAAAAAATGATGTTCAACTTTAGCGTTTGTTAAATGATTGAAAAAATCTCGCAGAAGGAAAAAGGCGATCTGAAAGCTAACCAGTCTGTAATCAGCGGTTATTATCAACAAATATTTCAATTGTTAATTATTCTTACCCGCAAAAATATTATAATGTGTTAACATAATGAATTGTCTTGATACTAACAACCAACGTATTTTTCTCTATCAAATTTAATTTTTCCCTAACCACCGCTTCGAACCTGTATACAGAGCCGCGCCGTCCGATGGGTGCACCGCTCCCGGGTGGCGGCATCTAAAGGACGGCAACAGAAGGTAGCCAACCATTATCTTTATTACAATAACATTACTTGTTGTTTTCTGTATGAATACAAACGATTTATCTAGGAAAGATTGCGTGAAATTAAAGATTGGCATACATTTAAAGAATTAGGGTTAACTCAAGACGAGAAGGGAGTGTTCTTTCAGTGGATTCAATCGAAGTTATTCACGTTGCAATACAATTTTTATTAGAAAATTTTGTTTGGTTGCAAAAATAGTTTCATACAAATCTTATTGTTTTAAGTTGTGTGAATTGCGGTGATAATGACACTCGAAAGTAATGTGAACAATTAATTCATGAAAATTTACTATATCTGCATACGAAATATGAATAATTAATTGTTACTGATGTTTTGTGACCAATGTAAGCTGGGTAACAAAGTCATAAAACACTGGTTTTTCAAAGTCTTTCAAAATAATTGCCAATCAGGAAATGTATGTTTTTGGTATTAAATTTTAAGGGGCGGCAAATTATGTTTGCACCCGTGCGGAAGATAGGCCGGGCGTGGCTCTCTCTGTATATCACGGAAACCCATACATAACGGAAAGGTATTTCCGGCACCATGCGATTCCGCTACAGACAAATTTCACTGTGTATCCTTGGCGAAATGGGCGGTGAAAAGATCACGGCGGAAGAGACAGATAATGTTCCCAAACACTTTCCTTTAATCTTCAGAGGATGTCTTTCGCATCGTGCGAACGAATCCATCCAGCCCTTCCCGAATAAATTTAAATAAACCCCACAAGCTAAGCATATGCCAGCAGGATGCAATGCAATATTTATCGATCCAGGCAAAAAATATATGCTCATGAGCGGGAAAAAATGACGTTGCGAAAGAATTGATTCCGCTTACATTCGTTTTTTTTTCTCGGCGAATGTGCGAGAGGAAACGCGAAAGGAAAGCAAATTCATACATTTATAAGTGGAATCGATGAATGGAAAACAAAAGGGCGAATTTATACGGAGCGGCGGTCGAAGAGGGATTAAGTTCCGGAATCGGAAATTGAACGGCGGGAAAAATGCAAGCAGGTGGGTAACAAAAGGGATCCCTTCCCTCCGAGAACTGCAACAAATGTCCACCTTCTCTATCTGCTGTCAGCAGAAATGCTGTTTCCAATCCACTTCCCGTGGAATATTGGGGGTCGTGCGACGACGTGAGAGCTAGCGATTCCGAATCATGCTTTTAGATGCGCGGGTATGATGTAGAGCAGTGCTCCGCAACCTTTTCTCACCTATGACACACCAAAATTCTTCCTAGAATTCCGCGGCACATCAAAACTAAAATATGTATTAAATTGATATTATTTAGTTATAATAATTATTCTATACTACATTTTGAAAAATAGACGATATTATGAAAAATAATTTGTCATTGTGTATTAAATACATAATGAAAAATTGTAAAATGTCAAATACATTGAATTTGACAGCGGCACACCGGTTGCGGAGCACTGATATAGAGTACAGGGGCGGATTTATAATGAGGAGCAAAAGGCGCTAGCCGAGGGTCTCATCTAAATGGGGCCTTAATGAGACCGGGCTGATAAATTCTCAGTATAATTGTTCTGGTATTTTGCTTCGAGAAAAGTTTTATATTTGTTGTGCATGTCTACATAATATGCTTATTTATTTATATTCCTAATACCGCCACAAACATCCTTTCATTGGACTATTACAGTAGTGGGCTTCGAACAATAACAATGGACGAACACGCACGACCTAACTAGCCGGGATTCGAACCCGGGACCTTGGGGTTGGAGCGCCAGCGTTATAGGATGTAACGAAACATCAAGCGATTAAATAAATATTTACTAATGCAATCCATTTAATAAATGTTTATAGGATATTGTACTGTGAAGTCTATCCATCATTCTTTGTAATTTATAGAAATACTATGCATTTTAATACAAAACTTGTTTGTTTATTGTTGCCGTGGTGAAGCGACAGGTATCTATGGGATACAAATTTGTGTATGTTATGAAAAAGTTCGAAGTTTTACTCTCAAAATTCCAAATTGGGCCTTCAGTCTTTACGCCTATGGTCACTGACAGCTTCAATCCGTCCTTGTTAGAGTTGCATTTAGAATTGCCAACTCCAAAGTAATTCACTGCGGAAGCTGTCCATGACTAGTTTGTTCTCGGAGGCCATTAGAAGCATAACTTTAACTACTATAGAATACATTTTCTACATCAACATCTACATAAATACCCTGCAAGCTGCCTTTCGGCGTCTGGCAGGGGGTGTAAACACCAAGCGTTCGAGTTACCTCTTTAACTTATTGCGTATTGTTCACGGAAAGGATGAGTCCCTAAAAAGACTTCGCGTCTATTTCTCTCATTCTTATGCTCATCGTCGGATTGGACGAATTATCAGGGGGGTCGCATAATACCAATTACGTCTTCCGAAAATGTGCTTCCTCTGAATTTATCTAACAATCGGCCTAGCTTCTAATCTCCTTTCTTTCAAGGATCCCCAACCTGCGTCTGAGAGCATTTGCGTAACGCTTGCTTATGTATCGGAGCATTTTTTAACAAATCGTATAGCCATTCGTTACATTTTCTCGAGTTCCCGGGTACACGTTTCATCCACTGGATCCCATACACTCGTTTATACGTTCAAAAATTATTCCCGGTTTACATCATACATATATGATACAGCCCCACGATTTAATTTTCGGGAAAAATATTTGAAACCTCATTCATGAATCACTTTTCCTCCAATTCGTAATTTAAAACTTCTAAAAATACATCCTTCTTTCGTTTAAAACAAGCGCAAAGACGAGCTGACTAAAGAGTTACACTAATCGATGTTGCCATGGAGATCGACGCAAATATGGCGATTGAAAAGAGAAAGTTTCCAGTGATCAAATGAAAACATTCGTTCAAGGAGAATCTCTCGAGATCTTTTTCCGAATTCGTGGATTCCTCGAAAACATAAATTCCCTTTTTTAACTCCGCGGATTCGGATTAGGAAAAAAAAAACGACGAGATAAAAAGGGCGGTAGACCTTTTCGAACGAGAGAAAGAACTAATACGAGTGAATCTTTGCTGCATAGCCGTTCCTCGATTTCAATTCAGTCAAAAATTTGTTTCCATTAAACCGCTCCGTCTCATATCACGTGAATAAGGACTCCTCGTTCATACCATTCTCTTTAATAGGAAGTAGTAGTGCAGCGAAAGTTTCCCCAGATCGGATTATTCCGTAAATAGCAGCAGATCGGGGAGGTATTTCGGTTTTAATTCTATCTCGTTCATGTATGCTTAACTTTAACTCGGCTTTAAAATGACACGCTGTTGCTTTAATGACATCCAAGATGGCTTATTGTCAACATTTACGTACAGCTGATCGTTCGAGATGAAAAAATTGATGGCATCTGAAATCGAGTGTTAAAGCCAGTTTTTTATTTTAAAAATTCAGAGTGGTCGGCTGCTACAATTAAGAGAACGTCAAGGAACATTAAACTACAGAGAGATTGTTGAAGTCAACAATGTTTTACCGGCCGCGGTGGTGGAGTGGTTAGCGTTCCAACCAGAAGTTCCCGGGTTCGAATCACGGCTAATCGGATTTTTCTGCTTAGGGAACGGTTGTATGCGCTCGTCAGTAATAAAAATTATTAAATTGGATCTAATTTGGATTGTCTTCCTGTTTCCATTATAGAATTAGCAGTTGTTATTATAAGGAACTGAAGGACGACAATGGAGATGACTATAAAGAATCTTACGACAGCTTGATTTCATTTAAGGGAGACCGCTCCTGAGGCTGGTGTGGTAGCCAGGCACCAATCCTTAATCAAGATCCACTCACATACTGATGGGGAGTACCTCTCGCCTAGGCATGAGCCGCCACAAGGAACGAATAGTGCATTCAGCAAGTGATGAGCAACTTAGGCAGTTCTTTTCGACAGGAGTCGTTTCCGGCTTTAACGTCCGAGCGAAATTAATCCTTTTTTTCACATGCTTACGTCAACCCATGACTTGATTTGGTCTTTATTCTTTATTTTATCCATCTTTAGAAGCAAAAACATTAACCTCACCCACACTTCACAAATAACCCACTCCAACTCGCGCCGCGGCGTGAAACTGACAAAAAATCATCGACGAATAATTACGACAAAAACAGAGCTATTACGAAAACACCTAAATAAGTTTTAGAACATTCTCCCCCCTACAACAAAAGTGGAGTTATTCATGACTGATAGGGAGTGCTTCCTGCCTGATCAGGTACAGCAACAGTGTATTTCGACGAGAGTCCACATGAGAAAAGTGGCTCCGCTAATTAACAATGTAAAGACACGATCTACGCTGGGATTGTTGACGTCGAACAATGGGGGGAAAGAGTGCTTTCTCCTCAGGGCGCCTGTTGCAGACTACTTCACAAACTGACATGTTTTCCGCTGAATCTCATTTAAACAGACGTGCTGATGAGGTAAGCGACAAATTAAAAAAAGCATGGCGTAGCGAGGTGCACGCAGACACCAAAAGAGACGGCAGTGGAATCAGCTCTTTTAACAAAGACGAGGAAAAAGTGCATCTCGAGGAAACAAAAGAAAAGTGAAAAAAGCCTTCCGCCAAGGCATTGCTACGGCTGGAGGGAGAGAAAAACCTCCAGTCCGGAAACCGAGAACGATAAAAATTTCGAAGACATAACAAGAAAAGTCGAGATGTTATGGGGAAGTCGACAGCGTTACGCACCGGTCAAAGTACCACTATATTACGAACGGCTCAAAAAGAAACGGCAGTAAAGGAAAACGTAAACAAAAGAGAAACGAATTGACTCGTGAGCGCAATAAAATCCGCAAATGAGGAAAAGAATATACGTGTTTGTGAAACACGAGAGATGTGACCCAAAATTCGAACTACCGCGGCCAAAATCTCAGAATTGCATTCTCTAATCGAGGAAAGACGTTCCATTTCAGTTGCCCTTCGATCATCTACAAGAAAGGCCTTCCGGATATTCCACAGTAGCGTCAAATTTTCGCTAAAACCTGTAATAAATGGTAATAAGTTAATAACATTTAATAAATGGTGTTCTTGGTGTTTACACCCCCTGCCACACGCCGGAAGGCGGCTTGCAGGGTACTTATGTAGATGTAGATGTAGAATGGTAAAAAATGATTGGATCGCGGAGAATATTTGCGTGAAATAGTGACAAACAATAAATATTATACGGATAAAAAATCAGCAAATATAGTAAAATCAGCGTATGATTTGGTATTTGCGTATTTGCAATATTATCACAATCTATAATTTGTTATTATAAAAATGAAACTGTTCCCATAGTCCAGAATTTTCTACATTTGCAACAGCATATAAAACATACTCCGGCTTACTCAGCTTGTTGTTTAGCGAGCCATCCTAGCAACACTGGAACCGAGTTCGAACCCTAGCTACGACTGGGTTATGCATGAGCGTTGACAAAGGGTTTATTGTAAGAGCGGTCTCGTACGATTAAAATTCTCCCGACAAAGCCGTTGTAATTAGTGATATGATCATTCATACCACTGTTACTAACATGCTAATATTTATTGTCAAATGTCAAATCATTTGCCTGAACAAGAAAAGAATTTTAGGTGCACTGGCATGCGAAAAACTTCTTTTAACCGAAACAAAGTTCAGCCATCGATGTTACTTGTAGATAACAAGAGGGGTATCAGAGAGAGAGACAGACCGGCTAGATAAGCAAGGATCTTGTCGAAGCTGAAGCACAGATCAATGGCAATAGATTCACAAACATCGTCGATCACATTAGCATGTCATTGGTCCGCAGCCAACCTCAACATCACGTTTAATTTGCCCTCTTTCAACGAACATTGATCACTAATGAATAAACATGGCATCTTCATAGTAGATTGCTGATAACAGTCTATAATTTCCACATCAGTTTCGTTTCCTTTCATAAAAAAAAGATAAAACAATTTTGTGAATGGTAGAATAGCGTGACGTTGGCTAAATTACCAATACGTCGCCAAAATACAGTCGAGTCGAAAAATAATTGACTAAATGGATTATTTTTTCCAATTTTAAAACCGAGCATTGATTTTTTAGCACGTGGAAACATTTTTTGACACCCGTTGTATGTACAGATAAGAGATGAAAATCGCGTGGTTGATTTTAGTTGAAGAAATTGAATAAGTTTGCCGTAACTGGGAATAGAACCCGGGTCTCCCCCTTTCCCGACGGTTGCTCTGACCTCAAAGCTATGAAGAGAGAAATACAGACAGAATTACATAAGTGAAAGACTGTTTACGCATTGGAGTTAAATCAGACATTTCGGAGAATAACCGAGAAATATATTTCATGGAATATCGAGCAGAAAGGTCCAGACCACGTACATTCAGGAGTTCCGAGAAGCTTTCCAATGGGACACCCACGCGCAACGCTTCCTTCACTATGTGACGAATACCCCGTAATCGTTATAACCTATTCTAGAAAGCGGAATTCCTCTGAGAGCTATTCATGAAGAGGAACTATTCACTTCATGGAATGAATGCGCAGGCATGCCGTCGTGATGGAGATGGCAAAGGAGAATTGTTATTCAACGTGGGCGTTACGAATTCTACAGACGGTTTAATTTTCTTTGGGAAATATGTAATTATAATCAGAAGCGCTCAGCATGTCTGCATTGATTCATCAACAATGTAATGTTTGTCCCTACGATGGCTGCGAATTGTTGATTAAAGTAGATGACTGTCAGAAGAATCGCTATTCGACAGAGCAGTTACGAATTTTACAGTTTTAATTTTCTTTGCGAAATATGCAATGAGATCAGAAGAGCACTGACGAATCAACAATGTAATGTTTATCCTTACGATAGTTGTGTATTATTGACAACATATGACTGCTAAGAGAATTTCTGTTCAACATGGCAGTTATGAATTCTACAAATGGTTTAATTTCCCTTTAGAAATACGTAATTTAATTCATAAGAGCTCATAAAAACTGCATTGATATATAAAAAAATGTAATGTGTATCCCAACGAATGCTGCGTATTGTTGATAATATAGAGAGGATTGTTAACAGCAATTATTGTTAACGAACCCTCGTTCTTTAATTATTAAACATATTATACTCAACAAAAGCCACTGATTCACCCCAAACAACTCCTTTCTCTTCCCATCTTGCCTTGACCCTCTCCCCTTCTTCCATCCTAATTGGCTTTTCTTCTGACGATGCTTACTTTCACCTCTCCCATTGGTCTTTGGTCCTTATTTGCGTCCGTGTTGTCCGAATGCCTTGTTATCTGATGGTGTATCTTAGTTACTAAACCTTGGTCGTGTTTTTGTCAATTCTTTAGGTATAGTTAAGGCTCTTCAGGCAGTCAGCACCTTATCCAACAATTGTCTATCGTCGCCTTCGTTTCCTTACCTAAAATTGAATTAATTAAGTCACTTTTTCGAAGAATTCGAAGGGTGAAGTTGCAGAAAATTAGGAATTGCGAACACGAATATAGACTTCTTCGCACTCATAATTATAATTAACGATCAACTAACAGTTACTAAATGCAGACTTCTTTACTTACAAATTAGTAATTTACGATTCCCTCATTGTATATGCTGATTCAGCGACAAACCTTTATGAATTATATATTTATAGCATTACCTTTTGGTACAGAATAGAGGAAAACGAATCATCAGATAGTTTTGTCACAACTTTCTTCAAAGCTGTTATAATATGAAAGCTACTGTGGTAAAAGTGATTCTTACTGAAGCCATTCATTTGCTCACGAGATGAAAAGCAATTGATAGATTTAACGAGCTGAATTTGGATACATCTACATCAATATAAATACCCTTAAAGCCCCCGTTCGGCGTGTGGCAGGGGGGATAAACAATTCTCCAAATTTCATTCACAGCACTGAGTCAGTATGGAAAGTACAGGAAGAGTATCAAACTCCTCATCACCATTAAAAAGCCTCGTTCTCTCCGCAGAGGTTCATATGCATAATTATGGAGTGCTTAAGTCGCACTTAATTTTCAGGCTAGCTAACAGCTACTTAGAGAGACTGCATCATAAAACACTGGCAAGACACTTGATTAAACGAACCCTTCAAGCGAAGAAATGCTCCCACCCACAGCGAAATTCATTATGGAAACCTCACTTAAGCCTGTCTCTTATAAATGAAGACATGTTCTGAAATAAACAGCCGTGAAGAAAATAAAACCCCAGCTTCCCGAGGGGTGAATCACCTTGTAACTGTGCCAATATGCAATTTTCCCTTCTTCTCTGACGAGCCTTATCGATACGGAGATTTGTTTACCTTCAACGTACACAAACGTTTGGAGGAAACGCCTTTCATTATAGAGTTTATTCACCTCTCGTCGTTAGATACGAAGTAAATCACGGAGCGAAGCCAGACAGCGGGAAAGATAGTCTATTTGCTTCCTGGTGTCTTGGAGAGAATAGTCCGAGGGCGTTATCGCAGACTAATGTCGAGCTTCCAGCTATACGGAGTGACTTCCCTGATATGGCCCACTATTTGTCTCCAGCCGCAAATGATGTTTGCCTCGTAAAAGGAAAAAAGTAATTCCCTTAGGACTGCCAAATGTTGGACGCCTTATTTAATTGTACCATCAATTTGAGAAAATAAATTTTGAAGCGCAATTAGGAAGTGCTTTTGCACAGAAAAGTTATTTAACTTACGGATGGGGTCAATTTAACAGTCATTCCCCTATGATGACGTTTCACAACACGCCTCGATCATTTTTTTACAGGCTTACATTTATAGCAGAAATCCAACGAAAAAAACAATAGATTGGTGCAATTGCTTGTTAATTCAGAGGAAGTACATATGCGGAAGACGTCATGGGTATTATGTGACCGCCGAGCTACTTCGGCCGATAACGAGCGTAAAATAAGGGAAATATACGCGAGGAAAAGTCGTTTTAGGGACTCATCCTTTCCATGAACGGAACGCAACAGTAAGCTAAGGAGATAACTCGAACGCTTGGTGTTCACACCCCCTGCCACACGCCGAAAAGCGGCTTGCATGGTATTTATGTAGATGTAAAGAAACGTCTGGTGAATTAATAAGTATATACGTTTATATTTATTCGTTTAATTTCGGAAAAAAAAGAAAATTTTCGTTTGAAATCTATCCTGAGTTTAACACGAAATCAAACTTTTCTACTGAAACCCGCAGAACTCTGAAGCAAAACACACAAAAACAATTTTAACTTCCTACAAAATTCTTCAGTAGGACAACCACAGTTTCGACCCCTTGAGACATCTTCTAAAATTATACGCGCATGTAATCGTCATGTTAAGATAACATGAAAATAGTTAACTATGCCTTTGGGAGTTTCTTTTTAGCACTCATGCAGGAAAATTAAAGTAGAACAATCATAAAGAACAAGGAAAAAGAACACTTATAAATTTACCACAATATTTTATTCCAAGACCATGGTTTCGACCCTTTAAGTCATCATTACGTATCAGGTATACCCCACCTGATGATAAATAAATAAATGAATAACGTCCTTATTTTGGGCGCAATTGAGACTTTAGAGTCGCCTCTTCCATTTAACCAATCGTCAATGTAGTTAACAAAATAATAATAAAAGTTAACTTGAGTGGACAAAAATTGGAAAGATTTAGCCGTGGATTTAAGAAACCTAAGTGAAAATAAGGAAAAAATATTCACAGCAGGAAAACACCCACAAAGAATGGGAGTGTGATAAAACTACAGAAACCTCTCGATGATGGCCGAAAGGGTCGAAACTATGGTCGTGGAATAAAATACTGTGGTAAAGGCGTGTTCTTTCTTCGTTCTTCTCCATAATGGAGACCTACCACAAAGTCGTGGCCAAACGAGTAGACTCTAGGAGAAGTGTCGGAGAGTAAATTCACACCGATCACAAGTCGTCATCAGGCACAGTGACGTAGTAATACCAAGATCATTACGTCACAAAATTTACGACGCGAAAGATACAAAGAGCTCTTAATCTACCTCACACACAGCCTCGCATCACGCTTTCCCACGCACGACGCCGCTAATCTGAGGAAAAGACAAAGACGCAGAGCAACTTCCCGCGTCGAACCTCTATCGACCCACGCCTCCACCCGCACAAACGCACCGACACCACGCAAAAAAGCCCCGAAATACTCCCACAAGACGACCGCCGCCTCACAACACAAAGCGATCTAAAAAGCGCATCGTTTGGGGGAAATCTCCGGTCTAAATTTAAACCCGCGCCTAACCCTCGCCTCGTGACGTCCGCCCTTACGTCACCACGAGTCGAAGGAGGGGCGGAAGAACTGTGCGGCGAATCTTCTTACACCCACCGCATCCGCGAGCTATTCCCCGCGAGCATGCCCCCGCGAGGGCCGCCATTCAAGAAAAAAGCGAGTCCGCCACCCCCCGCAAACGCAATCCCGTGCCCGAACCCGCCCCCGCGCCGTACCGCTCCCGAAACACCGCAACTCCTACGCCATTCCCACCCGTCCGGCTACGTCACCGATCCCCACCACTCCGAATACGTCATAAGGCGGGCGTGGGAGGAGGGGATGAAAAACCCGCTCTTTTTTCACTGACGTACCAGAGGCTCCGTCACACAGAGAGAGGGGGAGGGGATAAAAAAAGCCGCCATCTTGGGCCTCCTACGTATTCCACAGGCACTTGTTGCACTCTTGATCCCTCCTCCCACGCGATGTATCCTAATCTATCTCATCTCTGCCAAATTTAGGCGACGTGACGTCTGTAATTAAAATCGCCGGAGTTAACGAGGGGACTTATTTCGGGGTCGGTTTTGTCGGTGAGAGGGCCCGCTTTGACACCTCGGGTCGCTTTCGCTCGGTCCTCCCTCTCTCGGGAGATAATTATAGGGCAAAGCGGCGAAAGACGCGTCTCCACTGCGAATTTTTCCGCTTCGCACGGCGACGTGCGTGTAAGTGTGCACGTCCTAGACGCATCTATCGGTGGGTGCGACGGAAAACACGGGGGCGAGCGATTTATAACCTGTTTCCGAAGCTAGACTGCATCTTGAGCAGTGTTTCCCTAACTTTTTCACGCTACCGCCCGCTTGGATCCATACTGCAGTCCCAAAACCGTCATCTTTGAAAATTAATATCTGCAGAGCCGCGCCCAGCCTATCTGCCGCCCGGGGGCGAGCATAATTTGCCGCCCCTTGAAATCGAACACCAAAACCATGCATACCCTTATTTGCAGGTAAACAATTTTTTATAAGACTTTGAGGAAACCATTGTTTTATAACTTCGTTTCCCAGCTTACTTTGGTTAAAAGACATCAGTGACACTCAATTATGCACATTCCGTATATTGGTATAGTGAACCGTCATTATTTTGAATATGTTAGCAGCAACAGTCCGGAAGTGTCAATGAAACACCCAAAGTTATTTTCAAACTAGGAAAGACTAATCAAATCTCTAGAAAATATATATTCCAAAACCTGAAGAGGATTTTTTCTTGGTATCAGAAAATCTTTTAATGATTCTTCGATTAAATCAACTGCACAGATATTCCTTTCTCGTCTTGAGTTAACCGTAATACTTTTACGTCAGCCAATCTTTAATTTCACATCATTATCTCTCCTATATGAGTCCTGTTTATCACACAGAAAACAATAAATATTGTTGTAATAATAATAATGGTTGGCTACCTTCTGTTGCCTCCCTATAGATGCCGCCGCCCGGGTGCGATGCACCCCTCGCACCCATAGGACGGCGCGGCTCTGAATATCTGCATTGCCATTGCTGAAGAATAACAAAAGGGGAACTATTATCATTATTGTTACTATCTCTTTTTCCTCTTGTAAGCGCTACTTCTGGAACAATCGTACCTGTCCCCTAAATGCAATAGACCAGGCTCTCGACATTGAGAGGGAGAATTCACCCTAATCCATGTAGTTCTTGATTTTCCCGCTAAATAAAAAAACTGACGCATAATGTGGCACGTTTCTAATATTTCTTGTTAGTGTTCTTGTTTTTGAGCAATGTTGATAATATTTCTCTCTAAACCAAGTTTCTTCGCACATCTTATTATGTTGCTCGACTACTGCAGAAAAAACCAACTGGATAACCATAACGTCCGTTAATTTCCAGATACTTTTTATCTGCCATGCAAGCTCTTCATATTTGCCCCTTTCTTCCATCTCGGTTTTTCGGATATTTTGGGATAGAGGCACTGCTATGGAATAGTTAATTAATTATTATTATCATCATTATTACTAATATTATTATAAAACTCTTTATTCGGCGAGGTTAGGCGCATGTGGGGACCTAACCCCTGAAGCTATACACGGTATGGTTATGGAACTACAGGAATTTAACAAAAATAATTTTAAAATCACAGCAAAAAGTAAAGAAAGGAATGGGGGCGTGGGTAAAAATCCTCGGCTGAAGGCTTTCAGAGAAAAACCCACGGAAATAAACACTGCAATGATAAAAATATCCACAAAATCACTATATGGAAATTTTCTGATGTATTGATACCACGAATCCAGTAAAAATATATTAAGAAAAATTAGACTGACACAAGGATAAAATCCTTTTCACTCAAACGCCCCCCAAAATTGGACCAGTGCCCCTACGGGGGCGGTTTCGCCCACTTTGGGAATCACTGACCCGGAGTGTGCATATAGCGTGTGGCACTCGAGCGACAAGCGTTGCATTCGTGAATTAGAAGAGTTCAACCGTCAACACGATTCGGTTTCTGTACGAAATTATAAGAAAAGAAAGTTGGAACACGGCTGTTAATGAATTAGAGATTTAAAAACACTCCGTAAGGCGTCCGTCGGCAGGCGGAACTCGCATTCAGAGGCAAACGGGAAATTCCGGATCACCGATTTCTGGGAATCTTCCATAGTTAGACCTCATCTGGAGTATGCATGCAGCGTATCGGACCCTTTAGACAATGCGTTCCATAATAAGAAAAGTCCCAGCGTAAACTCAGTGGGTTTCATTAAGAAATACCCAAGAAAAGAAAGAACACGGCTGTTAATGAATTACGAGATTTAAAAACACTCCGTAAGCCGTACGTCGGCAGACGGAAGTCAAGTTTGGATGCAAACGGGAAGTTCCGGGTTACCGATTTCTGGGAATCTTCCTATGCACATTTCGGAAACAATGTCTCCATTATAAGGGGTTCCAAAAATTAAAAAATATGATTTTCATTGTTGGGTTCAAACGATTTCCATAATAGAATCTTGGTGTGGAACCCAACACAAAGTTGCAGGGATGACTGTTTCACTAGCAACCATTCCATCCTCTCCGATATTCAACTACCGATTTCTCCCCCACCTCTTCCCCCCCTCGCATCCCTATATTGTTGGGCATGTTCCCTGTAGGATGGAATACGGGTGCGCGGATTCATTCTGGCGCTGCAGACTGGAGTGAAGTTTGGGAACGTGGTTTTGGTCGTGGGAGAGGAAGACTTCGGGAGTTTCCGCGGGAATTCCTTGGCGTGTCCAGAGTATAGAACACTTTAGGTGGTCAAGGGTCACAAGGGCGTCTGGCACGACGCCTGTGAACGGGTCCACATGACGTCATGCCTTTTCCAGACCCTCACTGCTGATGCTTTAGAGATGTGTAAATAAACCTTGTGGTGGGCAGATGATCCTTCGGAGCGCGAATTTGAAGTCTGCACGGCCCGATCGCGAAAAAAACTAACCCGGCCGGATTCCAAGGAAGCATTTACGGGCAAATTTTTCTCGAAGTTTTCGGGCACATAGTATATGGACGCATTCGGCATATACTTCGCGGTTTGGACACCCCTGCTTTGAACCAATTTATTTTATTTTTATAATGGAAACAGGAAGACCCCAATTACACCCATTTTAATATGTATTCGCGAACACAAACAACCATTCTCTAACGGGAAAAGTACAACTATCCGGAATCGAACCCGGGACCTAGAGCTAGCAGGCTAACCACACCGTCACCGTGGCCGGTAAAATTATATAAGAAATAATACTACATGTTTAACAATGATTAAACACTTAATAATGCATCAATACCACAGATTACAACAATGATATAAGAATGATAATAATAAAAATGATTTTCTCGTAACTTTTTGATTACTGACAGAATATAATTTCAATGTGAATTTACAGCAGAGACTAAATAATTGTAAGAACACGCTAATGAAAAATCCCTCGAAATATGAGATTTGGTTCACAATACGGCATTTTCTATGGGCGTAGGCCCGGACTATATCCAATTCTAGGCCTCTAATGGACTAAAACCTTGTCTCAACCTCTTCATTTAAGACAACCTATTTCGTCTGATCTGTGCCTTGTGATAATAAATCAAAACCTAACTAACTACGAAAACGCATATTAACCTGTGCCTTGTGATAATAAATCAAAACCTAACCAACTACGAAAACGCATATTAACCAAGAAACAGCATTCCTACGATTAATTACAGTAATGACAAATTGACATGAAGGACACCCACGGGGTATTCGCGTGCCAAAGGCTTATTACTCTTCGAGTAAACCACATGAACTTACGTCATATTACGTCAGAGGCATTAACTCTGAAGTCTCATTCGGGTATATCCTAATTACGCATCTCTGACGATAAATTTCACTAATCGAATGGTTTAGACGATTAATCTTAGTTCTCGCAGCAAAATAAGTCTTGTATACCTCTACATCAGGATACCAAAGATTTGAACCGTAATTATTTTCCCCTTAGGTTCAAAATGAAATGAAGAATTTCTGTTCCACCGTTAAACCGGTTATAACCGGAATTTTATAATGTGTAACATTTCAACAACATCACATTCTATCAAACTTTTGCTTGTTTATTTTACTATCTCCAGCTTTTTTTCGTATACACTACATTGCACTACATTAGTGAGTTGCAAGTCGAAGTTACACATGTTTAGTTACACCTTTCATCACTTATTATTGTGAACCGATAACCGGAACGGAATAAATAACGGTTTCCGGTTCCGTCTCAGGTTCAAGAATTTCAATTTTTACGTTTCAGGTTCGAATTTCACACCGGAACAAATTACTTTTTTACAACCAAAGGAAATTAAGGGTTTGATAAATCGAACACTACTTACTTTACGAAGAGATCTAACTTAAGTAATCGGTAACTAAGGACGGAGTTCATTACAATTAAAAAGAACTCATAATGTAAAACGTAGATGAGAATCGTCTTAGGCGTTGAGTTATTACCTCAAACTTTTCTTTTAGAGTTTCTGGCGGAGCCTTTAAAAGCACGGGGCGATTAATTTTTCATCCGCCGGCGAAGGTTCAAACACTTCGTCTGTGGGATTAAAAAGACCTTCCGAAGAAGAAAGGAAGATTAACCTAGATCCAAAAGTCAATCGGCGAAGAGCACTTAAAAAATGAGGCTCGCAGCGATATTTAGAATTTCGCAAAAAGTATACAGAACTTGGGCATAATGAAGAAGTTGGCATTTTCCCGAAGAACGGGGTCATAAGCTCCCAGAGCCCGTCCCTTAAGAAATTATATCTCATCAATGAAGGGATAAGACCCTGAAGGAAGACATTAATAGGAAGACCGGAGAAATTAATATAGACGAATATTTCGGGGATGAGGATTCAACCAGCCCGATGAAAAGATTATTGGGTTCTGTACACAAATCCAGCGAGTAAATCATCGATAAATCGATATCCTGAAAGATCGATTTGTGACTTACGATTCCATCAGCTAAATTAGTTAATGGTACTAAATTTAATGCAATACAAATCATTACCAGAGAAATTTGACATTTTATGTAGAATGGTCCAATAATAAATGGCCTATTTCTCCACTTTTTATTGAACTATGACTTTTCTATTGATGACAAAAAAACGACACAACGATAATTCGGCTTCAATAGGTGAAAAGCAGTAACAGAATCACTTGCGTGGACACTAAGTTAACATTTTATTTTGGTCAACATCTTTCATCGCGGAATTTTTCAGCAGGAATTTATTGCCATTATTGCATAAACATTAGTTATGATTACATCGCGATTGAAATGCTGCCTACTGTTACGTTTAATAGCCACAACAATCACATTCTCTTCGTTATTGGAGCGATGTTTGTCGAAATAATATTCATTTATATTTTTAACAATACACAAATTATAGTATTGTTTAGCATACCTACCTAGATTGTTGCGTACAAACTGCAACTATATTCTCAACGTTTTTCTTCGAGGAATTTCTGTCTTGGCCCGATATTCTAATACAGACGCCTCATTGATCGACTCGCCCTGACACGGACTTACGGGCTGAATACCGGCCCTGATGAACAGACATTTCACCTCACCATGGCAACGCTTAGTAACTTATTGAGGCGATAAAAAAACACTAAAACGCAAACGCAAACTAAAGCGGAACTTCTTTAGACTACAAAGACCTTGATACGACATCGATAATTTTCACAATGTTTACTTCACGCCTCCCAACGCATCTGATCGACACTCCCACACTTCATCCGCAAACATTTCCATCCTCGGGGGCAAAAAAGCATTCCTCGACCGCCGCTGTACATCGAGATAAACACGCCGCACCGCATGCAATTGTTTTCTTTCCCTCGCGGAGGCGTAAGAACGGGACAAAAACAGGCCATGACCCACGCAGGGACGCGACAGGAAAATTCGCGAGACGAAAATGCTAAAAAGGTTCCGTTTCGCAACGATTATCGATCCCGGGTCACGTGCTTCGCCGCGTTTCGCAGACGCAGAATCCGCTCCGACGAAGACTGCGAAATTTATTTGCGCCGGTCGTCGCGCTTTCCTCTCCAAATACGCGGCGCGAAAAAAACTGAAAAATGCGTGCGTGACACGCGAGGCCCGCATGCGTCCGAAAAGATAAGCGTTTCCACGGGGATATTTTTTTCTGAGACGTATGGCGGCATTCTCATTATCCTGTCGTGAACTTAACGAAGACGTAGGGTAAATGATTGAACCGTCTACTGTTTTAAGCGATGCTCAACTGTCATCGATAAGGCGTGCCGTATATCAAGCCATAATAGGCCTTCGTGTTAAAATTCGCGAAAGAAAGGACGTAATGCGACGGGCCATGCGAGTTTTAATTCCAAAGCAGGCCGCGAATAATTATGATTGCTTAAAGTATTTTAGTGGGTATAAAAAGGAAATCTGAGTATAAAATTGGCCGATATAGTCGGGATTGAGTCTTTGCTGGGCAGGCGTGCACCCACGGGGGATGACTGACTGGCTTAATGCCCCCAAATTTTCTACAAATAGTTCATTCAGAAACAAATTCTCAAGGGTCTTATTAACAAACATTTTTACGCTTAAAACATATATCTATAGGCAATACTTCCTAATGATGAGAGTAAATTATTTCACATGACATCGTAAAATGGAATGAGCTCGAAAGAGCATTAGTTACAATTTTTAAGTTCAACCTCCCACAACCAAAAATTCTGGACGCGCTCCTGATTCCGAGGATGGTAGATAAGGAAATAAGGTTGAGTAAATTTATCAATGTGAGGAATGGAAGGTGGATTCGCTAAGGATTAAGAAAGATATGCCTGCTAGAAGAATCGATACACGGTTGAGTGAAATGAAGAATATATAGAGGAAAATAAAGAGTACGACGATATGATTGGCGGAAGAATCGATGAAGATCCGCAGAAATGAAGGGAAGGGCAGCGAATGTGGAATAATGTCAACTAGGACCTCCGCAAGCAGATAACCAACGCTTAAGATTCGACATCATGAAGTCAATCGATCTCAAGGTTTCGAGGTTTCCTCCAGGCAGGAGCGAATTCATAATTACGCGCATTAGACGCCAGCCGAGGGTCTCATCTATATGGGTCCATATATGCCAATATACAATGTAAAAAAGTCCATTCGACATTCATTGCAATTTATAAAAATGCTATTTATTACAATTCAAAATTTGTTTATTTATTCTTACCGTAATAAAGCGGCTGAGAATAATAATAACATTAACAACAATATCAACAACAACAATAATGATAATAATAATCATGTCTGTATTGAGGCAAATTTTAGTGTGTCGAGACCACTCTTACATTTAAGCTAGTAAAGACGAACGCCAACAACCATGATCGGACCAGGATTCGAACCCGGGACCTCAGTAGGCTAGCACTAACTACTGCGCGACCGAGGCAATACAGAAACGACCAGGTTTCAGCGAATGATCGCCATCATCAGGTATTATCCTGTGGAAAAAGTGCAGTCTCTTTTCCTTCAAACATCAAATAAAATCACTCAGATGTAGCTAGACGTCTAAAGGGTGGTGCTAAACTGCATAAGGAAATTAATAGCACAGCTTTGACAGGAAAAGTTTGCATATTTTCAGTAATAGAGGTACAACATTGAAAGAACGATCAACTCGTTTTCCCATAGTTAGTATAAGATTAGCGATTTACATTTCTATAGCTAGTAGCGAACGTTAAGTATTGGGTCTCACATACAATTTTGCATCTCAGACTCAAAGTTCATGCGCAACTTCCGACACGCGGTCTCTGTTTCCGGTCCGATACGCTAACTAGATTCCGCGTTTCTGAAGGCTGTTTATACCCCATGATCGATGTATTCTTCCTATTCTCTCTTTCTCCCTTCCCTTCTCTGTGTCTAGACCCCTCGACATCTCCGCTTATTTCCTTTCTTACTCATTGCTCTCCGCCTTTCTTTTCCTTAAATGGCGCGAGTTAAGTACTCTTAACTGCCGCGAACAGGAGGGGTGGCGCTAGTCCCGCCTCTCCATTTGCAGCATTGGACTGAAACCGCTGGAATCACCACAATAGTTCATTGTTTTTCTGCCTCTTGCCTTTTCCATCTAGAAAACCTTTCAGTTTCTTCTGCGGCTGAAATTTTTGCGGTTTCTGCACTTCAGAAACCATAGGTTCGGAAAGAAAATGTGTCTCTAAGTGCTGCGATTTTTATTGTGGTCGCGGGAATTTCGGGTAATATTTTACTGCGAAGGCAATTTCCGGGAAGAATGTGTGAAAATACCGATGTTACAAGCCTGCATTTCTGCCGAATTAGTTACTTCACGATGTCCCTACGACTGTGGATGCTGATAACAATGGAGCCACTTTAGCAGAATTAGGAGGTAATCTTTTGAGGTCGGTGGAAGGAATGGTTGCCGTCAACATTTTATCGGAGGCGTTTAAAATTTTCATTTAGATCACGAATGGATTTGGAAAGACTTTCACTCATGCCGAAATTTTTATGACGCAACAAGATAACGAAAGGTGTCGAGGGAACGAACGAATTATCGCGAAAAAACGTAGGAACTGAATGTTTTTGATGGTTGGATGTTAGGAAGGAATACGGAGGAGAGAAGCTATCGAACCACACCGAGGTCTAATTCGCATTGGAAAGAACGTCCGTGTACAGCAAAAATTATTACATTTCCCCCTAACATGTCATCCATTTTTGTTGCTCCTGTTAATGACTATTTTGGAAGTAACTACTTTGTGATTCACTATGTCATAGTTGTACAATAATAACAGAAATTAATAGAATAATGATTACTTAATAATGACAGAAAAATAATATCAACTTTNACCTTCCCTCGCTGCCTCTTTTCATTCCGACCCAACTCCACTCATTTTACATCCATTCCTTTAACTGAGCGCGAACGTCGAACGCAGCGCCAGCTATCGGACAAACAATAGGGTCTCCATCTTTCTTCCCATAATCCTCTCCGGAGAAAGGATACTCGGGACAGACCACTTCACGCTTCCGCCGCCACGCCCCCTTCTCCGCGACGACTGCGAAAAAAATGCTGAAAGTTCGGAATTGCAGCTCCGATCAACCGCTCGAAAACTTTAGCGTCATTACGAGTTCCTTCCTTTTATTTCGTGCGGGCAACGGACTCTTGTTTCCTCCGATTTTCCCCTTCCGAACCATTCTTCCTTTTTTTCCCCCTTTCCTCGGATGCATTATTCATCTCTTATCCTCTCCTGAAAGCCGGAACGTTTAAGTGTCGCGATCTCCTTTTTTTTGAGTATCGAACGGAAATATTCCATTACCCGGAGGGAATGTAAGTTGAACGAAACAAGAAATATTTCTGCGGAGTGAATGCGGCATCGATTAAAAAGGATCGGCAAGGAGATTAACTGTCGAGAGCTTCGTTCTTCGCCATCAGAAGAATGTCGTACAACAACGTATGATGAATGGACTGTTTGAAAAGGTATGTTTATAAGTATGTTTCTAGAGAAATATTCATTCATACCCTGCCACAATTTCTTGATGCATCGAGAAATTTTCATGTCTTTCGTTTGGTTAAGGAAAAAAAAGTACCTCGCACTTTTGGCCTCAGTCTTGTTTACAATAATAATATTAATAATAACAATAATAATTATGATAATGATGATGATGACAATAGTAATGATAATAATAACAATAATTATAATGATGGCAATAACAATCATGATTCCTTTAACGGAAAAAGGAAGATAATCCCAATTAAATCAATTTCAATAATTATTATTATTTACAAACACAAATAACCAATCTTTAAACGATACAGACTCAGGGCTAACCTTGTGGTAATTATTAATATTAAAGATATTAAAACGCTCCATTAGAGTGAACTTTTTACCATGGCCTTGTGTAGGTTGTTTTTCTGTGGTATAGTAAAAAGTTCACTCTAATGGAGCGTTTAAAATGTTTAACCAATCTTTATGCTGAAAAATCTAACTAGGCGGGACTCGAACCCGGGCCCTTGCGATAGAGTCCCTGCTGGAATACGTATTTCACGATCCAAGCCGTTTATAACACACGACAAAATACAATTGATGGTATAAACCACCATGTGGGATATTTTAAGCAACAACCTGACCGTAGATTCCCATGCTAACGACGATACTTAACTCCGATAACGCATTATTTAGCGGATACGTAATTTTTCCCCAAACACATACGCAGCCAAAACACTACTATGCTTAAACCACGCAGTCCCAATTACATTAACATACACAGAAAACTACCAACGTAAGTTGAAAATAATCTCCCACCTATGTCTCGTATTTTTCCTTCTTCCTTCCGTTGAGAAACATTTCCCGCTATCATATCTTGACGAATGAAATACTATTCATTCATCTTTTGGGACAGGAAAGTAAGAAAATGTCTCTCTTTTTACCTCTGTCTTAACCTTCTTCATGACTGCGAGGAAATGAAAGCTACTGAGGTATAGAAAAGATTACAAACGTCTTTATATGAGGGCGAGATTGGGACTATGATATGGGATGTTCTTGAAAGATAGCAATCATTTTTGGTATCTCCTAACTGCACGCTAATAGGTCAAAATCTGCAAATATGCAATCAAGTTCATTTATAACAAGTTGGCAGTTCTGGCGGGCATATTCTCTCTCTCTCTTTAAGAACAGAGTTCGTGCTCAAGTCTCACTCTTTTTCCTACCTAGCCCATTCGCTCCTTTGGGATGCAAACATCGTGAATCAAATTCACGATACATAATTTTGTAATTCACTTTATTGTGGCAAGCTCACCACAATGGCACTATGAATAATATTCCAGATATGAATGGAGATTCGCCTACCAAGTTAGTTTAAATCCACCGGTAATTACGTAAATTAAGCGAATTCTTTGATTTTAGTTTATGATTTAATTTAATTAAGCGAATTATTTTATTTAAGTTTATATTTTTTTATTTTGGTATTATTTATACTGGCCTACATATCTGGTAAATTGTCTGTAAAGTATTCAGCCCGAAGACCGCTTGGGACCTCATCCCCTCCTACATTAGCTACGAATAGCTAGGAGAGGGAAACGAGGCTTACTTGGCAAGATGAGGAGTGAGGTAGTTTTCCCTTGCTTTCCTCACTGAGCCATAATGCTGTTAACAGAACACGCAAACGTTAGTGAAGCAAAAAAGTAACATTTTTCGTAAAATTGCATAAGAAATCCTTAATCAATGCTACTATTCAGCATAACTCATACCGACAAAAGTATATATAATACACATTTTTCTCCATCTCGAACCAAAAGACAAATGACAAAGACAAATCTCGTAATTTTTCGACAACTGACGTCATTTCGCACAAATGGGCTCTCACCGGGAGTCAAACCCAGCATAAATTTCACTCAAGGAGAACGCTCTACCCACTTGGCTTCCGGGAGCCCTGCAAACTTAGTGCTCTTCATTTAATCAACAGGATAGTGAGTCTGTATTTTTTTTGCTTACTTTTAAATCCGACAACCTTGTAATCTCCCTAAATTAAATCACCTATCGGTAGGTTTCGCAGCCTTTTCACACGTGCGTGGTGTATTTCTTCCTTAATACAAACTTAGCTTTCTACAAAGTAGTTTTCTCCTACGCAATTTATTCCAACTTATCCAACTCTTTTTAAACTTCATACGACGAAGTATTAAATGTAAGAATGGACTCCCCAGTTTCAATCTCACCCAATTAAAGTCGCTTCGTTGTTATTAAAAACAAGGAACGTGTACCAATTCAAGTTCACAATAACAGAGAGATAAAACTCCAAATTGGGCGTGTACTGAGAAATGCCTTTCACAAGCGAAACTACGGACGGATGCCTAGGAAACCCACAGCCTCCTCTGTCGGATATTCTACCTAATTAGACAACGGGGACGTTTCCATGGGAACTACAATGTCATCCCAGGATACGCAGCAAATTCAACCCGAGTTTTAGAGGGAGGAGGGAAAAAAACCAAAATTCTCCGCACGAAGCAACTTTACCTTGAAGTTTGACAGAGGAGTAAAACGTCTTTTGTGCATTTGCATGGCGCAGAAAAAACAAATGACTGGAACTTTGCGTCGCGGAGATAATGCTCCGTAGTGATGCGCTCCAAGTGAAGGCGGAGACGCATTTAGGTCACGGAGCGAAAAACAATGGCCGGTAAAAAAGCATCAGCTTTCGCTCACTTTTACTGAGACCGACTATCTGCTGCTTCCCTAGAGAGAGAGAGAGAGAGAGATTTCAAATGAATCCTCCAGCTAAAGGTTATATAAAGGTTCGGCGAAGGAAATTCAGGCAGAGATTTCCATCTACGTAGTCCTCAAATATGAAAGCGGTCGTCATAGTTACGTGGGAGAATACATCTATTTCGTCTATGGCATAAATAGATGAAACATGGAACTGGTAGAACGGAGTATGAAACCGGAGAACAATTTCGATTTAAGAACATCATGTATTAAGGGATACACCAGCCCCTTTATCTACCAATTTAACCTTAATCATGTCCTTTACATGACTCTTCACAACCCGGCTAGCAAGCACAATGCAGAATACACTCATAGTCTAAGCCAAGCTCGCAAAACTTACAGGTAGTATACCGGGAATGAATGAATGAATAAACTCTCTATGAAGGTGAGTTTATGCCAAGTTGAATTTAATATTTAAATTTAAAAGAAAAAACTGGAACAACGACACAAAAAAATTTGGGTTTGTGGAAAAAAATCTTCTCAACTGAAGGTTGAAGAAGACAAAAATCCCACTGGAATGACCACAGACCCCACTGGGAATGTGACCATGGACAACAGATAAAGACTTATGGGAACATAAGGGGTAATTTACAATGAAGATTATTTAAAAATCATTAATGCGATACATCCGCCCATTTTCGGTAACAAATGTTTAGCAACTTTCAACGTAATGGGAGGTACTAAAATTTTACTTTATTTAAATAAGATTTTTATTGCTTATATATTTTATTTTCTTATTATCAATAATATTTTATTTATTCGTATAATATAAATTTTAATTTAATTTAATAATA